>CM030359.1:375422078-375872078 GCA_017893485.1 Hemerocallis citrina
CTTTACGCCAGATCTTGCAGCCGTGCTTGATAGCATGAAGCTTAAGCAGGATGCGACCAAGGCCAGAAGAACCCATAATAGAGGAGATGCACTCGAAAATGAGATTAACGAAGGCCTGATCTTGAAGCCAGAATTTTTCGAAGCGGAATTTGAAAGGTTTTGAAAAGTTATAGTTAGAGAACAGAGCTATAGGAACATGGTTAGAAGACAGATTGGGAATAGCAGACGTGAATGAGCTATGAAAAAAGGTGATCCAATCATAGGAGACAAGAAAACGGTCGAGTCTAGCCATTAACGGCGACAGACGCATATTAGACCAAGTGAAAGATCTGCCATTAAGAGGTAGATCAGTCAGGTGAAGAGACCGAATGCATTCATTAAAGTGGTAGGAATCTAAGGTGCTAGACGCGTTACCAGACCTTTCATAAGAATATCTTGTAACATTAAAGTCGCCACAGAAAAAACAGAAGCCATTAATGTTGTTTTGGAACGAATCGAATTCATTCCAGAACAAGGAACGACGATCTACCGTCGACGGTCCGTAAACCGAGACAACGGTGAGACCACAAGTGAATTCAGCCCAGTGAAGGCGAACGATTAGAAAAAAGGTTAAACGATGAATAGAGATGAGGGAGAATCGGGACTCCTTAAAACCAAAAAGGATCCCCCCTCGATCCGATGGCATCTAGAGAGATCCAATTAGAGATTAAGGATCCACTGATCGAACGCAAAATAGTAGGGGAAGGAGAGTCAAGTTTCGATTCTTGAATAGAGATCATATCACAATGGGACGAAGAAATCAGTTGATAAACTGCATGTTGTTTGGTCGGACATCGCAGGCCCCGAATATTCTAAGAGATACTAATCATTAAGACAATTAGACTCAAAAGCTCTTGAAATTTCACGATTCCGAATGGCTTCAAAGTCCACAAAATTATCAGAATTAACCGAAAACCCCATGTCCTCTGCGAGGCTAAGCATGTCTAGGTTGGAAAGGGAGTCAAAATGCACTTGATAGATGGATCCCAATACCGCCTGCCCTGAGCTAACAGGAGCAGGGGGGATATCTCTATTCCAAATCTGGGCCGCTAGGGAGGCTTTAGACTCCGCAGAAAGTTACGAAGCTCTTTTAGCTCGGATATGGCCGCTAGAACGGATGACAGGAATAGTAGCTTTAAGCATAGATGGAGACCGCTGCCTATCCTGATCATAACCAATGGAGTGAATAAGCCACTTAGGCTCGTGATGAGCCATCACAGGGTGGTCAGCTGAATCGGAGGGTTGAGCGGAGGGTGAACTAAGGGTGTCCAGACGAATAGAAACGGTAGAAAGGGTCGAAGAGGAAAGAGAATAAGAGGGAGAGGGGGGTAAGGGACAACGAGAGGAGGGGTCCTTTATTTCACATCGAGGGGAATAGAAACCCACCGAATACAATGCGGTAGACCAATCCACTCGACAAAATTGAAAATAAATGGCGAGACAGTAAGAAAGAGAGTAATCAGCGGGAAGAGACGAATAAGGACCAAATCTCAGAATGTAAAAGTAATTATGAAAATAATAGTGAAGAGAACAAAACTTTAGAACCAGAGAGGTAAGAGGAGGGAGTACCTTATGTTGTAACTGGGATTGAACAAACTCCAATTCTTATTAGGCTAGGAGGTTGTCATGATCCATCCAAACGTCCGACTTAGGAACCAGCGAAGAAGAAACTTTGATAGGCACAAGTAAAGATTTGGATTCCGATGAAGGAGTGAAATGCACCACTTGTTTGAACTTATCCCACTCAGAGGAGAAGTGCGGGTTAGTTTCCCAAGCCGACCACTTAGAATCAGAAGCCTCCAGTTTAGAAACATGATGAACTGAGGAGGGGGCTGCAGTGGCGGTGGGAGCCGAGGAAGTACAAATCCTAGAAGAGGGAGGCAGGGAAGGCGAAGGCAACTGCTGAACAGAACGAGCCAGCAAAGAGGGATTCAGTTTCACCGCGGATTGAGAAGAGATATCCGGGTTAATCCAGACTAAGTTAGGTGCCTTGGAAGGAGAGATATTGGCATTGGATGGAGAAAAGAAACTTCTACGCTGGAAAGCTATATTCTTTTTAGAAGGGCCTTTGTGAGAAGCCTTAAATTTGGACAACGGAACATTTGATTGCGATGAAGCACCCACTGAGAAATGCTTAGGAGATGGGGCAACAACCGCAGTTGCTAAAGAGTCAGTCATGATCAATGGAGGTTGAGACGATCTCCCACTAGAATTGTCATGATAGCTGATGGAAATGGGGAAGACAGATTGACTATCTCTTAAAGAGAAAGCAACTATTCTATCTTGCTTTTGGGGCAGCAGAATTCTGCTTCCACTTGGAGGCAACCAGAAGCTAACATCGAAGATGAGGAAGTACAAATCAGGGCGCCAATGCATTTAGTCATATCAGCGACACCATGAGGGGAGTCGCAGATGGAGGAAGACCCAGAAGGGTGACTTTGACAGGGGTGGGGCTCAAAGCCGGGGGAGGAGAGCCTAGTTGCAGCCATTTGCGAATGGAGAGCTTAATAGAGCCAATGGAGAATGAACCAATGGTAATCAAATCCTCAAGGATTTTAGGGGAGGGACAATGAATTACCACATCTCTGTTAAAACACGCATTAACAACCCACGACCAATCTGACACGTTACACGTGTTACAAAGAAAGGAGTCCAGACTGAAGTTGGAAACCGATCCACCAAAGAAGGAGACAGCCCCGTTGCTCTCAAATTTGGACATTTTAGCAGATAGTTCAACAGAGGGAATAAAGACTAAAGTAACCTGAGGCTTGGCAACCAGAGGAGAAGGAAAAGACTGAACATGGGGGGGAAGGGTAAACCACATCAGAAATGCACAGAGAGGCCGGTAGAGTGGATAGAATAGGGGAATTAAATGACAGTTTGGCCCTCTTAGGCTTGCAAGACTGAACATCTACAAGTTTAACCTGAAGAGAGGAAAAGTCTAGCGCTGCCAGCACTTGGTCTGAAATAGGGACCCCCATTGAAAGACCTAACAGTTGTTGAAGGGAGAAACAACGATTGCGAAAGTGGCCAGATTTGAGACAAAAAAGGCACTTCATGTTGAAGTTTCAGAATGCCTTAAGATGCCCAGGTTGAAGACAACGAAAACAACACTGAGCGGATGAGGATGAAGAAGGTTGAAGACGCTTAGAATGTGAAGAGACAGAAGAAAGCCACGGGCAGGAAATTGGGGACGGCTTGCGCCCTAGAACGTTTTGAGAAGAGGTCCGAGCTTGATGGGGGCCCATTGGAAGAGGCGAGAAACTAGAAATAGTTATTTTTTTCCTTTTTTTTACAACGTCGACCCAAGTCGGATCCATAAATGGGCCGGTCCCAAATCAAGGTACAGAAGGGAAGAGAGAGAAGAGGAAAAAAGGAAACCGATACTGTAGCAATCGATGTAGGATGAATGAAAACTTGGGAACAAATAGGAAAATGAACTGATAAAAGGGATCTGAAAATCCCACAGTTCCTGGTGAAGACGACCAAAGAATGGAACAACCTCGGAAAAAAAAAACCCAATCTAAAATCAGAGAGAACGCAGGAGGAGCAAGAACATATGGGAAGGAACAATTGGGGATAAGAAAAGCGAGCACTTGAGCGTTCCCAAAAAGCCAAGAAAGAGAAGCGAACAAGGAAACAAAAATTTGCAATACTACCCTAAAGAAAAAAAATAAAAACTTACAGCGACAGGATAGCGTGCCTGAACTAGTGGGATCAAGGGGAGCTGAACACCCGCTGGAGAAGCTCCAATGGCGCACAAGGGCAACCAAACGCCCAAGGATAGAAACGGGGAAAACAGCCAACAAGCGGCGCAGGCCTCAGAGAGGGGAAGCCACCAAAGCCCAGAGCCAAGAGGCACATGCCGGGGAGGAGTGCTGGGATGGCGAGGAAAGCAAAAGGGTGAAGGCAAAAGAGGGAAAAAGCCAAGAATGGAAAAATGGGGAACAAAGGAGATGGGTCTGTAGGGAATAGAGCGCTACAAGATTAATGAAGGGTGAAAGGCGAAAAGGGGGAAGGGAAGCCGGGATCTGAAGAGGGATTGATCTTGGAAGTTGAGTATTTTCAAAACCGTTATTTTCTTCATTTTTCACCTAACATCTTCTACACTGTTGGGAAGAAAAAAAAAGAACAAGGGAGAAAAATCCCTTTTTATAAAAAATTAGAGAAGAAGCTATGTAGGTATACTTAAACTATATGTGCTTATTTCATATTTCACTCAACCCACATGCATAATATCATAATTCCAATATAGCAACAAAAATACTTAGCAAAAAGAAAACACATCCTTCATGTGAGGGGTTTTTTTTTTGAAGGAAGAGGTGGAATATGGCTACCCTATTTCATTAATAAGAAATTAATGATACAAACCTAGAGAACTGGGCCAGATTACATCCTACAGACAGAAAATCAAACATAAATGAAGCAGCATGACCCGTACAAACAACAAATCCCTCCAACAACCCTGAAGGGTGAGCCGACAAAAGTTCGGTCTAGCAAAATTATATGTACATCAGTTTAGCTTCGTACACTGCCTCCACGGCACATGCACACCCACCTGAAACTAGCCTGGCAGGATTTTATTACCCGCAGATCCTTGCCTTCTCCTTGCTGGGGGGACCCCATCATTGGGCCAAAGCCCCGTAGACCAAATTATGACACCACGGCACATGCACAGCAACCGCACCCTCCCACCAACTCCACCACTCATCCTACAAACGCGCCACTAACTCTTACAGCCGCTACCAAAGAGAAAGTCATGAAGATGATACCTTCACCTCTCTCACGATTGTACTTTCTCAGGTGATTTCTTACCAAACAACTATCTCGCTCACCCCACCAAACACCACGGTCCAGGAGATAGCCGTGGAGAGGATACCTTTACCTCTCTCACGCTCTTGCTCTCTCCGGTGATTTCTCACCACACAGACTCATCTCGACTCTTACTCCCAAACCGAGGGAAGAGGCGACGCTGTTACGAGACAGTGGCCTAAGCTAGAGGAAGCTCAATAGCCTGATAGTAGGCATTGTGAAGACTGTATCGGCGGCATCGTTGGACACCCAAACAAGTGAGCGCACATCATGGAGAAACCCCATCTTTGGGCCCAAGCTCCACAATCGTGCAATCCTATGTGCTTCACACTCCCCACCCATAGCAAAATCACCACTGGACTGGCCCCATGGGCCCAATTCCGAACCACCGACCTCACACACTTGAGGTGGGCAAAATCAGATCTGGGTCGTCGTCGGGAAGCTATGTGAGGCGGGGGGCATCTCGCCATCGGCCAGGACCAAGGCGACCGTGTCCCCTTCCCCAGATCCATGGCATTCGCAACACAGGCACGGGAGGATGGTCTAGCGCAACGTAATCGCTCCGCGACCTGAGGAGACGAAACTAAACCATGATCTGGGGAGGCGCGACCTTTGTCGAACCGGGAAGGCCCACCGACTTGGCTGCCATCATCGAATAGAGGCGGCGCACCGGGAAGTAGAGTGATGGAGGGTAGCACGGCGGGGGAGTAGCACCGGGGTGTTGGCGGCGACACCACCCACCGACGTCGACACGGCAGCAGACGACCTCTCCGACTGCGATGTGGGGGGGTGGCGCCCCTCTCGCCGTGGCCTAGATCTGAGGGGATTAGATCTGGGTCGGTGGCATTCGGCGACTATGGCGCGTCGACGGCGGCGTTCCGCGTTCGGCGTGATGCCCATCCACCTCCTCTATCTGGGTCGACGATGGAGCGATGCTAGCCGTCGTCGAGGAGACCTAGCCGCCCATCGAAACTTGAAACTCACCGGGGAGAAGAAAGGAAGGATAACGGGGCTTCGGTAGGAGAGGAGCACCGGGGCGGTGACGACGAACCCTAGCCGCTGCCCCATACACAAATCTAGGGTTTGCTCTGTTTGTTTTTTTGGGAGAGTTTCTCTCTCTAGAATTTATAGAGAGAGAAACCCCTTTTGATATGATTTTGTTACAGAATTGCATCATGGAGAAGAAAATTCCATGTTATTATCTCCTCCATCCAGCAACTAGAGAAAATTTAGGAGTTTGTTAGCTCACTTTTTCAATTTTAAATTGTAAATTTAATCCCACCGTCTATGTTTAGATGTTTAGATGAATGATGGATTCACCGAATGCTTCAAGTGATTTTTAAAATAGGAGGTGATCCAATTCCAATGTCTAAATCATAATAACACCAAACACATTTTCAATTGTTAAAATGATCAACATATACATGCATCCACAAATAACAGCTCATGATCATATTCAGTATAGAATGACATAGACGTTCTAGCTAGTAACTGGTAACTATAATTCAAGAGTGAAGAAGACTGCCAGAGTAGACCCTGAGAGAATTTGTAGTCGTTTAAGTTAAAAAATAGGTATATGAAAATTTAAAAAATAGCAAATAGCGAAAACGCTGCAGTTGTCTATACTTAAAATTTGGACGAAATAAAAGATCATCTTCTGCCTAAAAAATTAGCCCCAAAAAACAAAAAATTAAAAAAAAAATGTGAAGGCCGGGAGATCATCTCCCATCCAACACAAAAGTTCTAATTTTTTTAATAAAATTTTTGGCCTTACATGCAAATTTGAGATGGATTTTTTTTTAATTTTGGAAGATTGCATGTGAAGGACTCATCTTCCGTCCAACACAAACCAATGTCCCCCCCCTCCCCCCGCTCCCCTCCCCTCAAACGTCAACATCATTTGCATAATAAACAGTTTTTGTTTTTTTTCAATTTTTTTTTCCAAACGGCATATCATCTTCCGTCTCAAAATTTCGTAATTAGAAAATTTGTGTCAGACGGCATATCATATACCGTCCGATGCGAAGACGGTAAATCATCTTTCGATTTCTAAAATATGCATAATACCAATATCGCTGCCAAATATAGACGTCTACTGTTCATTTCAAATCTAAAAAATGGGTAAATAGACGGCGACTATAGAGGTTTTTATCCATTTTTTGGATATATATGTTAGGATTGTGTCTTGTATACTTGTTGTTCAAATTAGAAGAAGGTAATATGAAGCACGAAGGTCGAAGCGTCGAAGTGAGTAGAAGGGAAAATATCAGCAGCAAGGTGCACGTATAGTTGTGGTCGATTGTCCCATGTTGCGGTCGACCGCACCCCCTGACCGCTCGTAGTACAGGGAATGTCAGAGAGTGGTACGGTCGACCGACCGCGGCGCTGTGTTCATATTTGGGCTTCGATTTGTTAGGTTGTTGCAGCCAAATCTTCAACTCCAAGTTAGATTGTGCGGCTCCTATTCAGTTACTTCTTTTCCAGGTTATATCAGACGACTGAGAATCAAGATTAAACCTAGGTTTTTTCTCTATTCTTCTATATATATTGTAAACTCCTCCAATATGAGAGGTAATACTTCATAGATTATTTTCTCCATTGCAAAGAGAGGCTCGAGAGAGAGATAGTTCTTGGTGAGTGAGTTTAATTCCTTGTATTGAGTGAATCAATAACTCCTTGTAATCTCCTCTAGCTGAATATCAGATCTCCATATATTTTCCCCCGGATTAAGCAAAAGCTAACCGAGATAAATCCTCGTTGTGTTTGTGTTTGGATTGGTGGATCTACTTACTTGCTCAATTGATTCGTCTCATCTCTTCGACTTCCTCATTGCTCTATTAGTTCTGCTGCGACAACGGGCATTGGTTGACGCCCCAATCCCAACAACTGGTATCAGAGCTTCAGGTTGCCGAGTCCCTTGGTTAAGATGACAGGTCACAGTCTTTTGAAGATCAAGCAGTTCGATGGAAAGATCAATGAAAGGCCATCCAACATGAAGGGGATGTTTGGGAAGATATTCGTGAAAGAGCTATAAGTCTGTTTCGACTATTCTTGGCGGATGAGGTCAAGTGCAGATTTCTTGAAGAAACTAATGCTGCGAGTTTGTGGAAAAAACTCATAGATGACTACTCTTTGTCGTTATTAGATTGGATGCATTGGAAGAAGAAGTTGTTTCGTTTATCTATGAGGAAGGTACCGATCTCCAAGACCACATTACAGAGTTCAATAAGGTATTATCTGAACTTAAGGGGATCAACGCAGATGTGTGTGAGGAAGAAAAAGCTTTCAACCTAATATATTCACTGCCATATTCGTACGAGCCTTTGATCACTACCATGCTACACGGTAGATCTGCCAAGGAGAGTATTTCGGTAGATGGTGTAATCAAAGCATTGAAGGAAAATCAACTTAGGAAGGAGACCAATAAATCATCATCGTCTATTCCTACAAGTTGTCTGGTAGTGGATGGTCCTTCTGGGGGAAGACAAAGTGCTTTGCGAAAGGATTCGATCCGTTGCCAATATTGCAAGAGGCCAGGGTATATCAAGAAAGATTGTTGGAAATTGCTGAATCAGGAGAGCGCAAAGAACGGGAGTTCAGCCGCTAATGTGGTTAGTGCATTTGATTCAGGTGATTCGTGTCTTCTTGTTTCAAACTCTTTTGAAGTGGATTCTAGTTGGCTTCTTGACTCAGGGAGTTCTTCTCATATTTGCTCCAAGAGGGAGTTGTTTTCTACTTATAAGTCTACTATAGGGCATTGTGTGACAACGGGAACTGGGGAGATTTGTGAAGTAGTGGGTGAGGGGATAGTTGAGTTGAAGATGCCAGGTCTAAATTTTTTCACTTTAAGGGATGTTTTGCATGTTCCTCTGTTGAAACAGAATCTGATTTCCTTAGAAAAATTTGATGCACGGGGTTGCAGGTACACACTCGAGGTGGAGTTCTGTCTATTTTTCATGGTCATCGTGAAGTGATTAGAGGTATGAAAGTGGTTGGGCCTAGCCAACACAATCTCTACAAGTTTTGAGGAATTCGAAAATCCCGCGCAGGGGTTGTTAGTTCTTTTCCCATTATTCCCGCAAGCTTAGCTAGTTTTCCGTAACTAGAATCATCGAGACGAGACCAAGACGTTCGAATATCGTTGAGAGGTGGAGAAAGCCTAAGGGTAGGTGGAGTTCGTGCGGAGTTTGGCAACTTCGTGAGTACATCTATGGAGGTACATCCTTGAAGGGGTATACTGAATTTAGTGAGATTGGGTAGAGATCATTTCCACTAGAAGAAGAAGCTATTGTTCTAAGTTTTCTTTGCAAGTGGAATTCATTGAAGTTTGGAGATGAGTAACACATCATGTAATAGCTCGTATGCAATCCAAGGTGGAGTTTGTTAGGACTGTGTCGTATATACTCATTGTTCAGATTAGAAGAAGGTAATATGAAGCACGGAGGTCGAAGCATCGAAGTGAGTAGAAGGAAAAACAGCAGCAGCAAGGTGCAGATATAGTTGCGGTCGACTGTCCCATGTTGCGGTCGACCGCACCCCCCGACCGCTCGTAATACAGGGAATGTCAGAGAGTGGTACGGTTGACCGGTCTTGTTGGACGGTCGACCGACCGTGGCACTGTGTTCATTTTTGGGCTTCGATTTGTTAGGTCGTTTCAGCCCAATCTTCAACTCCAAGTTAGACCGTGCGGCCTCTATTCAGTTACTTCTTTTCCAGGTTATATCGAACGACTGAGAATCAAGATTAGACCTAGGTTTTTTTTTTTTTTTTCTATATATATTGTAAACTCCTCCAATATGAGATGTTGTACTTCATAGATTATTTTCTCCATTGCAAATAAAGGCTCGATAGATAGATAGATAGTTTTTGGTGAGTGAGTTTAATTCCTTGTATTGAGTGAATCAATAACTCCTTGTAATCTCCTCTAGTTGAATATCAGATCTCTGTATATTTTCCCCCGGATTAAGCAAAAGCTAACCGGGATAAATCCTCGTTGTGTTTATGTTTGGATTGGTGGATCTACTTGCTTGCTCAATTGATTCGTTTCATCTCTTCGACTTCCTCATTGCTCTATTAGTTCCGCTGCGACAACGGGCGTTGGTTGACGCCCCAATCCCAACAATGTAGAGCATCTGCAGTCGTTGACTATATATCCAAAAAATGGATATTTTGAAGAAAAAAAAACCTCTGTAGTCGTCGTCTATATACCCATTTTTGGGTTTCGGATGAACAGGATACGTCTATATTTGGCAGCGGAAATGACATTATGCATATTTTAGAAATCGGAAGATGATTTACCGTCTTAGTTTCGGACGGTATATGATATGCTGTCTGAGACAAATTTTTTAATTGCGAAATGAGTGGACGGCAAATGATTTCCCGTTGAATTATTAAATAAAAAAAAACGAAATCGGAAGGTGTTCTTCTGTTTGGGGAAGAGAGAAAAAATGCATTTTGTGCCTAGGTGTTGAACGGCACATCGTCCTTCACCTTCTTTGATTTTTTTATAAAAAAATTACGGGACGGCAGATTCCTTCACAGTATTTTTTATTTAAAAAAACGCAGATCTTCAAATGGCATATGATCTTCCGTTTCGTTCAAAAAAAGCCAGTTTTTGAGTGTAGACGACTACAACGTTTGAGCAATTTGCTATTTCCAAAAATTAATATACCCATTTTTTAACTTCAACGACTACAGATGCTCTAACAAATATGAGTCCTATTAAAATAGTGACAACATAAACATAACTTAATTAAGTACACCGTCATAAATAAAGACCCAACATCAGACTCAATGCAACAAACCTAATGACTAATTATTTCTCAAACATGACCGAATAGGTAGGAAACTCATGATAATAAGAAACAAATAACATCTTACTTAAAAAGACAACCTTTGGGATAAAAAATTGAGAATCTACACTAAACTTGTAAACCCTAAAACTTTGTATTTCAAATTAAACCATCAAAGGAAAATTCAAAGTTTATCAATAATGGAAACAATTTATATACTAAAGAGATTTATGAAAAAATATTGAAAGAATAAGAAATATCTACATATAGTGTTTATAGATATAGAAAAAGGATACGATAAAGTTCTTAGAGACGTAGTATGGTGAGCGCTAAATAATAAAAGAGTAACTATTTGGTATATTGAGGTAATTAAGAATATGTATAAAGGAGCAAAGACCACAATTAGAATAACCACATGAGAGACCAGTGATTTTCCTGTAACAGTATGTTTACACCAAGGTTCGACTTTAAGCCCCTACCTCTTTGCTTTAGTTATGGATGAATTGACGCGAGGAATAAAAAATGAGGCGCCTTGATGTATGTTTTTTTGTCGATGACGACGTCTTAGTGGACGAGACTAAAGCAGGAATCAACGCTAAATTAGAATTGTGGAGAAATACTTTGGAAGCTAAAGGCTTTAGAATAAGAATAACTAAAATAAAGTATATGAAGTGTAATTTTAGTGATATTCTGAACACAAATGATGAAGTAGTGAAGCTTGTGTTGGGATTGTATGTATTACATACTTGTTGTTAGATTGGTAGAAGAAAAGACGAAGCATTGAGGTCGAAGCGTCGAAGAAAGTAAAAGTTAGAAACAAGAGAAATAGTAGTAACAGAGGCATGTACAGTTGACTGTACACCTCTCTGGTTTGAAGGGATTCAAGCACAGTCGACCGCACCTTTGGGACAGTCGACCGACCGCAATGCTGGACAATGTTCGGGCTTTTATCTTAGTTATATTTTGAGCCTAATCTTCAATTACATATTAGATCGTACGACTCCTATCGTGTAACTTCTTCTTAAGAATATATCAGACGACTTATGTGACAATACTACAAACTAGGGTTTCTCTAGATCTCTACATATGTTTATATAAGTCTCCATGGAGAGACGAGAGAGTACTTCATTGAGAGTTGAGACTTAGAGTTCTCCATTGTAAACAACTATTCTCTTCCAGTTAGGCGTGGGAGATATATAAGTTCATGGTGCGAGTGTAATACCTTGTATTTTCTCTAGTTAAATAATATTTTCCTTCTTTCTCCCCTGGATTAGGTTCACCCGAACCGAGACAAATTTTTTGTGTGTTTTGTGTGATTTGTTTAAATCTACTTGTTTGATTGTTAGTCATCAAGATTGGTTGTCGCTAAAACTTAGCGAATTCCCTAACAATTAGTATCAAAGCGTCATGTCAGAAATATTCCGCAGTTCAGAAGTTGCTCAAGTTTTTTTTGCTTGGAGAAGATGACAGATCAAAGTTCTACGAAAATCAAGCAGGAGATGCCGTTTGACATAAAGCATGAGTTTCATGTGAAGAATTATTCACAAGTCATTGATTTAATTCATATGTTTTCGGCGAATAGAGTCATGAGTAGAAGCACGAAAAGTCTTTGGGCAGGACTCATATCTGATGCCGCATAATCGCCATTACAAGAACTGATGTACGAAGAAGCTGTTCAGTTACTCAATGAAGGAAAGTACCGCTCTTCAAGATCATATAGATGAATCTAATTCAGAGTCTACTAAATTGAGGGCATCAAAAGCAGATGATCTTAAAACTTTCATATTGATAAATTCACTATCGGGACCATACAAGCATCTGATAAACATCATTCCATATGGAAAGTCTACTAAGGAGAAGTTTTCAACAACATAGGTGATCAAAGGCTTGCATGAGGATGAACTTAGGAGGAAAACTCATAGATTGGCACCTACTTCTATAAGTTACATCGGGGTGGATGTTATTTTGTGTGAAATCAAAAGTGCAAGAAAAGGAAGGATCTGTTGCCACTATTGCAGAAGGTTTAGGCATTGCAAGAGGGGTTGTCAGAAGTTGCAAAATGACGAGAGCACTACTGCCACTGAGTCAGGTAATACTTTAGATTATACTCTTGTTTCAAGTTCTATAGATGTGTGTTCAGGTTGGTATCTTGATTCGGGAGTTTCTTATCATATATGCTTCGAGAGGGGGATGCATGTTACTTACAAGTTCGCAAGAGATCGTCGTTGTGTGAGAACAGTGGTTGGTGAGTTTTGTGGAGTAGTGGGTGAGGGAACAGTCAAGTTGGAAGCGCCGGATGGAAATATGTACACATTGGAGAACGTCATGCATATTCCTTCATTAAAATGGAATCTTATATCCTTAGGAACTCTCGAAGCATGAGGCTGCAGGTACACAACTTAAGGTGGAGTTCTATCAGTTTGGGAAGGTCGTCGTAAGGTGATGTTGGGAAAAAGTGGCATTTCGCACAACGTCTACTAACTTTGTGTGATCGAAAAATCTTTATAAGTGTTCTTATGCCCAATGTCCACAAAGTGTCTACTAGTTTGTCGTTACGAAAATCATCGAAGCGGGACCATGACGTTCGAATACCGTTGAGAGGTGAAGTGCCTCGGGGTAAGTGGAGTTCGTGCGGAGGGCGGCGCGCCGGCGCCTCTATGTTAACACCTAATAGGCCGTGCTTATGAGGGGGCATACTGATTGAAGAAAAATGTAGCAAATTGATTCAACTAGCTGAAGAAGCCACATAACCGAGTTCGTTTGAAGGTGGAGAATAAAAAGTGTCTGGATGAGTTTTATCACACATTGTTAATAGCACACGTATGCAATCCAAGGTGGAGATTGTTGGGATTGTATGTCTTGCATACTTGTAGTTCGATTGGTAAAAGAAGAGACGAAGCACAGAGGTCGAAGCGTTGATGAGAGTCAAAGTTAGAAACAAGAGTAGCAGTAACAACAGAGGCATGTACAGTTGACTGTATGCATCTCGGGTTTGAAGGGATTCAAGCACAGTCGACTGCACCTTTGGGATAGTCGACCGACCACGATGCTGAACAATGTTTGGACTTTTATCTTGGTGATATATTGGGCCTAATCTTCAACTCCAGATAGATCGTACGGATCCTATCGTGTGACTTTTTCTACAAGATATATCGGACAGCTTATGCGACAAGACTACAAACTAGGGTTTCTCTAGATCTCTATATATGTTTATGTAAGTCTCCATTGAGAGACAAAAGAGAGTACTTCATTGATAGTTGAGACCGAGAGTTCTCCATTGTAAATAGCTACTATCTTCCAGTTAGGCGTGAGAGATATATAGGTTTATGGTGCGAGTATAATACCTTGTATTTTCTCTAGTTGAATAATATTTCCCTTCTTTATTCCCCTGTATTAGGTTCGCCCGAACCGCGACAAATTCTTTATGTGCTTTGTGTGATTGGTTTAAATCTACTTATTTGATTGTTCTTCGTCAAGATTAGTTGTCGCTAAAACTCAACGAATTCCCTAACATCTTGATGGTCAAAAGATACATAAGAGATACTGTTTCAGATATTTAGGCTCGATTATACATAAAGATGTGGAGATTTGTGAAGATGTTATACATAGGATCCAAGTAGGGTGGCTTAAGTGGAGAAGTGCCAATGATGTTTTGTGACCTTTGAAGTTGAAGGAAAAATTTTATAGGACGGTTGTTAGACCATCAATGATGTATGGAGCAGAGTGTTGGGCAACAAAGAAACATCATGTTAAAAAAAATGAGTGTAGCGGAGATGAGGATGCTAAGAGGGTTGTATGGTACAACCAGAAAAGATAGAATTAGAAATGTGCATATAGGAGACATGGTAAATGTAGTCCTATCCAAGATAAATTAAGAGAGAATCGCTTCAGGTGGTCTGGATATGTCACACGTAGACCTAGTAGTACCCCCGTTAGAAAGAGTGATTTGATAAGTATTGATGGTAGAGTTAGGGTTAGGGGAAGACCTAAATTTACTTGGATGGAAATAGTGAGAAAAAATATGATAGCTTGTGGGCTTATAGAAGATATTGCGCTAAACCGAGCAGAATGGAAAACCATAATTCATGTAGCCAACCCCAACTAGTTGGAAAAAATGCTTTGTTGTTGTTGTTGTATTGTATTACCAAAAATTCTTTATTATTGTATTTTTTATTCCATTTTCAATCATTTTATTAATAATAATGACGTAATCTGGCCTCGAACCTGAAACCTCCCTTTACTCCTCACAAACTTTTTACAAATTACCCCTAGTGGCACCAAATTTTATTTTATATGAATATCACTTTTGTAAATAATTATGTCGTAAATAAATTTGAACTTTGAGGGTATTATGGTAACTAACAACAGTTGAATAAATGAATGGTTAATATAACTCCCACTTAAAAATGAATGGTTTAAAGATGGTTGATTGTCTACAAATTACATAACCCCAACTCTCACAATATATATTTCATTACCGAAAATTTATTATTATTATTATTATTTTATTGTTTGTTATATAAATCTCATGAGAATCCTCAAATTCCATGGTTTTAAGAGAGAATGAAAATCATTCCCAACAAATGATGTTGATTTACATGGGAATTCATCATTTCTTCCAAAAATATATTTGTCATTTACCAAACAAGCTAATCTAGGGGAATATCTGAGATTCTCTTGCAAATTTTCACGTACCAAACGGCCCTTACGTGAAAGTGCAACCACCCAAAATTTGACGACATATAAGCAAAGAGATGTTCCATTAAGAAGTAGTGGATTTAACACTTACTTCCAACCAAACCGTGGATTTGACCAAAAACCACCCTTTTCTTACTGTTCCTTGTTTATCATACTTCGTTTTCTCATACAAAAGAAGGGAACTAAGTGTTAAAATCCATCACTTCCTTCTCCTTCACCTAATAAAGCAACTATAAAATGGAATGCACATCTTTTATGAGCTACAAAAATTAAGAATTTTTTCCCAAACTATCCCTTTTTTTGAAAGTTTTTCCCACATTGCCTTACTTTTTAAAAAAATTCCCAAAACGCCCTACTCGCTTTCTGAAAAAGCGAGTTTGGGATTTATCCCATTGCTTTTCCAGAAAGCGACTGTGAGGCTTCCTTTTTCACTTGCCTACACTCGCTTTCTCAAAAAAAGCGAGGGGATTTATCCCACACTCACTTTTTGAAAAAGCGAGTGTCGATTGGGGCTTTTTAGCCCCCAGGCTCGAATTTCAGATCTCACTTTCTCTTTCAACTCTCTATCTTCCTCTTCCTCTTCTAACCCCGAAACCCTAACCCATCTTATCTTAAAATTTCTTTGAGTAACCCAAAATTCCTCGCATCTCTTAATCTTTCCCAACCCTCTCACCTTACACTCTCAAAACCCTAAACCCATCTTCCAAAAGATCCATATTTTGAAAATTTGATAAACTTGAAGTGGATAGCAACTCCAAATCTTCTACCCATATATCTACGGCTATATCCTTCCGAATAAGCTTGTGAAGGTATGATTTATATCACCTATTATTTTGTACATTTTTGTAGGTTTTGTTTGTGGGTAGATAATAACTCGTATATTCGTATAAACATACATAAGCATGGATTACGATATTCCTATTTGGTTATACTTTGGTGGTGAAATAATTTGTGATCCAAAGATAGGTTGTTATAGTGTCGTTGATCCTGAAATAGTTTGGGCACCTCGTACTATTATATTGGCAGAAATAGTTGAGAAAATTTATGAAGTTACTAATTGGGATAGGGATCAATGGAATGTGAAAATTTTAGCTCGGTATGCAGCAGTAAAAGGAGATGGTCAGTATTTTATGATAGTGCCTGTATCAACTGATAATACTTTGAAGTCAATGATTGCTAGGACACTTGATCCAAATTGTACTTGGTTTGCATTGGAGTTATATATTCAACAGATACAAATTATAAATGCTTAGCCACATGATAATCCTAGTTCAAGCTTCGTACAAGAAGTACCGACACAACAGATGAGGTCTAATTCCGTTCAAACTTCACAAGCAATCCCACTGTCCCCACATGAAGACACGTTCACAAATACAACAAGCCCAGATTCTACAGATGTTGAGTTTCCACGTTAACCTAGTCCGGTTCATGACTATGTTCGAAATGACATTTTATTTGAATTATTTCAAAATGATACCATTACAACGACCTATTAGACGATGATGAAGAAGATGAAGAAACAGACGATAAAGTTGAGGAGAGTGTAGAAAATGATGATGGGGACGAAGATGATGAATATGCAAATGTAAACAAAAATAACAACAAGTCTAATGAAGTGAGATCTACTGATAGCTATGCCAATGTTAACGCTCATGTTACCGAGGAGATGACACAAGATGCTAGAGTACATCAAGTTTCACAAGAGTCATCTGGTTCATCCAATATAGACGAATTGTACATTGGACAGGAGTTTATAAGTAAAGAGTCGATTATGCAGGTTGTGAAGCTGTATTCTATCAAGAAACATCGTGAATTCGTCACATTGAAATCTTCACCGACACTGTACATTGTTAAATATAAATTGGCACCTAGAAAACGTACAATTGAGGAGATGGTGCAAAATCCCCCAGTAGTAAGTGATGGTGGCTGCCCTTGGAGATTACGAGCAATAGTTTCCAAAGGCAGGACAAATTTCGTGGTGAAGAATATTGTTGGGCCTCATACTTGTACGAATTCCACGTTGAATCAGGATCACCGTAAAGTTGATTCTAACCTTGTTTGCAATTTGATTGTGAGTGTGGTAAAGTCTGAGATAGGTTTAACACTACGGGCCATTATTGAGATAGTGAAACTATAATATAATTATCAGATTTCATATAAGAAAGCTTGGATTGCAAAATAAAAAGCAATTGAGAGGTTGTTCGGTACCTTCGAAGAAGCATATACGAAGTTGCCTTTTCTTCTATCAGCGATACAAGTAGCAAATCCAGGAACTGTTGTCCACTGGGATAAATATCAGTCTAGTCCTGGCTAGGAAACATTCAAAGGAGTATTTTTGGCATTTGGTCATTCGATTGAAGGTTTCAAGTCTTGCAGACCTGTTATTAGTGTTGATGGAACTCACTTGTACGGTAAGTATAAGGGTTGTTTGTTAATTGTTGTTTTCCCAGATGCGAATGATAGCTTATTTCCATTTGCATTTGCATTAGTTGATGGAGAGAGTATAAATACTTGGACATGGTTCATGAGTTGCATTCAGTATTTTGTCACCGATCGTACTGAGTTGTGTGTTATCTCTGATCGTCATGCTGGTATTTTGTCTACTATGAAATTGCAAAATGGACCTTGGAATGAACCTAATGCATATCATTGTTATTGTATGCGTCATTTCGCTACAAATTTCTTTAGTAAATTTGACAGCAAGGCACTGAGGAAAAAAGTCAAAATTATAGCATGTCAAAACCAACCAAAAAAATTCATTACCAAACTCGCTTAACTTGAAACCATCAATGTTGAGGCAGCTAATTGGTTGAAAGAGAAACCGGTTGAGAAATGAGCATTTTATGCAGATGAAGGTCGTCGATATGGCATAATGACTACGAACCTATCAGAAGTCTTATATTCAGTCTTGAAAGGTGTCCGTAGTTTACTGGTAACTGCGATTGTGGAGATGATCATTTATCGTCTAAATTCTTATTTTACTACTCGTCGACAGGAAGCCAATAAACTTTTATCTGAAGGGAAGATTTTTTCTCGAATAGTTCAGGAATTGATCGATAGTCGGCGTGAGAGAGCAAACCGACATGAGGTTACAATGTTTCATCATGAACCTGGAGTTTTTGCCATCAGAACAGGTCTACGCATGATAAATGGAGAAAGAAAGGGTGGGAACTTGCACACTGTTAACTTGGGTACGAAAACATGCACATATATAAAATTTCAACTATATCATATTCCATGTTCTCATGTTTTGGCAGCTTGTGCATATCGTGCAATCGATTACAAGCCTTTTGTTGATAAATTTTACTTAGTTACTTCATTAGCACAAACATGGACTTCCCTCTTTCATCCAACTCTAGATCCAGCATATTGGCCTACTTTTGATGGACCACGACTCGTAGCTGATGCAAGTCTACGACGTTCAAGGAAAGGCCGGCCACGATCTACGAGAATTCTCAACAATATGGATGTGAGAGATAGGTCTAGGAGGGGTACGGGCATGAAATGTTCGAAATGTGGGTTGCATGGACACAATAAAGCGGAGATGTAGTAATGGTGGATCTCAAAACATTTAATCCATGTGAAATTCGAATGTGTTTGTGTTTGTTTTGTCAAATTTGCAGTAGCTTGTAATTGTACTATGTGATGCGGGCAAATTTGCAGTAGCTTGTAATTGTTTTATCAAATTTGCAGTAGCTTATAATTGTTTTTGTCAAATTTGCAATAGCTTATAATTCGAATGAATTTGTAAGTTGTATGATGTTTGAGTACATATATGGCAGACTACATATGTCTATTGTAATGGAAATTTTTTTCCCTTAAACTTTATTTAAACCATCTCGCTTTCTGAGAAAGCGATTGTGGATTAGATTGATTTTCCAGAGGCAAGCTGATCTCTAGAAATCTATCGACTCAGCAGTCACTTTCTCAGAAAGCAAGGTGGTTTTGCCTACACTCGCTTTCTAAAAAAGCCAGTGTAGGCAAAATCTCATCGCTTTCTGAGAAAGCGACTGTTGAGTCGATAGATTTCCAGAGACAAGCAAAAAGCGAGTGTGGGCAAAACCACCTCACTTCCTGAGAAAGCTGTTGTTGAGTCGATTGATTTCCAGAGACAAGCTTGTCTCTGGAAATCTATCTAATCCACAGTCGCTTTCTTAGAAAGCGAGGTGGTTTAAACAAGTCTTGCTTTGGGTCTGCTGAGAAACAACTTGTACAGGCTCATAACTCGCTTTCTGAGAAAGCAAGGATCTCAATACTAGACTCGCTTTCTGAGAAAGCGAGTTTAGGCCAAAAACATACCACTTCAAGTTGCATATGCAGTCAGCCATGTATACAATTTTGGCTATAATACACTTCAATCATTTCACTACTATACACTTCACCAATTCTCAAGCCTTCAATCAATTTCCCACAAATACACTTCAACCATTTCACTACAATACACTTTGCCATTTCTCAACTCTTTTATAACACAAACTCGAAACAATCACACTCATATCATAACACAAAAACACAAACATTCAAAACATAAGAAACAATCACACTCACACACCCCATAAGAAATTACATTGCTTTTCTAAAATTATATATGTTCACAAATCCACTTCACGACATTGAAAGATATATTACAAAACATTGAAACATTAATACCAAAATAACTTCACGGATCGGGTGAAAAGAAAGTGGGGGGTCTCCTTTGCCTTTTACCATGCTGTGGAGTGGCCTGGGTGACACCGGACAAGAGAATCGCTTCCTCTTTAATCTCATGTTGTGTCCCTTCAATATTTTCTTCAATCTCATCCCCTTCAGCTTCTTCTTCGGAGTCATTTCTCGGACGACGTGGGGTCTATGGACAACTTTCTTCTGACGAACACCACGCTGACTGGTCCGATGTGCAGGAGTAGTTAGTATAGCATCTAAAGTTGCTCCCTCACCCACAACATCAGCGTGTGCACGACACGACGTAATCATCTTGCATGCGAAGTCCTTCATTGATTCCGCGACATTACTCCTCAACACAGCAGCACATTTTTTAGCCATAGTCCATGTCTGGCCCATCTACAAAACATGATGAGTTGAAATATTAAATACAGTTCATATGTATATATAAACCAAAATTTTAGAAAAACATTAAAAGAATACAACAAATCTTAACAACTTACGATTTTACGAAGACCCGATGCCTTCAGTTGGAACATAGGCAAATTCATTGAATGTTCATCTGCTTGTTCGACTGCTGGTCGACGAATCAGGACTACCACACCTGCAGGAGTCTGCACTGTGGGAGAGATATAACGTCTAGTCATCCTCTCATACCAAGCCATGTAAGTCGCATGCACCGATGCATCAAACGGAGGAATGTCACCAAAGATTTCATCGAACCGGCGTTCATTCCATCTCTCAACATATGTAGCAAAGCATGCGGCCTAATTGTGTCCGGGTTGTCGATCCATTCTAGTAATAGAATGCATATCGGCATTGAACGGTTTGGCAACAGGAATACTTTGAAGCAGTCCAAACTGACGTAACACTCTATTAATGTAGTAGAATTTGACTGTGCCAAAGTTAATTAGAGGTGTCTTTGTCAGCCACAGATCACGCCTATACAAGCAAATAGGCGGTAGTCGACCCACACGTGCCTCCGTGTAGGGATTTCACACGCCGCAATCATCTGCCAACCTATCTAATTCATCTCGAAAGTACGTTAGGCATCTGTTGAGGTTGGCCGTCCATGTGAGATTGCCGGACTAGTAAACACCGAGTGGAGGTAACATGTGTGGGTCCTCGGGGAGATGGATCCAATTGGGTGATTGTCGATGCACTACGGACCGACCAACATGAATACGCTACCAACTCCAAACTTGAAGTAAGATCATTGGTCCATTCATCTGCACCGAACCAACACTGCAGTTACACAAACTTCTGTACAGAGACGCCAACACGACACTATCCCAACTGTACTTTTCGACTCTTCGCAGGTCGGCAATCAATGGCAGGTACATCAACGACACCGAATGCCCAGTCAAATTCAGGAACATCACGCCGCCAAACAGTGTCAAGATGTACGCCCTGCAGTAGCACTCAATCTCGGCCTCAGTGGAATCTTCATCCAATCTATCTTTGAAAGTCTCTTTCAGCCACTTCAACCGATTGAACTTTCCATTTACTGCCCCCATTTCGACTTGAACACCAAGGTATTGTTTCACTAGATATACCAGCTCGAAGTCCATCGTACCGGTCACTGTCTGCCCATCGATTAGAAGACCGGTTAGTACGGAGACGTCCTGCAGTGTTACAGTCATCTCCCTAACTAGCAGGTGGAAGGTATGGGTTTCAGGCCGTCATCTCTCAAGAAGTGCGATAAGAAGAGGACGATCACATTTGATGGAGCTCTTCTGTCCAATACCATACAACCCGCAGTCCCGTAGAATCTCATGTATCTGTGGGTACATAGGAAGTGGATGACCCCCCCTAAATGTACATTCCTTAGATTCGCCTTCCCACACATCATTCGAACGGTGATGCAATTGAAGAGTAAGCAATGTAGGGTCGAGAGGACCTGGACCTCCAGGAGGAACATAAGATGATGAAGAAGGGCCCACCTCATTTGGATTAGTTAAGACCTACACAACAATAATATTTAAATCAATAGACCGATTTTAAATTTTATTGTATGATAATCAAACTAATCGAATAAAAATAATTATTCACTTACATTAGTACGCTCGGTACCACCACGACCACGACCACATCCACCGTGAGGAGGTGGGCCAAAAGAAGTACGTGGTTCGTCACCTCGAGTATTTGGAGGTCTACTGCTCGTTCCTTCCTCCACATCACCCATCGTGCGTGCCATTTATAATAACTGAGAGTACACTACAACTTAAACAAATTGTTATTAACTATACCAAAAATATATAACCTACAAATATATAACCTACAAATATATATATATATATATATATATATATATATATATATATATATATATATATATATATATATATATATATATATATATATATATATATATATATATATATCCAATTTTTACACTGTATACCTACATATACTCAAAATGGAATATACTATATACCTACATTGATGCGGTTTGTTTTTGGTCGCAGTGTGGATGCACCAGGTGTGAGTTCGGACTCAATTTGTAATGAGGGAAGAGTACGATGCCGGACGATGAGCGGGAGGCTCGCTTCGGCGCTGGAGGATCGGCTCGGATTGCCTCGCCTCGAGTACCTGCAGTCGTTCCTGAAACACCGGGGTTTATCCCGGCGGCGGACCCTCCGACGATCTAGTCAGTCTCTGTGAGAGAGTAGCAATAACTAGGGAAATTTGGGTGGCCAAAGATTGATTACCTGAAAAGGTGGGTGAGGGTCTGGTATTTATAGGGAATTCCAACCAGGTTTGGATCCGCTTGGGGGCCGGGTCTGAACCCGAAAGCCCATGGGCCTGACGTGGCAGGAGGCCCAGGGGGTTTAGGGCGGACGTGGCAGTGCCAAGAGTGGTATAAGACTGACGTGGCAAAATCCTTGGCAGTATTTGGAGCTGACATGGCTGATCATGGGGCTCCTGTGCCCTTGGGAGAATCGGATGGCCTAGGGTGTGCCAGGTCATTGTCATTCTTTACCAGGCTGGGCGGACGGCCCGTGGGGCTATCGCGGATCGGAGGCCGAGGGTCATTGGGGCTCGTCGGATACGAGGAGACCAGTTCTGTGGGAGTGAACTTGCGGCTCGGTGCCGACCCTGCAGTGGTCCGAGGCCGAGCCGGTTTGTTGTTTTTCTTATTTTTGAGCAAGAGCCGTCCTGGGCCTTGGCTGGGCCCCAGACCATTTTTACCCTACCACACAAGCCCCCCACTCCTGCGGGGGTGCGGGAGTTAGCCGTGGAGGAGTTTTTATGGTCGTGGAAATGAGATGACGAATCGCTGGGCCTTCATGAGAAGGCTACTCTGATGCTAGACCGAACCTCGAGCGGGCGAGAGTTTATGGGTCGGTAAGGGTGATGGCGAGCCGTTGTGTCTTCCTGAGAAGAGTACCCTGGTGCTAGACCGAACCTCGAGCAGTCGAGAGATTATGGGCCGGCAAGGGTGATGGCGAGCCGTTGTGTCTTCCTAAGAAGAGTACCCTGGTGCTAGACCGAACCTCGAGCAGTCGAGGGATTATGGGCCGGCAAGGGTGATGGCGAGCCGTTGTGTCTTTCTGAGAAGAGTACCCTGGTGCTAGACCGAACCTCGAGCAGTCGAGGGATTATGGGCCGGCAAGGGTGATGGCGAGCCGTTGTGTCTTCCTGAGAAGAGTACCCTGGTGCTAGACCGAACCTCGAGCAGTCGAGGGATTATGGGCCGGCAAGGGTGATGGCAAGTCGTTGTGTCTTCCTGAGAAGAGTACCCTGGTGCTAGACCGAACCTCGAGCAGTCGAGGGATTATGGCCGGCAAGGGTGATGGCGAGCCGTTGTGTCTTCCTGAGAAGAGTACCCTGGTGCTAGACCGAACCTCGAGCAGTCGAGGGATTATGGGCCGGCAAGGGTGATGGCGAGCCGTTGTGTCTTTCTGAGAAGAGTACCCTGGTGCTAGACCGAACCTCGAGCAGTCGAGGGATTATGGGCCGGCAAGGGTGATGGCGAGCCGTTGTGTCTTCCTGAGAAGAGTACCCTGGTGCTAGACCGAACCTCGAGCTGTCGAGGGATTATGGGCCGGCAAGGGTGATGGCGAGCCGTTGTGTCTTCCTGAGAAGAGTACCCTGGTGCCAGACCGAACCTCGAGCAGTCGAGGGATTATGGGCCGGCAAGGGTGATGGCGAGCCGTTGTGTCTTCCTAAGAAGAGTACCCTGGTGCTAGACCAAACCTCGAGCAGTCGAGGGATTATGGGCCGGCAAGGGTGATGGCGAGCCGTTGTGTCTTCCTAAGAAGAGTACCCTGGTGCTAGACCGAACCTCGAGCAGTCGAGGGATTGTAGGCCGGCAAGGGTAATGGCGAGCCGTTGTGTCTTCCTGAGAAGAGTACCATGGTGCGAGACCGAACCTCGAGCTGTCGAGGGATTATGGGCCGGCAAGGGTGATGGCGAGCCGTTGTGTCTTCCTGAGAAGAGTACCATGGTGCCAGACCGAACCTCGAGCAGTCGAGGGATTATGGGCCGGCAAGGGTGATGGCGAGCCGTTGTGTCTTCCTGAGAAGAGTACCCTGGTGCGAGACCGAACCTCGAGCTGTCGAGGGATTATGGGCCGGTAAGGGTGATGGCGAACCGTTGTGCCTTAGAAGGATTAAGCGGGGCGGTCTGCTGTCTTTGCGGAGCATTGACGGCGCTCTGGGATCTGTGCAAATGTTCCAATTTCCTAGGGGCATTAATGGCGCCGCCTAATAAATGCACGGTGCTTAGGCTTCTGTCGTTTGGCTTTCCCGATGTTATAATGGCCGGTCTATGGGGGAGGCTATAAATACCCCTCTCCCCACAGCATGTTTGATCACAGCAAGGGTGGTCCATTGGCCATCAGAGGTGTCTGCTTCGGCGGACGTCCGTCTCTTGCAAAATTTTGACCCTGGTTGTGTCGGAGGGGTGGTTACTCTGCCGTCTGGATCCTTTTTCGGGTCGGACGGCCCTGACACGGCTGTTCGCCCGAGAAAGATCCAGACGGGAGGGGTATCAACCGAATTCCGACCCTGGGGCTGAGGAGCCTCGGATAGATTGGTCGTCTCCGACCTCTGTCTTCCTTCTGGTGTTGACTGTTTCTGATGGTCTGTCAGCCCAAAGGAGTTAGAGATTGGAGGTGGGCCGATCTGTTTTCCGATAGGGTCCCAAGCGATGGTGGCTTTTCTCCCACCCTCGAACAATTCGGGGTTTCGGCTGCCGAGGCCGTAAGCCCCGAGCTGCTCGCGGGTGAGAGGGGAGCCGACCGAGCCCTGGAGCCCGGGGCGCAGGCGATGGTGGCTTTTCTTCCACCCGGGAACAATTCGGGGTTTCGGCTGCCGAGGCTGTAAGCCCCGAGTTGTTCGCGGGTGAGAGGGGAGCCGACCGAACCCTGGAGCCTTAAATCTTAAGTAAAAATTTTCCTCTGCCGAACACTTCATTCGAACCGACCTCTGTGTGGTCTCCAATCGGCGCTAGGTGACGTCAGCAGCGCCCTTTTCGAGGATGACGTGGCGTGATTCTACTGGTGGCAGTCGCGCGCTATTCGAGGAACAGTAACACGATAATCGAGGCATCACCTCTCTCTCTATAAATATCCCCCCTCCTTTATTCTGCTCATTGCTCTCCTGCTGTCTTCTTTAAAAAGAAATCAAACACTTCAGCGCTCGGCTTTGACTGTTTTAGCGGCACCGGCTCGTCAGTCCGAGGCATTCAAAAGGTTAGTTTGTAAGTTTCTTTTGTTAGGCACAGATGGACAGGGCTCAGTCTGGCTTGTCAGCGTCGACGTCGAGGGGGGGAGTGAAACCCGCCTCAAAATCGACTTCGTGGGAGGAGCCCGTGCTCAAGGGGGAGTCTGTACATAATGTGGAGCCTTCCGATTTGACTTTGTGGGAGGAGCCGGTAGGCGAGGAGGAGCCGGTGTATAATGTGAGGCCGTTACGCTCTCGGAAACCCTTCGTGGTGGAGAGCAGCGAATCTGAGGAGGCAAGCGATAGTTCGGACGAAGTCCAGGTTCTAGAGTTGGCTTCCAAGAGGAGGGTGGCCCAGAGGAGGGTGAAGCCGAAGGGGCTCTGATAGGAGGTGCGGGGGGGGGGGGAGATCCACAGGTCAGGGTGTGGGTTCGAGCTCCGTTCCGACCGGTCTGGGGCGATTATCTACCCCCTCGCCGAAAGGAGCCAAGAAGAAGAGGGCTCCGAAGAAGAAGGGGTCAAGGGCCGGTGGCTCGAGCCAGGCGCCTGTTTACCGTAACTTAAGGACAGGGTCGCCCGTACAACCGAAGCCGTTCCGTCGCTACCCTGACGACCTTTCTGATAAGGAGCTTTTTGGGGTCCAGCCATCGTCGCCGAGTCGGAAGAGGGTGAAGATGGACACACTTCCGACCGTTTTGGAGGCTGGTGACTTGGAGGCTTTGCAGTTGGCGTACCACATAGGGTCCAGCTACGAGCTCATGTTGCCGAACTCTACCCTGCGCCCGACCGACCCACTGCCTGCTTGGTACTGCGTCTTCCCAGTGGACGCCTTCATCTCTGGACTGAGGCTGCCGGTCCATTCGTTCGTTCGGGAGGTGCTGAATTAGGCGTCCCTGGCGCCGATGCAGTATGGGCCGAACTCCTGGAAGCAGATCATCTACTTCGTGCTGCTATGCGAGGAGCAGAAGGTAACCCTCCGGCTGAACGTGTTCCGAGCGATGTTGATGATCAGCTCGTCAGGGGAGTTAGAGGGGGTTTATTATATCTCGCCTCGGAGTAAGGGGAAGGTCGTCCACGGTCACCCGGACTCCATCAAGGAGTGGAAGAAGAAATATTTGGTGATCCGGAGCGAGGAGCCTTGGAACATCCCTACTCAATGGAATCATTCTAAGCCGAGCTTCAAAGCGCCGAGGCCGAAGGACCTGATGGCCGAGGAGTGGGGGTTTGTTGAGCGCCTTCGTCTGTCGCACAGTATCAGTTGGCCGAAGGTGACGGAGGGCCACCTGACGAACGTCGGACTGAGCCCAGTCGTGCATTGTATGTAGTTGTTCCTTTTCTCTTGGTCTTGTTGTTCTTTTGCGCTCATTGTTCTTAATGGATTTTTTCGCAGGTATGGACCCTGAATCAATCAAGGCAAAGAGGCTCGCCATGAGGAAGGAGAAGGCCGAGAAGAAGGGGGACGCGGTGAAGACGAGGGGGTCATCCCAGGTGGTCTCCGAGGCCCCAGTTCAGCCGAGGGCCAAAAGGATTCACTCGGAGACGGGCAAGGACGTGGCGGTTCAGGGGGGCCCGGACCAGGGCAAGGCAGTCGATCTTGATAAGGGGAAGGGTCCCCTGGTGGAGGCAGAGGTAGATGAGAGGTTGCGGCGACCGTGGGTGCCGGCTTGGTCGATCCGCGAGGGTGACTGCTTGACCCGAGGGCGCCAGGCTGTCGAGGTGGCGGCTAAGCTGGCGACCCCTCGGGACCGCGCGGAGATGAACGCCGAGGGCCTGGAGGATGCGTACATGCGCCTCGCGCAGGCTAATGTGCTGGTAAGTCTGCCGACCCCCCTTGTCTTGTGAAATGTTTGTAAGGAGGTTTTCTCAGTAGTGCTTGGTTGCTGCAGGCGACCGTGTAGGGGGCCCACGTGAGGGGCCTTTACGAGGCGGCCTTGAAGCGGGAGCGCGACCGGGCTGACAAGGCCGTGCAGGAGATGAAGGAGCTGAAGATAGAGCTCGAAGGCTCGCATCGGAGGGAGCAGGAGATGAAGACGGCATTCGACAAGGAGAAAGAGGAATGGGCGAAGAAGACGGCGGCTCAGAAGAAGAAGTTCGCCAAGGAGAGGGAGGAGTTGACGGAGACGGGTCAGCTCCTGGTGATCAAAGCTCAGGACGAGTGCTATGCGAAGGCCCTCAGTCACGTGAGGCACTTCTACCCGACCCTCGACCTGTCCAACTTTGACTACGACATGGAGATCGAGGGGACATCGAAGACCCCTAATGAGGAAGGGCCTGTTGATGACCCGGCTGCCGACCCCCCTGTGAACCCGGCCGATGTCGAGGTGGGAAAACAAGTTGTATAGTTTTGTCTTTCTTTTTCCTTCTCTCGATTGTATTTGCCTCCCGCGGACTGGCCACCGCATTTTTTGTATGAAGTGATTCTGTTTATAAAAGATGATTTTTGACTGGCCAAGTGTTTTGACCTCGGATATTTCTGAACCATTTTTGCCGATGTGTTTTGAGTGGGCTGGTTCTCTTGTAGGTTGCGGCTCCCCTTCCTGAGGTGGACCCCCATCGTTCCGACGTGGCGTGGCTCCGGAGCAAGGTTGAGGCCCGGAGGCCACGTTGGTTCGCTACCGAAAGGGGGCTCGTGACACTGATGCGGCCTTTAACTATTTTCGGAACAAGTCTGAAGCCCTAAGTGAGGAGGCGAGCCGACTGAGGAGGGCGATGGTGGATCGGGACCTCAGGAGTGTCGGCCTTGGATATACCATGTCGAGTGCATCGGTGCAGAGGCCCTCCTCGGAGAGGCTACTTCGTGATGTCATTGTGGAGAAGGAGATGGAGATACACCGTTACAAGACGATGCTGGGTGTCTCGGTATCCTCCTCGGGGGGTCGACGAGCGGAGGGGGTTCCCTCTGCGATGTTGTTGCTGGAGCGTGTGCGACCAGTTGATGCCCAGAGCTCTGTGGCTGGTGTGTCGACCGTGGCTGAGCCTAAGGACCACCATGATGAGGAGGGGGCTCCAAGTCGTTCGGTCGGAGTGGTCCAGCCATTCGTCGGACCCGAGGGGCCCTAAGATGGCGGCTTCCTTCAGTTTGAGATGAGTGATGTGGTCCTGTAACGATCTTTGCTTGTTTTCTCAGAACCAAATAAAGGAGTATGAATAAAGAATTCTTTTCCTTCTTTGCTCTGGTCAGTAGTGCTGTGAATGGTGGCGGAGGTGAGGTTCGGCTCCGTCGATCCGTGAGGGATCGACGCGGGGCATTAGGAAGACTCCTTAACCTGAAGCTGAGTCAGACCTACCGAGACGTTGGGGACGATACCGGAGTGAGGACTCGGGTGCCGATCCCATTATTCGGTGTAAGGTTGGGGCTGCCAAGGCATTTGGAGTTTGACAAAAAGAGATTTCTTTCATACAAGATAGGGAGGGTCGCTAAAACGGCCCTTTACACATGAAATCTTACAAAAGATTTTATTTACATTAGCCAAGCTAGAACCTATGTTCGCTCTTCCAGGAACTTCATTAGGTGCTCGGCGTTCCAGGGTCGGCTGATGAGCCGGCCGTCCATATCTGCCAGTCGGTATGTACCGGGGCGTACAACCTCGACTACACGGTATGGGCCTTCCCAGTTGGGAGCCAATTTCCTCTTCTTGGTTGGATCGGAGACGGACAGTTTTCGTAACACGAGGTCCCCCGCCTTGATGTTTGTGGGGCGGACCTTCTTGTTGTAAAACTTCTCGATCCGTTGTTGGTAGATGCTTCTTCGGATTGAAGACTTCTCTCTGACCTCGGCGACGAGGTCCAGGTTGGCCCTCAAGCCGGATGAATTGTCCGCTTCGTCGAAGGCCATGATACGGGGAGAAGGCAGGCCGACCTCGACAGGGATGACTGCTTCTGTCCCATAGGTCAGACTGAACGGCGTCTCCCCCGTGGGGATCCTCTTGGTGGTTTGGTGCGCCCATAGCACGCTAGGTAGTTCTTCGACCCACAATCCTTTGGGGGAACTGTCGAGGCGCTTTTTGAGACCGTCGAGGATTTGCCTGTTCGCGTTCTCCGCTTGGCCGTTGGACTGAGGGTGGCAAATAACGGAGAAACGCTGCTGGATGCCGATGTCTGCGCAGAAAGTTTGAAAGTTCTGACCTTGGAATTGGGTTCCGTTGTCTGTGACGAGGACCCGAGGGATTCCGAACTGGCAAATGATGTTCTTCCAAAAGAATTGTTGTACTTGGCGCTCGGTGATGCTGGACAGAGGCTCGGCTTCGAGCCACTTGGTGAAGTAGTCGATGGCGACTATCAAGAATTTCTTCTGCCCTACCGCTACGGGGAAGGGGCCCACAAGGTCCATGCCCAACATGGCGAATGGGGTAGGACTAGCCAGGGATCGGAGATTAGCTTGAGGAGGCCTTTTGATAGGGGAGAACCTTTGGCATGGGCCGCACCTCTTGACTAGGTCTTGCGAGTCTTGGAGCATGGTCGGCCAATAGTACCCCTGATTCAGGGCCTTTCGAGCGAGCGTCCTGCTCCCCATGTGGCATCCGCCGATCCCCTTGTGAAGATCTCTCAGTGCGTAGCCGGCCTCGTTGCTGGTGAGACAGCGGAGGTATGGCTTGCCGTCAGCCAAGGTGTATGAGCGTTTGAAGAGGATGTCATCAATCATGACGGACATTTCAGCTCGGACCCTGACTCGTCTGGCTTCGGCTCGGTCTTCAGGAAGCTCAGCATTGACTAAGAATTTCCGGATGAGGGTGGTCCAGTCGTCAGGATTGGTACCGTCTTGGACACACATTGCCTTCTGGTCTTGATCGTTGATACTCGACTTCAATAGGATTTCGATGAGTACCGTTTGGTCGAGACCCTCGAAGGAGGAAGAGGCGAGTTTTGACAACGCGTCTGCTTGAGTGTTCTGCTCTCTAGGGACTCGAATGACTGTGGAGTGGCAGAAGGACGCTAGGAGACGCCGGACCACCGCCAAATACTTCACCATGCGATCATCACGGGCTTCGTATTCTCCAGTGATCTGATTGACCACGAGCTGAGAATCGCTGAAGGCCCGGATTTGCTTGGCTCCGGCTCGGCGTGCTAGGGTCAATCCGACCATCATGGCCTCGTATTCCGCCTCGTTGTTAGAGGCCGGAAAGTTGAGGCGGAGGGAGTATTGAAGTAGGAATTGGTCGGGGCCACGAAGGATGATGCCAGCCCCACTCCCTGTTTCGCATGATGATCCATCGACAAAGACCTCCCAGGTCGGATTCGAGGCCTCGGTGTTGGGCTGCTCGGAGATGGTGCACTCCGTGATGAACTCGGCGAGGGCCTGCCCTTTAATGGCCGTCCTCGGCTGGTAGCTGATGTCGAACTGACTCAGCTCAATTGACCACTTGACTAAGCGGCCTGAGTGTTCGGGCTTGTGAAGGACAGTTTCAGTGGCTGGTCGGTCAATACTTGGACGGAGTGGGCCTGGAAGTAAGGACGAAGCTTCCGGGCTGCCATGACCAAAGCATAGGCCACCTTCTCTATCTTTGCGTACCTCGTCTCGGCGGGGCGCAGGACTTCGCTCACATAGTACAATGGCCTCTGGACCCCATCTTCCTCTCGGACGAGGACGGCGCTGAGGGCGCTATCCGAGGTGGATAGATAGAGCCATAGTGGTTCGCCCAGCTCGGGCTTGCTGAGGAGAGGAGGGTTGGCGAGGTACTGCTTCAGCTGTTCGAAGGCTTCTTGTTGATGGGTACCCCACTTGAAGCCCCCTTTTCCGCGTAGAGCCTTGAAGAAGGGGAGAGACTTCTCCCCTGACTTGGAGAGGAAACGGCCAATTGCAGCCAACCGGCCTGTGAGCCTCTGAACCTCTTTGACATTCCGGGGTGGGGCCATGTCAATAATAGCTTGGATTTTCTCGGGGTTCGCCTCGATGCCGCGCTGGCTGACGATGAACCCCAGGAATTTCCCAGTGGAGACGCCGAAGGCGCATTTAGCCGGGTTGAGCCTCATGTTGTGATGCCGGAGGACTCCGAAGGCTTCCTCGAGGTCGGTAACGTGGTCCGGCCCGGCCCGGCTCTTGACGAGCATGTCGTCGACATAGACTTCCACGTTGCGGCCGATCAGGTCTTTGAAGATTCTGTTGACGAGCCGTTGGTATGTGGCTCCGGCGTTTTTCAGCCCGAAGGGCATAACGCGATAACAGAACAGACCCTGGTCGGTGATGAACGAGATCTTGGAGATGTCCGGTGGAAACATCCGGATCTGATTGTACCCCGAGAATGCATCCATGAAGGACAGTAGCTCGTGCCCCGAGGTTGCGTCGATTAAAGCGTCGATGCGGGGGAGGGGAAAGGATCTTTCGGACATGCTTTATTTAGATCCGTGAAGTCGATACAGATCCGCCAGCCCCCGGTTGCCTTCTTCACCATGATGACATTAGCCAACCACTCGGGGTAGCTGACTTCCTGAATAAATCGAGCAGACAAGAGTTTGTCGACCTCCGTCTTCACAATTTGCTGCCTCTCCGGGGCGACTTTGCGTCTCTTTTGGACGACCGGCTTAGAGTCCGGGATGACGCTCAGCCGATGCATAATCAAGTCTTCGGAGATCCTAGGCATGTCGGAGGGCTTCCAGGCAAAGAGATCAGCGTTGCGGCGGATGCAGGCGATTATGCCTGGCTTCAAGTCCTCGGGGAGCGAGCGGCTCACCCGGAACCATTTCGATTCATCCTCGGCGCCGGACGGGACCTCCTCCAGCTCGTCGACAGGCTCTGGAGCGGGGCCATCCCGCTCGGGTTCGAGCTCAACGGCGTCGAGGGGGAACACACCCCCTCCGACGGCGGTCATGTAGCAAGACCGCGCTGCTTCTTGGCTACCTCGGACGATGCCGACCCCTTGCGGGGTGGGAAATTTAAGCTTCAGATGGTATGCCGAAGGTACCGCTTGAAGGGAGCACAGTCCGGGTCGGCCGAGTATGGCGTTGTAAGCCGCTTTGACGTTTACCACCATGAAGTCCATGGACTCGGTCCTCTTGACAGGAGCCGATCCCGCGGTGACGTCGAGAGTAACAATCCCTTCGATCACGACAGGGACGCCAGAGAACCCATGCAAAGTGTATCCGGCTGGCTTGAGCTTGCCTCTGGGTAGCTTGAGATTCTCGAAGGCTTCGAGGAAGAGAATATTTACCGAGCTGCCGTTGTCGACGAGAATTCGTCGAACCTCACAATTAGCCATGTGGAGGCCAATGACGAGGGCGTCGCAATGAGGGAGGCGAACGCCTTCGAGGTCCTCTCCGGAGAAGGAGACAGGCACTGGTTGCAACTTGGGCGAGGGGTTGTCTTGGACAGCATTCACCTCTCGGATGAAGGCTTTTCGGGAAGTATTTGATTCTCCCCCCATTGGCCCTCCATGGACACAGTGCAAGATGAATGGCGTACCCGCGGCCCCCTCGGGTTCGGGGTCCCGATCATGGATGCAGTTCGGAGTAGGGTTCGGAGGCGAAGGCCTCCAGTTCCTAGCATCTCGCCGATCCCGTGGGCCTTCTCTGGTGAATTCTCGGAGGTACCCTCGTGAGATGAGTTCCTCAATCTCGTCTTTCAGGGCCCGACATTGGTCGGTTTCGTGCCCATGATCTCTGTGGAAACGGCAGTAGAAGCGCTGATCTCGCTTCTTGTTGTTATTTGATCGGGGAGGTAGTCGGACAATACCCTTATCCTCGATTTCTAAGAGGAAGGCGGACACGTTATGTGTCAAGGGAGTGTACCTTTTGAAGCGAGGGACCGGAAGTGCCCTCTTCGTGCCGACCCCTTCCTTTGCTGTTTTCTTGGCAGGTTCGGCCTCATCGACCCTGCGCTTGCCCTTCCCCACGACTTCCTTGCTGCCCTCTGGGTTAAGAGCTTCTTCAGCTCGTATGTACTTCTCGACCCGGTTGAGAAGGTCTGGGAAGTCCAGAGGTGGCCTCTTTGCCAAGGAGACCTTTAGCTGGTTGTGGCGGATATTATGTCTGAAAGCTGCCGAGGCGACCCCTGCGTCGAGGGCAGAGACGGATCTGGCCTCGGTTGTGAACCTCTTGACGAAGTTTCGGAGCGACTCCCCCTCCCTCTGAGTGAGGTCGAGCAGGGATGCGCTCGTCCTTTTGGTCTTTCGGCTAGTGATGAAGTGGGCCAGGAAGCTGGCTTCCAGCTGGTCGAATGAGAAGATCGAGCCAGGGGAGAGTTTGGAGAACCAATCCCTGGCCGGACCCCAGAGGGTGGCCGGGAAGGCTCGGCACAGCAGGGGATCCGAAGCGCTGTGAATCATCATGAGGGTTTTGAAGCCCTCCATGTGATCAGCTGGATCACCCTCACCGTTGTAAGTCTCGAACTGCGGAGGCTGGAAGTTTCGGGGGATCTCCGCTTCTATGATGTTGACGGAAAATGGAGGTCGAGAAGGTCCACGACCGTGGACTAGATTGGGATTCCCATCGCCAATACGCTCGAGGCGATTCTCCATCTTCAGGAGGCGTCGGAGCACCTCGTCTGCGCGCTCAGGAGGGGGAGTCGGCACACGAGTGTGACTTCTCCCTTCGCTCATTTGAGGGGGTCGTCCATAGGTCGCGGACCTTGGCGCTCCATGGAGGGCCTCCATGATTTCATCTCTGAAGCTTCTGAATTCGCCCCTGGTGACCGCGCCATGGTCGGAAGGGTTGGGTCGGGGCGTAGGAATTCGGCCGATGCGGCTGAGTGCCGACGGCCTGTCTCCTTGCGCGGGCCTGGAATGGTTCGGGGCCGAGTTGGAAGCGGTCCCTCCCCTGACCTGGCTAGCCCTTCTGTTCAGAATGACCCGACGAAGGTCGGGTTCAGCGACATGTGAAGTGCTTCGTTGGGGTCCAGGGTTTCCACCCGGATTATTGGATGCTTGTCTTCCGTCGAGGGCCCCCTCGGGAGGAGGCCCGTCTGGTCGGGCGGAACGGGCCGATCTTCGCTCTCGGGGAGCCATGGGGGATCGGGCCGAGGGAGAGCGTCGGTGGCGAGGCTCGGACCGTCGTCCGTATCGAATAAAGAGTTCCCACAGACGGTGCCAACCTGATGCGGTTTGTTTTTAGTCGCAGTGTGGATGCACCAGGTGTGAGTTCGGACTCAATTTGTAATGAGGGAAGAGTACGGTGCCGGACGACGAGCGGGAGGCTCGCTTCGGCGCTGGAGGATCGGCTCGGATTGCCTCGCCTCGAGTACCTGCAGACGGTCCTGAAACACCGGGGTTTATCCCGGCGGCGGACCCTCCGACGATCTAGTCAGTCTCTGTGAGAGAGTAGCAATAACTAGGGAAATTTGGGTGGCCAAAGATTGATTACCTGAAAAGGTGGGTGAGGGTCTGGTATTTATAGGGAATTCCAACCGGGTTTGGATCCACTTGGGGGCCGGGTCTGAACCCGAAAGCCCATGGGCCTGACGTGGCAGGAGGCCCAGGGGGTTTAGGGCGGACGTGGCAGTGCCAAGAGTGGTATAGGGCTGACGTGGCAAAGCCCTTGGCGGTATTTGGAGCTGACATGGCTGATCATGGGGCTCCTGTGCCCTTGGGAGAATCGGATGGCCTAGGGTGTGCCAGGTCATCGTCATTCTTTACCAGGCTGGGCGGACGGCCCGTGGGGCTGTCGCGGATCGGAGGCCGAGGGCCATTGGGGCTCGTCGGATACGAGGAGACCAGTTCTGTGGGAGTGAACTTGCGGCTCGGTGCCAACCCTGCAGTGGTCCGAGGCCGAGCCAGTTTGTTGTTTTTCTTATTTTTGAGCGAGAGCCGTCCTGGGCCTTGGCTGGGCCCCAGGCCATTTTTACCCTACCACATACATATACTCAAAAATTTATAACATACTTATAAACAAACATGTTCGATAATAATGGTTAATTAACCGAAATTTAATAATCCAATGTTAGTGCAAGGCAAATTTTGGATGATTTTGAAGATCCAATGTTTACTTGTAAAATCAAAAAAATGGGGTGATTTTGGGTCGAATTAACACACATACAATGTTAATGGAACACGAAACTGAAAAAAAAAAGTATGAGAAATATAACGTTCAAGTAAGGTGATTGAATATGTAGATAGTGAATAGGAGGTCGAAGAGGCTCCTTCAACCGCACTCTTTATCCCCAACTTCGAAAATGAACGAACTCTTGGATATTGGGGTTTAGAGTTTTTGGGTTAATCGAGATGAGATATGTAGATGGGAGAAGTGGAAAATCGAAATGAGATGAGAAATGCGAGGATTTTTTGGGTTAACCGACGAATTTTATGGGTTAATCGACGAAAGTGAGATGAGAGATGGGTTAGGGTTTCGGGGTTAGAAGAGGAAGAGGAAGATAGAGAGATGAAAGAGAAAGCGAGATCTGAAATTCGAGCATAGGGGTTAAAAAGCCCCAATCGACACTCGCTTTTTCAAAAAGAGTGTGGGATAAATCTCCTCGCTTTTTGAGAAAGCGAGTGTAGGCAAGTGAAAACGATAGCCTCACACTCGCTTTCTGGAAAAGCGATGGGATAAATCCCAAACTCGCTTGTTCAGAAAGCGAGTAGGGCGTTTTCGAATTTTTTTTTAAAAGCAGGACAATTTTGGAAAAACTTTCAAAAAGGGGACAGTTTGGGAAAAAATTCATAAAGACCACCAACAATTTTGTTAATTCCAAATATGTCATCCATAATTTTCTATTTTCATAAACACCACCAATAATATGGATCATGCCCCCAGCTAAGATTATGAATGAAGATAATTGAATTATGCAGAAGATTATGATTTTTTTTTTTAATTCATACGGTTTTTTTTTTTTTTGTTTTTTTTGAGGATAACCTATATTGTTGCCTTGTTGATGGTTATGGAAATAGAGATTGTGAGCTTATTTGAATTTGTCAAAAAGGTAGGTGGTCTCTGTGGAAATAACCCAAAAGAGCACACGTAATGCACGTGTTAAAAAACCCAACATCTAGGCAGGGAAAGAAAGTGAGAGAAAGAGAATGACAGAAAAGAAGGTGTGGCAATTGGGGAGGGGAAGTAGGAAGAGGGAGAGAAGAGAACGGAAAAACACCCACTCGCACTCGCGATGGCGTCGCCTTCATTTGGGGTTGAGGTTGAGGTTGATTCTGATGGATGGCTTACATTCATTGTCTTCCCCTGTTCCCCATTCTTACTCCATTCCCACCACACAAACAAACTGAAGAGAGAGAGACTGTGTCTCTGTTGTGCCATCAACGATGAAACAAAGAAAGGTTTCCAAATCAAACCAAAAATTCTAAGACCAAAACAAACAATCAAGAACAAGTTTGGAAGAAGAAGAAGAAGAAGGGGGTCTACGATCCCACCATGGCCGATTTCGATCCCTCCAAGAAGGTCCCATCTATTTATTTCAGTTGCTTGTTCATTATACTTTTGTGTTGTTTCGTACGTTTGTTGGAATTTGATGCACATATTGGATAGGCTAATTTTGTGCACTGAACAAACCATTGTGCATTGCTTTCTGTATATGTTCGAATTAGTTCTAGGGTAAATTGGATCGGAACGACGCAATGTAGGTATTTGCTGACAAGTAATTGAGGAAGTTCCGGACATTCCTGTTAGTAGTCGTGGGAGAAACCTAGAAAATATGTAGATATACCAACAATAGTTAGTTGAGAAGGATATTACAAGGTAATGCCTTAATGGTGGCTTTTACCGGTATAGACCTGCTATGACTCTTGTGTTGCTTTCTTTCAATACATTTATCGATAGGATACTTTGGTATTGCTGTGGACGAAAAGTGCTGTCGGAAAGAATTATGTTTAGTTTCCAACACACTTTTTGAAAAGGCACTTTTTGAAAAGCTAAATGCACCACTATAGGTGCTTTGAGAAAGATGCTAAAATTAGTAGTTTTAGAAAAAAGTACTTTTGATCAAACACACTTTTAATTAAGTTTGTCAAACACCTGTTTTGAGCCTAAAAGAGCTTTTAGACCCAAAAACACTTTCAAAAAGCAATGCCAAACGGAGCCTTAGGCTTTAGATATACGTTAAAATCCAAATAAGCTTGACTCTAGTTTTGGACCTTTTGGTATGTACTCCTAGTTTGATTAGATATTCATCCCTAAACATTGCAAACCAAATCTAGCTAAATATTTTTCAAAATAGGATAAAGAATATCATCAGCTGATCAACGCCAAATATCTGTTTCTTGAGGTGGTAAGGGTGGTGAAACCCCTGTTAATTTCCTTTCACCAGCTAGTCAACTGCCTCAATTGACTAAGTTCTCTGCTTTAGCTACTGCTTGCTATCTTTCGAGAAGGTCAGATCTCGATTAAGAAGTTTATCCGTGCCATTGAAGGCTGTCCTCCTTAAGCCCGAGGAGTATCCATTTGAAATGAAAGAGGCACACCTTAATCTATCATTCGTAAGGCCGCATCTAAGAAGAGAAGGAGAGTTGATTCCTTTGGGTACTTGACTGCCAGGGATGTAATACTACGCTATTGTTCACAGTTTCCTACCTTGACTGTTGGGATATTTCCATTCGAGAAAGAGATGTACTTATAAAGGAGCGAAGCGGACTAGACCAGAAAGAAGAGGTTCTTTAAAAAATTGAGATAGGCACTGTGAAAGAAAGAAAAGAATGAGATAGATGTGTAAGATAAAGTGATAGCCAGGAAGCATTCCTTGCTGGATTGCTGCTAAACTTCCTTTGCTATGGAAGTTCCATCTCCAAACGAACGTAATGGTGTAGCTTGCCTTGATTCTTTCTAGCCAAATTAATAATAATTGGCAATTAAAGTTGATCCACTCTCTGATGGCTAAGTCAATCTCAAAGTCGATTTGCTTGTATGCTCTAGTCCATTTTGCATCTGTTTGCTTCAGGTTTCGTGTAGCTCCTACTAGAAGTCTACAACCTTCTTCAACAGTAATTTGGAAGTATATCGAAGCACATATTCATCATATGTTTGGTTTCCAACATTTGCTTTTGAAACTGTTGAGAGTGTATAACAACAATAGATAAACTTTATAATAAATCTAGATATTATATTTTTCTCTCTGATTGTTTTTCTGCTCTTAATTGTTTCTGAATCCATATTTTTTAAGACGAAGGGTTAGACAAAGAAATTAATCTCCTCTCTCTTAAACCAACGCTGAGTACAAAACACCAAAGTTGATGTCAGTTAAATAACTTCTTGGCTCAACTACATTATCATTACTTAACATTTTTCATGGATGAAATGAAAAAGTCCAAAGGAAAAGAGGTAGGAAGGAATGTTTTATTTTAAAATTGAAAAGTAGTAACTGGCAAAATAGACAAGATGCCCAACAATGCATGCAAAAGATTAAAAAGATAACAAATGGCAGGTACAAGAGTCTCTTAAAAAGAGAAGTTTTAAGGCCTTTGACAATGCCCACAATGCTCCTCACTGAAGTGGAAATGTAATATAGAACTCCAAGGTATGATGTTGGTGCAACACGTGCTACATCTGAAGGAAGGGAGATGTTGGAGATCTTTAGGTTGTTGTGTGCTTCTTTTATATGATAAAAGGAGTCCTTAGAGTCAAACTACAAGGAAAAGAGTTTATGATTGTTGAGCGTATCATGTATGGGTATAATATTGGGATTGTTCGGAGTCTATATTGTAAGTTGTCATAGGCTTTGCCTATAAGTACGAGATTATTTTCCTCAATATATTTGTTGCATTTCTGTCTGTTTCTCATTTCCTAACTTGATATGAGAGCCACTTTGCTCCAAGAAGAAACCCTAGATCTAGGTTTGTAGCCATTAAAGAAAAGTCCCAAATCAAAAATCAAATCCAGATCCCAAATCAAAAATCCAAATCCCACAATCCCAAATCAAAATCCAAACCTGGATCCAAATCCCAAAATCCAAATCTAGGTCTCTGTCTCTCCCGACCTCCCAAGCAAACCAGCAAGAGGAAGAGGACAACAACTAGTAACAGCCGCTGCCACCCTCCTCTGCCTTCCTGCTCGCACCTCCGATGCCACCTGACGCCTCCCTCGGCCTTCTCGCGCCGCGATAGTAATTCAACCTAGTACAAGAGGAACCTTTGATTCACACAATTGGTCATCACGCTTGGTTGAAAAGCCAGTGGCACGAAGCCACCGTGTGTCGGATTATGACTTAACAATGACACTATCAAATGAGAGGAGAAGCTTATTTCTTGTTGACTTAGGCTGAGGTGTGCATCTTAAAAGTAAATGCTGAACAGTGAAGAATGATAGAAGGATGTAGGGATCCATTTGGTACTGGAAACTGTACTTATGTTGTGGTTTTATATCATCTTAGTGCTTGATTAGAGCTAGTAACTTTGGCATGGCTATAGAGATACAGATCTTCTAAATATCTATAGAGATACGGGTGCTGTGTTGGGAATTCCCCTTCTCGGATCTGCTGAGTTTACGATGCAATCACTACGAACAGCCACCAAGCAAATAGTAGATCAAATCAAACACACAAAAGCACACAACTTTGTTCCGGTTTGGGCAAGCCCTAATCCGAGGAAGAAAAACCGAGATAATATTCAACTAGAGAAAGATACAAGAGTTACAACTCTCACCACGACCTTCTCTCAAGCCTCACTAGAAATACTCGCTGTTTACAATGGAAAATTCTCTCACCTCTCAGTTGAAGTATTCTCTTTATATAATCGGTGCTTATACTTCATTGAGTTGTTACATTGAATATATATAGAGATCTAGAGAAACTCTAGGTTTAATCTTAATACAATAGCCGTTCGATACTTCTGAAGAGATAACCATACAATGAGAGCCATATGATCTAACTTGGAAAAGAAGTTGGGCTTCAATCAAATTCCAATGACTCAACCCAAAAACAGCCGCCTGTAGATTGCGTTTGACTGCCACAAAAGGTAGTCGACTGCAGTGCCTCGACTCATAATGGAGAGCACCTCACAGTTGACTATCATTGCCTCGCTTGCCTCGCTGCTGTTGTTCTTCTTCTTCTTGTTGCTGCTCTTCCCTTCTTCGTCCAACGTCGCTTCGAACCTCTTTTTGCTTCACCGTCTTCTTTTCTTATCGAATTAGTATGCAAGACATAAACCCAACATGTTGAATGTTGATGAGCTTAGAACAAACTATTGACATCATAGAGGCAAATTATCTGAACTGATTACTTCGGTAATGATGCTTGATATGATTGTGATGCACTTTCTATATTAATAAATTTATAGGTATTACTGTTCTTAACAGGAAGCATATTTGTCAATGCAAGCTTACTTTTGTGTCCATAGTATAAGGGTAGAGTCTATTGTTTTCTGTTTGTTGTAGGAACATAATATACTATTTTAGTTTACGTGTATGTTTCCTTCTCTTTGCAGGGAAATATCAGTGTAGGTTCACATGTTTGGGTTGAAGATCCTCAAGTATCTTGGATTGATGGACAAGTTACTAAGCTCAAGGGAGCAGATGTTGAAATCGAAACGAGCAATGGGAATAAGGTAACTAGTTATATTATCATGTCAATTTATAAATAAATAAACTTAAGTTTTTGGCCAAATTTTTTTCTCATCCATGGATTTATGGTGCTCAACATTATCATATTTCGCAAATACATATGGTAAATCCATCATGTTATATGTATTTACTAGATTTGCCCGTGGGCACGTGCCTACGGCATATGAAAAGTCTTGTAAACAATAAAACAATAATTATGTAGCTCAAGTTTGAATAGTATGACAATAATTAGTTGTAAATAAAAGTCCATGTTTCCATTAGTATATGTTGAAAAATAATTAAAAATGGGGTATAAAATCTAACTTCTTAGAACTTTAAGTGTGGAGTTGAAGAGATATTTACTATTTTCAATATAACATGTGCGAAAAAAAACATTAAAAATTTGAAAATCTAAATTTCTAAGTAAATATAGAAAGAATTGGAGAGAGAGATAAGGAGAGAGGGAAAGAGATAAATATGAAAAAGTGAAGAGAGAAGAGTTTGCATCACCTTTTGTTATATGAGTGTCATCATATATATTTTTTGTTAAGGTGAAATTAATGATATGATAATTATTATTATAATACTATTATTGATTAACTAACTTCGACATCTCCAGTTCAGAGTTTGCATCACCTTCATTGCACTGATGACACTCAGGATCCTTGCAATCCTTTTTGTGCCCAATATAATATATTGTTTGTCCACAGTATTAGTTCCCTTTTGAACTTTGCACTCAATCATTTCCAAGTTTATATTTAAATGTGAAGATATTATGACATGGGCTCTTCTTTTTAAAATAACTAGTTAGTTAACGCGTGAGAGGCTAAGTGTGGTTGAGATTTAACTACTGGGTGATAAATTTTAAGTGGATGGTTAATATAATTCTGACTTAAAAACGTGTGTTAGAGTAGTTTAAGTTGGGTTCTCTACGAATTATCCAACTCTAACTCTGGTCATAATAGTTGAGATCAGTCAGTGCCCTTACAAACTGTAATCACCACATTCAGCTAGATCTACATGTTTTATTTTCATAATAATGTTTAAGTTAAAACTGTTCCTCTGATATTCTTTATCCTGTTTTCAACAATAACAATATGTATTTATACTAGTGTGCATGGGTATATAGATATCTGGTATCCACATCTATGGATAGTGATTGGTTGTGGCTCTCATTTTAGTAAAATATCTACTGTTGCATTGATTGAATCAACATGGGTCTATCGCATTATGTGCCATTTGTTTTGAATAAATATATTTGATAATGATTGCATTGGCAGCAGTAGCAGACGTACATAGTGCCGAGGGTAGGCAGTTTTTGAAATTCTGAGGCAATGGCCTACCCTTAGTTTTTGAAATTCTGCAGATGCGTAGGTTTCTTTCTTTCGATTCATTACATATGACATATATACTCCCTAGTTAAACAAATTTGATCTATAGCTCAAGTTGTTGGAAAGCTACTTGGTTTTGGAAGAGGTCTCGGGATCGAATCATGACATGCCTTTTTTTTTATCTTCTTTTTCCCCCTTTCTCATATACTAAATAAATTAAAAATCTCAAAGCAATTGTATAATTTTTTAATATTACGTCTTATTTATCTTTCAATCAAATTAATATATTGTATACTACAAACCATTTTTTCTATAAATTTTATAAAAAATGAATGTATCTCGTCTTGTTTTTCTTTCAATTAAATTAATACATTGTACACTACAAACATTTTTTTCAATAAATTTTATATAAAATGAATATATCTCTTTCTTTCGTAAGTATCCAAAATTAACGTACATGTGAAATACACATGTTTCTCTTTTACTATATACAAACACCGTTATTCGTCTTTTGCAACAATAGCAATTGAAGTAATAAAAGTTCATGTAATGCATGCAAACTTCTATATATAGTATTTTCACAGTTTTTCATGTATAAGCTAAATGATATTCTGCCTACTCTAAATAAAATTCCTGCGTCTGCCACTGGTTGGCAGCATGTGCTCTGATGGGTAAAGAGATTCTTTTCCATAGTGCACTGCAACCATTTGAATAGCAACCGGTTTTTTCATTCCCAACCAGCCATGTTCAGTTGGTTTTGAACACTGCTTATGACCATTCGCCCTACTTGTTAACCACACAATTGTAGATCAAAATAAAATAAGAAAATCTCTCCTCTCTTGTCTTGGTAATTTAGCATGATCAAGCACTCTTGTCAATTTTCGCCTACGCAAAGTGAAAAATCCATGCTTACATAGTATTATTTTATCCTGGAAGCAAATTATATCATCTTTATTCAATTGCAGGGGAACCGATGTTGCTTCAAAGATCACACTAACTCTGTCTCAATGGATTGATTTGTGATTTCTTCTTTTCTCCAAAATTTCTACCGTTAGAATTTTCTACCATTATTGTTTTTTTTTATCATAATAGGTTGGCCGAAGGCCCCCTTTCTGTTTCATTAAAAAGCTTTTAATAAAACAATAATCGAAACTCGGACAATGATGTTCATGCCACCCACATGCGGGCCATGAAACTCATTATCCGATCCCAAAATGAGTCTCCCTACCGTATCTGGTAGTGACCGACTCGAATTCCCAAAATACATGAACCCACTATACATACAGATAACCACCAAAAAACCGACACGATACTGTACATGTGCCCCACATATAGCCAAAATACAACACCCTAACCCAAAATACATAAAAAATCAGCACATGTGCAATTTCCAAACTCCCTCGTACTGGTCAATCATCCCTCGTGTGCTGTACCTTCCCCTTCCTGTGGCTCCTCTTGACCGGTGGGAACGTCTTTGTACATATTCTTGATCTTCTTTGTGTTTTCTTCACCTGCCGATTTAGACCAGAATATGATATTAGCAATGATCTTAAAAAGCAGTTGTGGATGCATGCTGTGTCTGTGAGCTATTCAAAAAATTCTGTTGTTCCGTTCTAACCATAGACCCCAGCATATAGCCGCCACCCCAATATCCCAAATTTGTAAAATGCTATTTCTACCATTATTGTTATTGTTGTTTTTGTTTTATGCTTTAGGTTATATAATTTATATTTTCATTGCTCGTGGAATTATGCAAGAATTTCCTTGCGTTGCATAAGCAGATATATTATCTTGAAATGAGTTAGATTTGTCCATTTCCGCTGAACGAAACTCAAGAGTGAAAAACTTAATTGCTTTATCGCTTACTGTTTTTACTGTTTTCCATAAGTGGTTTAATTTCAGAACTTGACTGAGGATTCTCATCCACAGTTTTATGCTAAGATTGACTAGAATTAAATAAAACTAAATCTGCGGTGCGCGCATGACTATGATTTGTTCCTCAAGATTACTACACTATTCATAAATAGCACAACATTACAGCAGTCTGTCAGGGAAGTTTTTTGCTTGCTAATGTCCTACTTCGGTTGCATTGTCTACCTCATGGATATATGCAAAATATGCTGGTTGGCAACCTAATGATTTCAAAGTTATGTTGAATTAAAAGTAGATCTTGGAAGTGGTAGAGAAGAACCACTAGCAACCAAGATACTTAGGTCCCAAATCCTGGGATGCACGTTCTGCATGTGAAAGGAAAAGATTATACATCTTCCGTAATTAATTTGACATATGCTATGTGCTGGAATTCCAGGTTGTCGCAAATTTATCAAAAATATATCCGAAGGATATGGAAGCTCCTGCTGGCGGAGTTGACGACATGACAAAGCTTTCTTATCTGCACGAACCAGGAGTCCTGCAGAACTTGGCAGCTAGATATGAGCTCAATGAAATTTATGTTAGCTCTCTGTTTCTCTCATTGTTCTTTATTCTTGTCATATATATAATACTATGATATACTAAGCAATCTTATTTCTATTGGAATGGCAGACTTACACAGGAAATATTCTTATTGCAATAAATCCATTTCAAAGATTGCCGCATTTGTATGATAAACACATGATGGAACAATATAAAGGGGCACCATTTGGAGAGCTAAGTCCTCATGTTTTTGCAGTGGCAGATGTTGCATACAGGTGAAATTATTTTTTCCCAGTTATGTTTTGTAAACTGTAGTTTCTCTTCTAGAATATACAATTTTCTCAGAAGGATTGACTTAAGCAGGGCAATGATAAATGAAGGAAAAAGTAACTCCATTCTGGTTAGTGGTGAAAGTGGTGCCGGGAAAACTGAAACAACAAAGATGCTTATGCGTTATCTTGCCTATATGGGTGGGCGTGCTGCAACTGAAGGACGAACAGTTGAACAACAAGTTCTGGAAGTAGGATATTTGAGTTAATTCTTAGTTCTGCACATTTTATCCGAACATTACATGCTTCTTATCAGTTTGACTACTCTGGTTGCAGTCAAATCCAGTGCTTGAGGCTTTTGGCAATGCTAAAACTGTTAGAAATAACAATTCAAGGTTCCTGTAGTGTTTATTAACAAATGAAGGTTTCTTAGTAAGATACTATTTAGTTATGCCTGTATTGATTACTTGTTTTCTTCCCCTGAATCAATGCAGTCGTTTTGGTAAGTTTGTTGAAATACAATTTGATTCCAGAGGAAGGATATCAGGTGCTGCCATCAGAACCTACCTTCTTGAAAGGTCCCGTGTTTGTCAAGTTTCTGACCCTGAGCGCAATTACCACTGCTTTTACCTTCTCTGTGCAGCCCCACCAGAGGTAGTATTTCACCATTGTTGGAGTTACACTTCTCATCTACATTATCTGTGTCCTCCATTTATGCAGATTTGCATTTGACTTTTCACTAATAAGGTTTGAGCTACTTGGACTTCCAGGAAATTGAGAAGTATAAGTTGGGAAACCCCAAGTCATTTCACTATCTAAACCAGTCAAATTGCTATGAGTTGGTTGGTATAAATGAGGCCCATGATTATTTGGCCACCAGGAGAGCTATGGATATTGTTGGAATTAGTGCACAAGAGCAGGTAGCTGTTTCAATAAAAGATCATCATTTAAATGATTGTTGCTCATTAGTCAGATGTTGGAAGCATTGTGTACTCTAATGCAAGTTACTTCCCAGGATGCAATTTTCAGGGTTGTTGCCTCCATTCTTCACCTCGGTAACATTGAGTTTACTAAGGGTAAAGAAGTTGATTCATCAGTTCCTAAAGATGAGAAAGCTAAGTTCCATCTCACGACAACTGCCGAGCTTCTCATGTAAGTTATAAGTTTTTCTTGCTTCTTTTTCTCTGCACTTTAGGTTAAGTGTTAATACTTGACTTTGTTTCATTTCAGGTGTGATCCTACGGCCTTGGAAGATGCACTTTGCAAGCGTGTGATGATAACACCAGAAGAAGTTATTAAGAGAAGTCTTGATCCTCTTGCTGCAACTGTAAGCAGGGATGGTTTAGCAAAGACAATATATTCTCGGCTATTTGATTGGTAATATGATCATTTAAAGAAGATTTATGCCATCTTGGCTATATTATAGTATTCCAGGGATCTAACTGTAAGCTTATGGGATTAATGTACAGGTTAGTTGATAAAATTAATGTCTCAATTGGGCAAGATGCAACCTCTAAGTCTTTGATTGGGGTTCTTGATATCTACGGTTTCGAGAGCTTCAAGACAAATAGGTAACTTATAACCTTGTTTTTGTCAAGAACAGCTTGGTTTGATATTTAAAATATCTCCTAAATGTTGACCTCTATTCCCTTTTTAAAACCTTTCCCTATCATTTGTGTAGTTTCGAGCAGTTTTGTATTAACTATACAAATGAGAAATTGCAACAACATTTCAACCAGGTGAGCTTATGCTTCAGGGATGTTTAGTGTGTATTTGTGTCTGTGTGTGGTGTTTTTTTTTCTTCTTATTTCCCTTCATCTAATGATAATAAATTTTGTGTTTTCAGCATGTATTTAAGATGGAACAGGAGGAGTATACTAAAGAGAAAATTGATTGGAGCTACATTGAGTTTGTTGACAACCAAGATGTCCTGGATCTTATCGAGAAGGTCTCTTTCACAACTATTTAGACACACAGTATGTCAATTAATAAAACAGTATGTGTATGTTGATCAGTCAATGTTATATAAAGTTGATGGCTGCTTAATTCACTCAGCATAGTGTTTTTTCCCCCTTTCGCGATTCAGCCATAGCCGCCCATGTGGGATAGAGGTTTTCAACACCCCAGTTAATTCCTTATGCATAGTTAGTATGTGCAACACGGAGATGGTTTATGATGGGAAATTATTAGAGATGAAATTATTTATTCTTGTCTAATCAATATAAAAAATACTTATCCTTGTCTAGTCTATCGTTATAACTATTAACAGGTGTCAAATTTATTGTTAAAACACAGATGACCTTGTTTCTTTAAGGGATTTCATAAACATGTGAAACATTCTTTTTAAATGTGCTAAAGGCATTTAATTCTCACATGTAACAGAAGAAGTGGAAGGCATTTAAAAGAGAATGCACTTCAATTTGTATCTTTGATTTCAGTTATAATCTATTTCAGATAGAGGCTCATGTATACATTGGTTTTATTTAAGGAAGCCTTCTTTCAATATAACAGCAATCAATGATCTAAAAGCATATGATATATCAAGTACATAAGGAAATACAGAAGCTTCCTTCTACTTTGGCCAAACAATTATCAACTTATGTTGTTTAAATAAGCTTCTGCCTGAATATGAATTGTGTCAAAAGGTAGTCCTCATGAAAGTTTGCTTCTATATCTTGACTGGCCCAGGAAATATTTCTCTTAATTAATGTTTTTCCTGCACCATCCACCTGCACGACACTTTTCTATTATTCTGCATTGAGAAACTTCTTTGCTATAATTATCGGAAGTTCTCAGACATTATTTAAGCAGTTTTAGCATTTCTTTGTTAAGTTTCAATCATGTCGTAATGTCTTTGGCTAAAAACCATTGGAGATGCTTCTGGCGGTCTGGCCTATATCTCATGAACACTAGTTAAATATGACAAATCGTTTATTTATGTTTTCAATGAGCTAGTTATTAAACAGAGACAACTAATCTGAAGCCAACCCCTTTATTTGATAAAAGGATAAAGCCCAAACCAGGCTTCAACAAAACATATTACATAATATTCAAAAAAACTCCAAGTGCAGCCAATCTCTCAAAGAAACAACACAGCGTAAACCACAAAACAGAGGCTAACACAAGTGTAATGCAAAGCCAATATGACTTGAACATCTCTTGGATAGGTTTCGTCCTAAACATTAATGATACATTCAGAGTCTGTTGAATTGCCTCATATCTCTAATCCTCAGAATGAAACTAAATTAGACCAACAAGTATAAACGTCTGAGTTGATTAAAATCCAACTTTGTTTAAACTCTAAACCAACATTTTGGGATTATTTAAGAGAAAAGAATGATTTGTGGCGAAATACAAAATGAACCTTTGCTTTATATAAGATCTCATCATGTTCAATCCATTATAATCTAGCAAAAATGCACTCATATGCAAACCTGTGGAAATTTATCTGTGATATGTAATTGCGAGCATAGTTGATCCATCATAATAGAGATCATAATAGAGAATTTAATACATGTGATATGTGTGCAGACCTACATGAATGGATTTCAATGTTCTTGTTTGACAGCAAACTTACGAGGCTGTATTTTCTTTTGTTAAAATGGTCTTAAAAGAGGATCTCAGAGCAATTCTTTTTGAACCCAAAGGTTTATAGTCCATAAATTTACATGACATACCAACATTTTAACCTTCATCAGTCTTTGGCTTATAACCGTTTAACAAAACAATGTAGTTATCCGTCGATTAATTGTTTTTAATGTAAAATTTTGAATTTTGCATTAGCATCATTGTCATTTGTATGATATCCTAATCCTACTATTCCATAAGTTTTCAACTTTTCATAGGTCCTATGTCTGTTAAATGTTTTTATATTGTCTTTATCTGTGGTTAAAATGCTTTATCCAATACTGTCTTGGTTAACGATTTCTTCATACTATGTTGCTGAACGTTCTTTTATAGAATTTCTTCATGTCATATGGCACTATTTTAACTCCTCTCTCTTTTTCTTTTGGGTGATAAATCTTTTTTTCTAGCTTTGCATGTGAGTACTTCCTTCTATAACCAAATATGGATCTGAAATGTTCAACATTGGTCAATTGTTATTTCCTTTGCAGAAACCTGGGGGAATTGTTGCTCTTCTTGATGAAGCATGGTATGGAAATACACTTGACTTTTTGTTGAGTATATCTTATTGTCAACACTTCTCAAAAATAAACACAGCTCTTGAATATTTGTCGTAACCTTTAGCATAATATTAATCATCGTTTATTTTACTTCAGTATGTTCCCCAAGTCGACTCATGAAACCTTTGCCCAGAAGCTTTATCAGACATTCAAAGTGCACAAGCGTTTTATAAAGCCGAAGCTGTCTCGCACAGATTTTACCATAAGTCATTATGCAGGCGAGGTGAGTAATTAATAATAAGTTAATAACTGTTGTGTATATTAACTGTTAAGTACTCTAATTCAACTTGTGTTTTCAGGTTCTCTATCAATCTGACCAGTTTCTAGACAAAAACAAGGATTATGTTGTGGCGGAGCATCAAGAGTTGTTGAGTTCTTCAAAATGCTCATTTGTAGCAGGTCTTTTCCCTCCAACGCCTGAGGAGACTTCCAAAACTTCTAAGTTCTCCTCCATTGGTTCGCGTTTTAAGGTAAATTATCGTTATTGGTTTCCAAGTTTATAACCCTATCTGCCAGTTATTATCTTGCTGATTCATTTGATAATAATAAAAGAAATGCTTCATTCTTGACTTTGTTATGGTATATGTTTGCAGTTGCAACTACAGTCCTTGATGGAAACCTTAAATTCAACAGAACCTCACTACATTAGATGTGTGAAGCCAAACAATGTTCTAAAACCTGCTATATTTGAGAATCTTAACGTCATGCAACAATTGCGCTGCGGTGTAAGTACTTACTGAACTTTAAGATGCACACCACTTTTTGTGATGACAATGTGAGGCAACTTCATATTGCACATCATATGTATGAATTCTTTTTTGTGTTATTTCATTAGGGTGTTCTTGAGGCTATCAGAATCAGCTGTGCTGGATATCCTACCCGTCGATCTTTTTTTGAATTTCTTAACCGCTTTGGAATTCTTGCTCCGGAAGCCCTGGAACTTCCGTAAGTTTTTTTCATAAGATTTATTTCAGTTGTGAATAGCAATATGCTTTGCTTCTTCTGTATGCATTGTATTTACTCAAGGATTTGTTTTTCCTATTCTTTTTGAGGCTAATCAACATATATTATCCATTGCTGGACAGTCTTGATGAAAAGGTTGCATGCAAGAAGATTCTGGAGAAGAAAGGGCTTAAAGGTTTTCAGGTGAATTTAGTCTATAACATTACTATGTCAAAAATTGGTTCTTTTTGAAGTTGTGTTTAGGTACTTCCAGTAGATATCTGATTCGCTGAATAAAATTTTACTAGAATCCCGTTATACAATTGACGTCAGTTTAATTTGTTCCTTAATCCAGCTAGTTAGATCAGCAGGGTATTCTATAATGTGTTTTTGGTTATTTATTGCACGGTCAATCTTATTTTCCAGATAGGCCAAACTAAGGTTTTTCTAAGAGCAGGCCAGATGGCTGAGCTTGATGCTCGAAGGGGCGAAGTACTTAGCAATGCTGCGAAAACGATTCAGCGTCAAATTTGTACACATATTACTAGGAAACATTTCCTTGCAATGCGCAAGGCCAGCATTATTCTGCAGTCGTCATGTAGAGGTACATGTGCCTTTTTGGCTGTGGGCTTTGTTGAATTTCTTATGCCTTTTTTTTTACTATCTATATTTGCAGGAAGATTGGCTTGTCAACTGTATGACAAGATGAGAAGGAACTCCGCTGCAATTAAAATAAGTAAAGAATCACGTAGATATCTGGCTAAGAAGTCTTATACACATCTAAGGGTGTCAGTTCTTGTCCTCCAAACTGGCTGTAGAGTGATGGCTGCTCGCAACGAGTTCAGATACAGGAGACAAACTAAAGCAGCCATAATTATTCAGGTTACTGTGTACTTTGTTATATAAGGAAATATTGGCTTGTATATATGTTGTTTATGAATCACATTCATCCTGTTTGCTATTTGCAGACTCAATGGAGGCGACACAGAGTACACTCATATTATAAAAAGCTAAAGAAGTCGGCCATTGTCACTCAGTGCAGATGGAGGGGAAGGATTGCCAGGAGGGAGCTTAGGAAACTGAAAATGGTCAGTACTGTGAGAGCTACTTTTTGTGTGTGTGTGTGTGTGGTGGGGGTGGGGGGGGGGGGGGGACGTTCCTGCAATAATGTATCTTGGTTGATACTATGGACATCTGTCAGCTGTTTACGTATCGAGAAAATTAAACACAAGGGCATGTCTGGAAGTGCCAGATTTTAGTGAGAACATGCTCAGTAGAGTTAGTGTTCACTCTTGATTTATATCTAAGTTTTTTGGCAAACTAAGGTCTCACAGTACGAGGGAGTCTGCTTTCCTTAGCTTGGATGCAGGGTGATATTAGAGGGTTAGAAATGAACAGCTTGCATATAGTTTTGTTATCTAGATATCAGAATATTTCTTTTGCCCGGCTAGTTGGGTGAAAGGTGAGTTTGAAAAGGGAATTATCAAATTCCAAATTTCCAGTAAGAGTGATACCTTCAATTTGTGAGGGCATTATTAGGGGACAAATTGTTTACCTGTCATTGCCCATGTTTACTGGCTTTATCTTTTTAAATTGTTAATTACACCTCTAACTTAGTTTCTCTTTTTTCACTTTTTTTTTTGTTTTTTTTGTTTTTTTGTTTTTGTTTTTTTGTTTTGTAATACATTTGTGTATGCTGGATCACACACTGTTTGGTGAATGGTGATGCTTCTTGCTTAGTTGGAAAGTTTCCTGAATCCTTGCATTACTGACTGCATTTTCTGGATATCTGTTTTGTTTTGCACAGGCAGCACGAGAAACAGGTGCACTCAAGGAAGCAAAGGATAAGCTTGAAAAGACAGTGGAGGAGCTTACATGGCGGTTGCAACTGGAGAAGCGATTGAGGGTAATGCTAATTTCTATTCAATCAACACATCTATATGGCTAGATATTATCTAGGAGATTCTATCTTTAGAGGTTAAAATGAGTTTGATTGCTAGTCACTGGATATTATATATCCAGTGACAAACTAGATGGAACTCATCATGGAGGTTTTACTGATTTTGGTATATTCCAAATTTACTCTATGTATGCAGACAGAAAGGGAGGAAGCAAAAGAGCAAGAATTAACAAAATTACAGAACTCATTGCAAGCATTGCAAAGTAAGATGGACGAGACAAATGCATTGCTTGTCAAAGAACGAGAGACTGTTAAAAAGGTTGAAGAAGCACCTCCAGTTATCCAGGAAACTCAAGTTTTTGTTCAGGATACTGAAAAAGTTAATGCTCTTAGTGCTGAAGTCGAAGAGTTGAAGGTAATCTGTGATTCTGATGCTTTGTGTTTTCTCTTCTAGCGGAGTTTGCTTTATTTGTTGCTATCACGGAAACTATTATTTTGTTCCTAATAAGCTGTATCTTATTAAATTGGTGATAGCATTCAAATTCACAAACAAGAAAAAAAAAACACTTTGGTCTTTCTTTATTCCTTGTAACTAATTATCAAGTAAACTCTCAAATGAATGGTAAAACATGGAACCAATACCAGATGATAGAGATGGGAACTTATGTGATGTTGAACAATGAATATATGACCATATGGGTTCTGCATTGGTGGGTAGAGTATATTGACAAGATTCACTTGAATCACTTCATCAAACCTATGCTTCCTTTGAATACAAGCAGGAGACATGTGACTAGTAAACTGCAAATATCCAGAGCAATTTAATACTTGTTTATAACTTAAAGAAACATTACAAACTATGGCATCAAGAAAGCCCTCTATCATCCCACATATGGAATGCAAATTAACCCACATATGAAATATAAATTACCTCATAACCAAAGATCCCAAAATCTAAAATATCTGCGGACATATTCCAATATAAATCATTCAAATTAAGTGGAGTAGGACAAAGCCAGTGCACAACAGCACTAGTAAACTATTCAAATCAGAACAGTTTATCTAGGTTTTAACATACTCTGGCATGCTCTGAGTGTATAAGAATGTTCATTTCCACAGTCTAGTATTCATCAGCCAAGTTTGGCAACTAGTTGTTCATTGATGTTTGTTTCCTTTATAGGCTTCCCTGAATTCAGAAAAAGAAAGAGCTGATGATTCTGAAAAGAAGTATGCTGAAGCACAAAGAACAGGTGAAGAAAGACAAAAGAAATTAGATGACTCTGAAGGGAAAGTACGCAATCTTCAGGAAGCCTTGAGCAGGTTTACCATTGAACTTTATACTGATTGTTGGATTTCTTTTTTTCTTCCTCCTTGCTACCATGAATTAAGTTTCCACTGCTATAAAAGTGCAAAATTGTATTTCAGCAAATTTTTACAAGGTGGCCTTTCTTTCATTTTCATTTATGATTGACTGACACTTAGGCTATTCAATTTCACGATGCAATGAGACGAGTGATTCCGCATTAGATAGTTAACAAGAAGTCGAGACTGGGAATCTCGTCTATGGTTTAAAACTAATTTAGTTAATAGTTGGACATTAACTAAAGTTGTGAAGCTCCACATCTTATCCAGATGGATGGCTAGCGCTGACTAAAGCAGGCAAGAAGAATAAGGGCATTAACTTCTGGAATCGAATCATTCAAATGGTTCAATTCAAATTGAAATCTTTGCATGCTGTAAAATCTGGTTTATAATAGATATGTAGATCATGTAGTATATATTATAAATAATTAAATATCCAGGTGAACTGTAGTTACTTCTTAGTTTCTTGTGATTTATCAGGCCTACCTAGTGCAACTTCAAAGAAAATCAGTTTGTAGGGCTGTGCTTTACTTGAACCATTAACTCCATCTAACTAATTGTTCGCAAAGCTTGTATTTATCTTTTTATTTCCTTGACATTTGATGCATTATGATTGAAGCAAACCTTTGTGTAGTGAGGATTTAATCATCCATTAATGAATGTTGCAACCTTTTTGTCTATACTCAATGATTTTCACCATTACTATTCCCCCCTTAATTGTTTGATGTTTATGCCTTGTCAAATAGGCTTGAAGAGAAGCTAACAAACCTGGAATCAGAAAATAAAGTTCTTCGTCAGCAGGCTGTCTCCCCCAATAAGTTTCTGTCAGGACGATCCAAGTCTATGCATGTAACTGATAATAACTCAAGTCACTTTGAAAGTTAATGGACAATATTTACTTTTTCAAACAATCTTAATAAGTCTTATTTTATCTTTGTTGCAGAGAAGTTCAGACAGTGGTCATTTCCAAGTTGGCGATACAAAGGGAATTACTACAGTAAGTAAAAGTTGCCGTGTAAATTGTCAGCACCACAGAGAAATAAGTTCTTTTCTGGCTGACCATCTATATGTATATATTTTAGGATTCCCACAGCACCTCATCTACATTGAGAGAACTTTCCGAAGTCGAGGATAAACCGCAGAGATCACTCAATGAGAAGCAACAGGTTAGCTCAAATATATGTTTTTTTTTCTAGTTTCCTGCAAAATGCTGGTTCATTATTATCACAGTATATTAGAGTCGTCCCTTCTGTGTATCGTAGAGACTTGTTTAGTTCCAATATTGGGTGAATTAGAAGATGGATGTCGTGGCCTCTTCTGTATACTGTACCCTGTTTTCTCACTCAGTAACAATCTTCTCTCTTATTCTTTGACTCTTGACTCTACATGGATTTAGGGTGGGTAGGAGAAAACCTCTGAATCTTGTTCTTAAAGGAAAAGATTTAAATAGAAAATAAAACTGTAATATATTTTAATAATTAGATATTATATTAAGGGTATATCAAGTTGATTTTTCTGTTTCTATTTACAGGAGAACCAAGATATGTTGATCAGGTGCATAGCGCAGCACCTAGGCTTCACAGGGAGCAGACCAGTAGCTGCATGCATAATATACAAATGCCTTCTCCAATGGAGATCATTTGAAGTTGAGCGAACAAGTGTTTTTGATCGGATAATCCAGACAATTGGTCATGCCATTGAGGTTAGGATTTTGATGAAATAGATTGTGTTGCTTCTCACAAGTAAATAAAACGGTTAATGGATTGTTATTGTAATTTTTTTTTCCTTAAATTTTTTTAAAGACCCAGGAGAATAACGATATCTTAGCATATTGGCTTTCTAATGCTTCAACTTTGTTATTGCTTCTCCAACGTACATTGAAAGCAAGTGGTGCAGCTGGCATGGCCCCACAACGTCGTCGGTCATCATCAGCTACACTTTTTGGGAGGATGACTCAAGTATAGATATATTCTCTCTCTATTTATCCAATAATTTGCTAGCTAAAAGCTAACCATTATCCATTTAAAAGACTGTTTAATGAGATCACTTGTTTATGATGCACTATTTTCGTTTTAGAGTTTCAGGGGAACCCCTCAAGGTGTGAACCTTGCTTTTGTGAATGGGAATTTAGTTAGTGGAGTGGATTCATTACGCCAAGTTGAAGCTAAGTACCCTGCTTTACTGTTCAAACAACAACTTACTGCTTATGTTGAAAAAATATATGGGATGATCCAGGACAATTTAAAGAAAGAGATTTCTCCCTTGCTTGGATTGTGCATTCAGGTACCTTTACCTAAATAATCTGTGACTTAACTGGAGAAAAAGATTTTAATTTTAATTTTAATTTTTCCTTAATGCATTATCTGTTTGTGGCTGTAGGCCCCAAGGACATCAAGAGCTAGTTTGGTGAAAGGGTCTCATCGTTCACTAGTAAACGCTGCAGCACAGGCTGCACTAATTGCTCATTGGCAGGGGATTGTGAAGAGTCTTGGAAATTTCTTGAACACACTGAAAGCAAACCATGTTAGTGGATACCATCTTCGTTCTAAATTTAACTCCACCTTGTTTGGCCTTGCCTAGTAATAGTGTTATCATTCATTTTGACTCTGAAATCAGATTATTTCCTAATATAGATAGGTGGATCAGTATTTCTATGTCCATGATGTACCTCTAAACAAAAGATCAATGCGTATACATGAGAGATGTAACCTACTTAAATAGATGATAAGATATAGGAGAAGAGATTAAGGTTGTTTGGGCATGTGTAGCTATCTGGAAGGGTGATAGGATGCAGTAGGAGATAAAGGGTTAGAGGTTGCCAAGAGGATGTAGGTGGACTCAACAACTAAGGATACTCGGACATGATAATGATATTATTCTCAATAGAACCTGTTGGAAGTAACAAAAACTCTATATTTAGTTTTATTATTTTATTCTTAATCAACTACTTTTTTTTTGGGCAAATGAGGTAGTTTTCCTATCTTCCGCCTTCCGGTTGGGGTAGCTTTTTCCCTTTCCCGTACCTCCCTTGGCTATCTTTTGGTTTCCTTTGAAGGGTTGATGTTAAATTGACAACTGGAAAACTCTTCTTATATGACATCTTTTGTGGTGCCCTGTGCCCATAATTGACCCCATAAACTGAGATAATGTTCTTATGATGATGATAAGTTCTATTGGTTGTTGAAGCGATATAACTCTTATATGAACACACATTGTACATTGTTGTTTTCAGGTGCCTCCCTTTTTAGTGAGAAAAGTCTTCACACAGATATTCTCCTTTATCAATGTTCAGCTTTTTAACAGGTATTATATTTTGCCCTTGATAATTGGATTGTGATATACTAGCTGGTACTGATGTAGTGATCTTATCGTTTCAGTCTTCTATTACGGAGAGAATGCTGCTCCTTCAGTAATGGTGAATATGTTAAAGCAGGATTAGCTGAACTAGAACATTGGTGCTATAAAGCAACAGACGAGGTAAGTTATCACTTCATAACTACCTCTTGGTTGGCTCACAAAATGTTCGGAATAAATATTTAGTATATCCATTTTAATTCTTCTAATGTAATTTAATATTGATTTTTATTTCACATAATTTTGGTAAGCATTAAAGCTTGTACCTTATCACTACAATTTGAAGAGAAATAGATCCGAGACTTTTCCATATCTTCTTGGGTTGGAATTACTTGGATTGTTGCCGTCTAGTCAATTGATTTGTTTCTTGGTGGATTAAAGGACATAGAAATGTGCACACCATTAAGCATCAGTACACCTTGTATAAGTTCTTGAGACGATGTGAAAGTATCTCTTTGGGGACTTGCTTTCTTTATAAACTCGTATATCCAACTCTTGGGTTGGTAAGAAGGTGCCTTCTGCAGCAGCAGATAATGAAATTCAAGGGCTGTGAACATGACCTCTATAATCTGAAGGGTTGAACTGTTGTTGTGTGGTATGAATCTATTCCTTAATAATCTGAAAATAGATCTTAAATAGACATTACGGAGAAGAAAATATATTTAGGAATTTAAGCTATCTTTTATTAGACCCCCTTATCAGCCTTTTTTATGTCTTCCAAGGTAAACATACGTCCTCCTCTATTGGAACCAGTATTGTCATAACCGGACTGGACCGGCCAGTCGGACCGGGTTCGACAGGAACCAGGGCTGGAGCCGGTCTGGTTCTGACCAGAACCGTTAGTTTCAGATAAACTAGACTGTTCAGGGAAGAACCGGGATCGCATTGAACTGCTTGGTTCCCCCTCTATTGGAACCAGTACTGTCAGAACCAGAATGGACCGGCCGGTCGGACTGGGTTCGACAACCAGGGCTTGAGCCGGTCCGGTTCTCAACAGAACCGTTAGTTTCACAGGGAAGAATCGAGATCGCATTGAACCGCTTGGTTCCCGATTGGTTCAAAATAAATGCTTGGTTCAAAATAATGCAAGAATCGGGATCGCATTGAACCGCTTGGTTCCCGATTGGTTCAAAATAAATGCTTGGTTCAAAATAATGCTTGTTTTCACATTATTTTCTTATTATTTTCTTAAAAAGCTTGGTTCAAAATAATGCTTGTTTTCTTAAAAAATTAAAGGTTCAAAATAATGCTTGTTTTCCTAAAAAATTGAAGGTTCGGTCCAAGAATCGAACCAGTGTCCACTAGGTGCAATGCAGATGCTCCAACCAGATCTTCTATTAGATTTTTTGACATATAAAAACTTAAAATATGTATAACATATATAATAATTGCATGATGCCACTTATAACATTGAACCAGTTTATCCACGATTGATGTGCAATTGAACTGGAAAAGACCGAACCGGCCACCTTACCGGGTCAATGGCCAGTTTGGTTCTAACAACATTTTTTCAAACTATACCTTCGCTTCTACTTCAAAGAAGAAAAGAAAAACAGAGAAAAATCATTTTGCTACCTGTGTTCCTTAATGCTCTAGATTAAGTATCTTTTCTAATCTTGGTGTCCTCCAGATTACAGAATGTGACCCCCAACACCATCTTGGAACTTAGCTTTTATGTAGTTGATTATGTAGACCACATGAATAAGAATAATTCAAACTAACAAACTCTAAGATATGTGGGTTGGCTGAAACCGACCTCCATCCCCGGGAAGATAATTGAGAGAGATTATAACCTTTTAAGTTTTAACTATAAACTGGGTAAGAGGACGTAAACCTGATCTTTTGAATCATGGTACGGGTTTAGAAGGGGTTTACAAAACATACAACTTGATACTAGTGTTTAACGATCAGAAGAACTTACTCGTGTATGCCCCATCTTTATTAATGAAGACCCCCCTCATCATTGTGACTAGTAATTTCGTTCATTCCCATGATTCTTCTTTTTCTTGATCATCAATGTGGTATAACACGAGGCTCTTTAATCTATCACAACTCCCTGTCCTTTCTTCCTCCCAAACATGGGAAATTTCATGGAAGCAACCCGTTCTTTTCTCTTCAATCCTAACAGCCGCTCTTCTGAACTCCTCCTTCGGAAAATCTTGGTTATGGGTCTATTTATTAATAGGAAACAATCACAATCTTAGATTAACAGGAGGAACCCGTCTCAAAATTGAAAATCAGTTCAAGTTTGTTCGATGTCAGTGCAGTTGTTTACAACCAATATCACCAAAAAATATCGAGTTTCCTGGTGGATCAATTGTGTGGGTTGACCGTGCATATGCGTAAAAGTTGCCAGTCAACAACGCTGTGAACTGGAGTATACAAAAGCTGTGGTCGGGGCTTGAAGGAAGACCTAGTGGACAATGTATAATGTCTTAATTGGATAACCTAACACAGTCGTATCTCTATATAACTGACTGTGTAGTACCCTTGCTTTTCATCTTATCTAATCCGCTTACGGAGAATCTTATTCTACCTTGGGTGTTATATTAAATATATATATATGGAATATATATATATATGCTAAACACATAATGTTCAGCATAATTTTATCCCAAAACTATTGCTTATATATCTGCATGAGAGGTGAAAGAGTTATTCAAATTTAAAAATATGGTGGTTATGCAAGTGTCCATGGAACATCCACAAAATTTTCTGTTGGATACATACTGATCAAATCAATAAATTCTCATCTGAAGCGTGTTCATGTTACGTCATTTGACCTTTGTTTTCTTAACTTCATTCATAAACAGATCTTTAAAAGCAATCTATTTTAGACATTATTATCATACTTTTTTTAGTTTTGTTCAGTCATTTTGGGGCCAGTTCAACTATGCCATTTTCTGGTCACATATTATGTATCTTAACTTTTTGGATATGCAGTATGCAGGTTCAGCGTGGGATGAGCTAAAGCATATAAGACAGGCTATCGGATTCCTGGTAGAGTTTCCTTTATCTTCTTTATGTTGAGATTATTTAGTATTGTCAATAGACCGTGAAGGCATAACAAATGATGACAATGTGTCGAAAATGAATATGGCATATATAAGTTGACCCCCCCCCCCCCCCCCCCCCCCCCCAAAAATAAAATAAATAAATAAATAAAAATAAAAATCAAAATTTAAAATTTAAAAAATAATTAAAAAAGTTAATAAAAAATATAAGAAGTTGACCTCTTCTCTTCCATGTTCTTAGACTCCAGGATGTTAACTTCTTTTTGTCCTTCTGTGAAATATACTCTAGTATTTTGGAAATATATATATATATATATAGAGAGAGAGTAATGCTACACCAACTACCAAATCTACAACCTCCCCTTTTACTAGCTTAGGTGCATGGCACACTACAATTTAATGTTTCTACCATCTACTTTACAATAACCTCCACTATTACGCTCGTAATCTTCTTTTTCCGTGCAGTTCGCGTACTTCTGCCTCTTTTGCATCACGTGAGAAGGACGTCGATAAAGAAGATTTTAATGCTCTGTCAGTAGGTACAGTTGGACTGACGCTTGGGGAACAGAACTCATCCAGGCATTTTTCGTATATCAAGTATAGGGATCAGAATGGTATTGATGATCTGCATAGGGAACAGAACCCTATGCAAATCACGAATAACGAAGCGTATCAGAATGGTAATGATGATCGGCATAGGGAACAGAATCCTATGCAAATCACGTATATCGAAGGGTCTCTAGCCTCTTCTTCCAAAAGATGGGTTGATGTTTTTAAAAAGAATCTCAATAAACTCTCCTTTTCCTCTTCTTCTCTTTTACCTCCACCTTCTTCAAGAAAACTCTTTCATCCTTTTTATTCTTCTTCCTCTTCATCTTCAGATCTAAGGTGTTTTCAGTGTTTTGAGAGAGGTCACTTCAAACAAGACTGTCGCAATATGATGATTTGCCATTCTTGTGGCGGTAAGGGGCATCATCATAATGTTTGCCCTTCTCGAAAATTTAGTGGTGCTAGAGGGAGGACTGGGGGTGGTAGATCGGGGTTCAGTGGTGGTCGCTTCGGTCATAATGGGGGTAGATCGGGACTTGGAGGGAGTCAGGGGGCTAGAATCAACCTAGATACAACTGACTCTGCCTTATCAGCGGCTAATCGTCTTGATCTTAAGGTCGTGGAAACGGCTTCAGTGATTGCAAAGGCTTGGGATGAGAGACAGGTAACTGGTAGTCTTTTGGGTCCTCCTCCATCCTCCTCTGGTATTCGTCCTTTTTCTCCCCCTATCTCTGGGCCTTCTTCTTCTAATCCTTTCCATCCTGGGTCTTCGGTTATGGGTACCTCTCATATTTCTCATTCGGATCTTATTAGCGAATCTAAGGTTGAGGTATACTGTGAGTTTTCTCAGGAAATGAAAGATCGTTGTGTTCTTCTTAACACAGAGGGTGTCATTTCTGTGAAAACGGGATCTATCACTGCTCCTGATCTGGCTAACTTTCTTGATGCCCGTTTTCAGATACCTGGTTGGGATTGGGGTTTATGGATGCTACCTAATGGAGATTTCATTTGTAAGTGTCCCAACATTAAATGCCTAGAAAACCTTAAAGGTCAGGAACTTAGGTTTGGTAGAGCTACCTTTTCTGTTAAGAACTGGCCACAATTTGGTATCACTAATCGTTCTTTAGGTCTTGTGAAAACTAGGGCTATAGTTTCTGGGGTTCCACCTTACTGTGAATCTTTCTCCGCTTTTAGTCATGTCTCCAGATGCATTGGCAACTTTGTCGGTTTTTCTGCTAAGAACAGACTTAGCAATGGTCATCTAGAAGTCATTGCGGATTTTCTTCGTTGTCCTACTGCTCCTTTGATTTTTGATTATATCTTGTGGGTGGGTACTCGTGCTTTTAAAATCACCGTTAACTATCCTGATTCACCCACTCAGACCTTGAATCCTTCTTCAGCTTCTGTTCCTGTGAAAGACGTGTCTCATAATGAAAAATGGGATTCATGGGGTCCTTCTAAAACCCAAGGACTGTCTTCCTCTTCCTTGGCTCAGAATTTACCTTCTAAATCAGATTCGGTTCATACTGGAAAGGGTAAATCTACTACTTGGATTAGGAAATCTGCTCCTATTGCTAAGGAACATACAGATATGGTCTCCCATAGCAATTCTCTTTCTGTTTTTCCAGTTGATAGTTCCAATTCTCCTTCCTCTGAAATTGTGGTCTCTCCTGATAAGGATTTGATTATGAATGCTTGTAAGGATCTTTCTATGGTGAATGAGGACAAGGGTTTTGTGGTTTCCCTTGAGTCTCAGTTGAACTCTGGGCTTGTCCTTACTAATAATTTTCCTGTGGGTTCAATCTGGAATGAACTGTTTCATTCGCTGATGATGGGATTTACTCCTTCATCTAGATCAGAATGTCTCTTTAACAGCCTTATTTTCAGACCTAGTTTCATTGATCCTCCCCTTTTTTCAATTGGAATATGGGGTTACTCTCTCAACATTGATTGGAATTCCAACTTGAAAGTGACTTCTATTCGGAATTCTGTTAATCTTCCTTCTTCTGTTGTTTCATTCTGTGATTCCAATATCGAAGAGTCCTCTTTTTTAGCTTCTGAATCTCCTCCCTTGGCTATTTGTTATCTGGACTCCCAGCCTACTGATTATTCTGCTGACAATGATGATTCAATGTCTGACCCCTTGAATGACATGGACTCTTTGGATGACACTCCTACCCCATTGGCTATTTGTTATCCTGATTCCCAACCTTCAGAATTCACAGATTCAACTTTTTTACAGAAGTGTGTGGGGTCATGCTCTAAAGTGTATAAGAAAAGGAAGAATTCTTCTAGTCACTATGGTCCTGTTAGGAGAAGTCTGAGGGTGGAGCAAAAAAATTCTGGAGATCAACCTATTTTAGAGAAAGCTGCTCTCATTGCTCAGATTAGGAATTTGGAAATCCCAGCTCCAGTATTGCAATCTCCTGTGGAAGATATCTTGCCTCCCTCTAAAAGAGCTAAAGTGGACGTCAGTGGCTTTGTTCAATCTTGCAACTCCTTTTCACCAGCTGCAACGTCTCAGCCTAGAGCTAGCAACTCTTCTTCTCAGGACTGGAATGCAAATAATGTGATCGTAATAGAGGATGATGATGATGAATCTTCTGGAGGAGCTCAGGACTCCACTTCTGCTTTGCTTTCTCTCCCTGTTGAAGGAATGACTGGAAATGTTGATCATCCAGATGCTGAGGAAGATTTGGTTTCGCATACTCTCTCAACCATCTCTGCCATGTCTACTCATCATCAAGAACTGGTCACTGGTATTCTGTTGATTCACAATTTACAATCTACTCAGGCTGATAATGAGTCTTCTAGTAATGCTTCCAGTGATGCTGATTACAATGCTGACTCAGATGGTGCAAGCTCGGATGGTGTCCTTTCGACTGATTCCTCTTAGGGTGTCTTTAGTCTTACTTTCTATTCTGTTGCTCTTTTCTGATGTTCTACTCTATGTTACTGCTGTGAATGTTTAGTCGGAAGTCTGGGTTGACTGGTTTTGATCCTCATTATGAGGATGTTTTGGGATATTTTGGATCCTCAGTATGAGGATGTTTTGGGGTTTTGATGGAGTCTGTATGAACTCTTTTTTGTTTTGGTTGGCTGGAGTCTTTTAGACTTCATCCCTTGTATCAAAAAAAAAATAGTATGCCACCTAAGGTAGTAAAGAAAAATATAGTAGATTTGGTAGCAGGTGTAGCATTACTCATATATATACTATCAAGAACATAGCCTCTCTTGTCCTTTTGCAAATATAACAACTGCCAGCTGAAAGCCTGGAGGAAGATAATTTACAGCATATTCAACAACTCGGCATACATAATAATTCTGAAGATTCATCAGCAGGTCTAGTGATACTGTTAGGAGCACTCATTATCATTTTAGATCCAATGAATTTGGTATTCTTGTTTATATTAGGAAATTCAGTAGCTACAACATTCATTACTATAAATTTTTTTCTTGTGGGTCTAGTTTAGTGGTCTTTATCTGACTACATTCACGCTTTCTAATTTTTTTATCTCAAAAGAATGTTTATCATGATAATTACTAGAATATGGAGAATGAAGTATAGTTAATGTGTTAAACATGTTAATGCCTATTTTCAAAATTTTGGATATCTGACACATTGATTTGGTCACTAATTACAGGTTATTCATCAAAAGCCAAAGAAGACGCTAGATGAAATAAGTCATGACCTATGCCCGGTGAGTGAATCTTTAAAGTGTTTCCCAACCCCTTGTTCTCCTTAACATCATTCCTGCAATTTAACCAGCTCTTGTTCTACGATGTAAACAGGTACTCAGCATACAACAACTATACAGAATCAGCACCATGTATTGGGATGACAAGTATGGCACACACAGTGTGTCATCTGATGTAAGTTTCATTTAATTTATGATTTTTTTATTGCTGGTATGCATCATTTTCTTGAGGATTTTAATAAATTCGATTAATTCGTGACCGGGAACTTTTCATTAGGTCATATCAAATATGAGGGTATTGATGACAGAGGACTCGAACAATGCCGTGAGCAATTCATTCTTGTTGGATGATGATTCAAGGTAACGAACCAAATTATGGACTTTTTAGATATGAAGGTAGAGTTAAGATAACAGGAGGTATATAGAGGTACCTAATATATTTCCAGGTATCTTAATCTTTGCCTGGTTGAATTCTTTCTTGGAGTTAAATATCTCCAAATATCTCACCTCCGAAGTAAAGAGAGCTGAGGGAGGCATCTAAACGAAACGAATTTTTTGCCGGAACAGGCCACTATTAGAAAATATTTGCGATTATGGGCCAATTTCGAACTATTAGCGTTCGTGGGCTACTTTGTGCCACGTCAGCAGCGGCCACTATTCTCATTAGCGACCTCTTCATTTTGAAAGTCGCTAATGGGAATAGCGGCCTATGTTTTAAAATATTTGGATTTTTTTTGTTTGTTGTCGCAATTGGAAATAGCGACCTTAGTATACTTCGGTCGTTATTCGCAATAGCGACCTCTGAAGGAAACTCAATTTCCTTATTCTTTGTAAAATATGTAAAATAGTCACATAACTGAGGCATCTATTTGGAATAACGACCTTGGTACAATAAATATCTCTATTCCGAATAGCGACCTTTGTACAACTATGGTCGCTATTTCGAATAGCGAGCTCAGTTTTTTTCAGAGAGTAAAAGCTCTCTAGATTTTGCTGAGTATTAGAATACAGTTCATTAAAGGTTGTTAATCCCATTAGCGACCTCATATATACTAAGGTCGCTAATGGAAATAGCGGCAACAAACAAAAAATTCTAAATATTTTAAAATATAGGCCACTATTCCCATTAGCGACTTTCAAAATGAAAATGTCGCTAATGAAAATAGTGGCCGCTGCTGACGTGGCACAAAGCAGTCCACGAGCGCAAATAGTTTCGAAACTGGCCTATAATTGCAAATATTTTCAAAAAGTGGCCTATTACGACAAAAAATTCCATCTAAACTCCAATCCAACCCCTCGCTGTCTTAACTTTATATCATTTTGTGTTCAAACTACAATTTTGTATAGGCCTAATTAAAAAAAAACCCCACTGAAGTATTGGTTAGTTTTAAAAAATCCCATGAAACTTTTTTTTAATAAAAAACTGCACTCAACTACGTTTTTCAAAAAACCCACAGCAATGAAGTTTACTTCCGTTATTTTTTATGTCACGTGCACATGACTTTTTTTTTGGAACCAAAATACCCACCGATCAGGATCGCTGGATCTCCCAGAAAATCATGCACCTATGATCAATGGTCCAGATCTCTTCATAATTTATTGTTTTTATTTTTTAAAATTAATTTTTAATTTGGATTAGTTAATTAAAAATTCTCAAAAATAATTAAAATTTTGGATTAATTAATTAATTAAAAAATCTTTAAAATAATTATAAATTCAGAAAACATGAAAATATTCCAAAAAATAATTAGAAATTTAGAATAATTATTTTGAAAAACCAAAAATTAATTATAAAAAATAAAAATAATAAAATTTGGAAAAAAACAGTGAAAATCCAGAATAATTCTAAAAATTTAGGAAAATTTAGGAAAACTCGGAAAAAATACTAGAAGGTTTGCAAAGATGCAACTACTTTCATAAGCTCAAAAAAATACTTTGATCTTTTAGTAACAGTTATAAACAGTACTTGACTTCAATGTATTGTATCTCGAAAAAAACAATTTGATTTTCAGAGGTTGTATCAAGAAAACACATCTAACTATTCAGTTTGTAATGAAAATCCACATTCATTTTCATTTGTTTTAAAAAAAAACATCACTTAATTAATCAGATGGTTCAAAAAACATCACTTAAAAACTGTTTTTTTAGCAGAAACCTCATCCAGCCAGGAATGTACTGTTATAAATATTGGTCAACAATTCACAATATTTGACATGAACAAATGGTCATCATCATTCTCACATATTTTCACACATTCTCATTCACACAATACTTAACATGAATAAATTTTTGGTTATCATTCCCACATATTTTCATCAAAAGTTCAACACATTCTCATTCAACACACTAGTAATTTGCATGTGCTTTGCATGTCCTAATAAATATATGGTACACATTTACACCACCAGTGCATATCCAAAAATAAATCATGATGCCAGTATATACTGCACAACGATATGAATAAGTATACGTAGTTGAGTTGCGTAGTTTTCATAGAAATACAAACAACATAATACTAAAATTTTGAGTACACTTTACCCTCAAGCTTGTTGCTGTTGATTTTTCCCTCCACCATCACTAGGCTTATCAGTAGAGTTGTTTACCTACATCATAACTAAAATCATGAATATACATTTTGCAAGTTCAATTCTTCTCAGCATCAGAATCTAACAAATAAAAAACTCATATGTTGCAGGTAAAGGAAATATAATAACTAATTTGGTCCAAATTCGGGTATTTTGGTCCCAATTAAAGATGGTTTTTTCAATTCAGAAGCTCAAAAAAAATATTTTTTACCTAGATGCCCTAAATTAAATTCAGAAGCTCAAAAAATTGAAAAAAATGTGCATCTACAAATTAAATCTCCCAATTCGGGTAAAATATGAATTGCACATTTTAGGGTTAATTTGTAAAAGAATGAGCTTAGGGAAAACAACCGTGCATCACACGTGGAGATTAATAGTATATGAAGAAGCAACACCATAAACCGAGTTTTTGGACGTAGTTGCATCTTTGTAGAACTTTTAGGATTTTTTTAGTTTTTTTTTCTAGATTTTTCCTATTTTTTTTTTGCAATTTTTAATCTTTTTTTAAATTATAAATCAAATTTCCCTATTTTTTATAATTAATTTATGCATTTTTAATTAATTATTCTAAATTTCTTTTTAAAATCAATTTTTCCTGTTTTTCTAGATTTTTCCTTTTTTTTTTTTCAATTTTTAATCATTTTTTTTCAAAAATTTAAATCAAATTTCTCAACTTTTGTAATTAATTTTTGATTTTTTAAAATAATTATTCTAAATTTATAATTATCTTTGGGAATATTTTCATATTTTCCGAATTTATAATTATTTTTAAAATTTTTAAATTAATTAATCCAAAATTTTAACTATTTTTGGAAAATTTTAATTAATTAATCTGAATTAAAAGTTAATAAAAACAATTAAAAACAATAAATTATACTTTGAAGATATCTGGATTGTTGTTCATAGGTGCGCGCTTTTCTGGGAGATCCAGCGATCATGAACGGTGGACATTTTGCTCCGAATAAAGTCACATGTGATGCACATGACATAAAACCTAGAAACTCCGTCGCTATGGATTTTTTGAAAACGTAGTTGAGTGCTGTTTTTTATAAATAAAAAAGTTTAGCGGTTTTTTTTTAAATGACCAATACTTTGGTGGGTTTTTTTTTTTTAAATTAAGCTTTTTGTATATCTCTACTTTCAGTAAATTACTTACTACCATACTATCCCTAATTATTCCGTGAAAAAACCATGATACTTAACTATATATTTCTTAATCATTTTACCTTGTTCTTAAATTGCTCACTTAAAGCTTCTGAATCTTTTATGCAGCATACCATTTTCAGTTGATGACATATCAAAATCGATGGAACAGATTGACATCGCAGATGTTGAACCGCCTCCACTCATCCGGGAGAACTCTGGCTTCATGTTCTTGCTGCCCGTCACAGAGCAAACCATATAAATACGTTGTTTTAGAGATCACAACCATGTGTATAAGTGTTTGTGCTTTAGGTCAATTTTTTTTGGTGCAAGAGATCAAAACCAGGACACACTGGACTGTGCTTCTTCCACAAGAAGCCTCGAGGGTAGTCTTCGTGATTTTTTTCATTTTTTTTTTTTTTTTTTTCTCTTTCAGATCTAGCATGTAGAATTGATTCAGGTTCAATTAATTTTGTTTTCTTTCTTACTGTGTCGCCTTTTTGCTCATGATGCTAAAATTTATACTAAAGTTTATAGCAAGTACGGTCTTATCATTATGGCTACAATTTATAATGCTGTGATGAAACTTAGCATGAAATTGCTAATGTGGGATAATATCACGGTGGTTGCTTGGAACCAATTCCGTTCTGAAGTAAATATTTCTTGCAAGTTCGAAATGCGACGATAAGTTACAACCTAAAAGGGTGGTAAAATATTGGAGGAATGCATGAAGCAATTGTTTTTAATGAAACATCTTATAAGTAATGCCCTATCTCTACTACTATAATGGGAGAACCCCTTAGTCCTTAACCCAACCCGTGCAACGCAGGTGTTGGGTTATGGACTAACTTTGGTAAATATTTTCGAAAGTGGACCAGTTTGGTAAATATTTTCAACAGTGGATCAGTTTGGAAATTATTTTCTTTTTACCCTTTTCATTATCCCTTCAATTTTTTCCACGTGCACGTGTGCACTTGTATGATACTAGTTTTCAATAAAGGCAACCTTAAACTGATGCCGCTAGTATAATGATTTTTTCACATATAAAGTGGTCTCCCCTTTTTCTTTCTCTTTCACTTTATATATCTCTCTCCCTCCACTCCCGAACCCAATACCCTAAAACTCTAAAACCCTATAAATCCCAATTCTCATCCCCTCTGATTCCCTCTTCTCTCCGTTCATTTGGAACTCGGTACCGATTCTTCTACAGGTTACCTAGAATCTGTAATTGTACTAGGTATTCGAAAACCCTTAATTTCTTTTAAAATATTCACTTTGTGTATTGAGATTTATATTGACACTGTAGTATATAAGATGTTGTGGAGATTGATATGAGTAGTAGTATGAATGGATGTGGAAATTTTTTATATACTAGAATTGACAATATAATATATGAGATGTTGTGAAAATTTTGTATATACTAGAATTGATATATTTTTCAAGGTTCAGAAGATTTATGTGTATGTATGAATGGATGTTGACATGAGTTTTATATGTATGTATGCATACTACGGACACCATTTAGAATTTAATTGAACACTTCTGATAGATTTGTAGTCATTATACCATATCGACAACCTCCATCTGCAGAAAATTACCACTTCTCACTCAGCTTCTCTTTCAATCAATTAGCCCTCTCGAAATTAGCGGCTTCAAACTCTGCAATTTTTTCCTCAAACTTCTTTGGCTGATTTTGACATGCGATCACCTTAAGCCTATCCATAAAAAACTTGCTACCAATTTTGTATTAGAAATTTGTAGCAAAATATCGCTTGCAGTAACGATGATATGAAAATGGCTCTTTCCAAGTTCCATACTCATTGTCCATAGCTGACAAAATACTTGCATGACGATCAGAAATAACACATAGCCCTGCACGATCTGTGACAAAGCATCGAATACAGCTCATGGACCATGTCCATGCATCTATGCTCGCTCCATCCACTATTGCAAACGCAAATAGAAACAACCTACCATTTGCATCGGGTGATATAGCTATCAACAAACAACATTTGTATTTTCCATACAAATATATTTCGTCAACACTAATAATAGGTCTGCATGCCTTAAACTCCTCGATCGAGGGGCCGAATGCCCAAAAGTCTCCTTTGAATGTTTTCTCGGCGGGGCCGGAAATAACCTTGGCCCAATGGACAGTCGTTCCTGGATTGGAAGCTTGAATTGCTGTGAGAAGAGAAGGCAATCTAGTGTAAGCTTCTTGAAATGAACCATACAACCGCTCAATAGCTTTATGTTTTGTCTTCCAAGCTTTCCTATATAAAATATTGTAATTGAATTGAGTATTGACTATCTCAATTATGACTCTTGGTGTTATCCCTAGTTGTGCCTTCACAACATTCAATATCATCGTTAACACAATTTTAGAATCAACTTTATTATGATCTTGATTCAACGTCGGATTCACGCATGTATGCGGACTTTGAATTTTTTCTCCACGAAAATTGTTTGCCCTTTTGGAACGATTGCACGCAATTGCCATGGATAACCCATCTCATTTACGAGCTCCGGATTTTCTGCAATCTCCTCGGGTGTATATTTTATCAGTGCGTATTTATATTGACATAGTATAAACTTGGGTTCAATTTCACTGAGTACATATTAACTTGATGTTGGATACTATCTTTAGTTGGAAATCTTTGACCAGTATAGAGTTCATCCGTATTCGATGAACCGACGGAAGACTGTGGATGTTCATGTATGGTCGCAATGGTCATCCATTCACCCGATTGAACCTCATGTATATGTGCACTTGTTGATTTCTTCAAGGGAACCACATTGTTAACATGTATATTAACATGAACATCATTAGCCCGATCTCCTTCGACCTCCTTCTCCTCTTCCTCCTCCTCATCATCAACCTCGTGATCCTCATCTTCTTCCTATTCTAATAATTAGTTATTAACTATTGGATATATTGGTATATTCTCTCCATATAAATATTGCATGTGCATATGAGTAACACGTGTATTGAACGTACTAATTGTATGGATATCGAAACGCGAGTTGAGTGGGTTGAGAACCCAGTATCCAAACCAGTATTTAGAGATAAATACTGGCTTGTGATAGCAGTCTAGGTATTCCAATCTTGATACCTAGGGTGAATATCTCAAGCAACTTAGATCTAGAGATAAACCCTAATTCCCAACTGTTAATTTCTCACAAAACCTAACAATCTTGATATATTATTAATCAATTCGTGAGATTAATCAAGAAGGAAAACGGACCTTTGTTGGATCTCGTCGGATCCTATTGAAGCCGTCGGATCTTGTCGAAGCCCTTAGAGCCACCGTCGCCGACCATCAATATCGTGGTCGGAGTCGCTCGCCGCCCGTCGCCTCTTCCTCTGTCATTCTCCGTCAGTCGAAGCCCACCTTGTGCGAGGCCGTCGACCTCCTGTCGAGGCGTCGTCCTGATCCGAACCCCCGACCACCTACGACGTCGACTGCGACAGCCACGTCGCCCTCCCTCCGACGTCGCCGCCCTCCCTCCGACGTCGTGGTCATTCGTCGGCGGCGACGCCCTCTCTCAGATGCCTGGATCCATTGTCTTGCTCCTCCTATCCCTCTTTGCTGTGTAGATCCGAACTCAAGAATCCAAATACATTTTGGTTTTGATCTGGAAAGATTTGTTCTTTTGTATTATCGGATCCGAACACAATCCATTAAGAATTCTGGTGAAGGAGATGGGAGAGGAGTACTTTTGTGTGGTCCCCAACTTCGAGCTTCATCCACGGCTTGTTATGGAGAGATTGCCGAATTGGTTGAATTTGTTAAGGGATTTGTTTGCGACTATGCCTTCTACTGCAGTTGAGGAGCTTGCAGTTTAGACGCACACAAGGTGTTCGATTCTGGGTCTCTTTGGCGCAGAATGGTTTGTTGTTTGGATTTGTTCCCCAACAGACATGAGTCTACTCAATTGAAGGGGAAGAGATGGTGAAAGATAAGTTCTTTACTTTCCTCGTATTAAATTTCTGTTAAATATTTTACTATGTGTTGGAAGTTCAAAACACTCGTTCTATGATTGTGTTTTGAATTATAGAATTACTATGATGCTAGGTGGTTAAGTTCAAGACTGCATTAATCATTTGTTTAATTAAATATAAGTTGAATAGTTGTTTTGGCTATGTGCTAAAACACAATATCTATTTTGATAAGTTAAACTGTATATGTTGACTATAAAATTCGGATCTCCAATTAAATTGTTGCTAGAATTAGATTGTGCTAATAATTTGTTTAATTGGCTAATCTTTAACAATTTGATGAATGTAGGAACTTTAATGTTACTTACAAATTGTGTATGTTGGAGACGATGGATATGCATCACGGTTGAATAAGTCTGCACCACGCAGGCTTCTCCATCGAATTTGGAAAACACTTCTAACTTGAAGCGTCGGTATGATCTACTCTAATCTTGCTTAGTACTTTCATGTGATGAATGTGTTAACGTTTTGTGCGTTTGATCATATGATTGAGAGTTTTAGATCATAGTTATTTTAGCTTTGGAAAACTAGCATGTTTAGGATTGTTAAGTGTTTTATTATACAATGTGTATAGATATTTTGACAAATTCATTGTTTGCAGTTTGTGTGAGATTACATATTTGCTTCTCTAATAATTTTTTTAAAAAATGTATAAGATGTATAACAAATGTCTGTAACTTAGGAGAGAGCATCTTTTAATGTAGAATATGACTCTATTAGTTACGTTTTGTTTTTTCTCGTTCATTGTACTGTGTGTGCAAAGTTGAATTATAGCATGTTAGTCATTATCTCATTTAGTGTCATGAAGATGATGAAGAACGAATAGAGAAAAGAACTCTTCGCTCAATGTGTTTGAGCAAGTGGACATTGTTAGAATTACTAGAGAAAGCAAATAATTTTGTAAAATGTGATAGAGTAATTTTGCATTAACTCTTATAAAGTGCATTTATTGTCAATCGCATGTATAAGTTGAGTTTAACAAACGAGACAATTAATAATAATGGCTCTAATTGTGTACTTGAACATAGCATAATTGGCTAGGTTTTGAGAACTGTATATTTAATTGTTTGTGAGGAAATGTGATCTAATTATCAAAACTGTTGGGAAATGGAGTTAAAAGCTATTGAGTCAAAGCTTTAACATCCAAGTTGTTTTGAAATTTAGAAACACTATGAACTATATATTAAATTGTTTGTTCTTGTTAAAACTCATAACTCTGCTAAATGACACTCTATTAAATATGACAAATATAAAAGTTGTGCTCAGATTATGATCACTAGAAAATCATTTAGTATGGTCTCTAGGAGCACACAACTTCTTGAGTCAATACATTCTGATATTTGTGATCTCAGTAGCTTTGTAACTAGATGAGACGATTGTTAGTCAGAAGTATTTAATCGCTTTTGTAAATAATTAATATAAGTCTGTCATATATATGAAGAATGAAGCACTTGTTATTCTTAATGAATTAAAAAAAAATTATAGCTAAATGCTAAAAATCAAGGGTTCAGATTTGATAGAGGTAGTAAATATGTTTTAACAACTTTAGAGAAGTTTGCATTGGGCATAATCTCTACTGCACTCTGCTTACAACAGTCAAACGGTATTGATAAAAGTTAGAATCAAACACTTAGTGAAATGTTGAATTATATATTATTGACTGTTGTTTGTCTTGTGTAATTATGAGTGATGTTGTGTTGTTAATCATATCTCTAATGTATTACTACACTCTAAATTGAATACACCTTGTAAATCATGGCATGAAAACACAAATAATTTTGTTAAAGTGAAAATTTGTGTTGTGATACATTTGTTAGAATACATGACCCTAGAAGGCCTAAAGTAGGACCTACAACAAATATTTGTGTGTTTAGAAAGTGCAGAATATAGTTTTGTGGACAGATATTGGTTCTATCTAATTTGTGTTAGAAGAATCTAGACTTGCAGAGTTATTTGAGGATGTGTTCATCGAAGATAAATGTATGAAATAATATAGTCCTACAGACACGTTCAATGATTCACAGTTGGAATCAAGAACCAGCCTTACTGACACTTAAAAACCTGAAAGACAAATGAGCTAAGAAGAGTCTTTAGTAGACAATGAGATGATTTTATTTCAAACAATACTACTTTAATTTAGTTGATCTGCCGAAAGTGGCTAAAACTATAGTAAGTAAGTGGGGTTTTGTAGAAGAAACTTAATTTTGATTGTTCAGTAGCAATTTTAATGCTTTTTAGTAGCTAATAGATTGACTGAGAAAAATAGGGTAGATTTATTTGATGTCTACTCACATGTTTGTCATATTGCTACAATAAGTATTCTTCTTACCCTTACATCTATTAAAAATTTTGTCATTCATAAAGGATATTTAAAAGGCTTTGTACTTGATGTTTTGTACTGAACAGTTTTGTACTGAAAAGTTTTGAACTAATATATTTAGTGAACAAGATTTACAATTTAGTAAAATCATTGTATGTTCTTAAACCATGTATAGCCAACGAATAAATAATTTGACAAATTTTTGAAAGAGCCTAGTATATGAATCAAGTAATTCAGACTAGTGCCTTCAACTTTGTGGTGTATCAAATATAGTGACTATTATTTACACGTTCTGTTGACATGCATGTTCTTGGAAGTGACATCTCTATTACAAATGAAGTTAAAATTGTGCTATCCAAAGAATTCAACATGAAAACCTAGGTACTGTGGACACCATAGGTATAAGGGTGAGTTTTCAGTTGGCAAGGGATAACTCTTAGTCAAACTCATCAAATCAAAATGTGTTTCAAAAGTGGGGATATAGTGATTGGAAGTGTGTTTTGAAACACCTTATTATTATGATAAAAGTTGACACCTAATGATGGTGCAACTATGAGACACGTAGATCATTCTAAAGGAATTGACAGTCTCATGTATACAAAGATCTGCACTAGAATAGACATAGCCTTTGAGGGAGGTATGATCTGCAGATTCACTAATAATCCCATACACATTTGAGTGCCCTTAAGAGGCTAATGAGATACCTGAGTGGTATTCAAGAGTTTGCTTTGTGCTACTCTAGTCATTCTTCGAATGAGTGGCTGATCTGATGCATTATGATGCTCGGAATTTAGTGAAAGTTGATAGCTAGTAGATATGTGTTTACACTAGGAGGAACAGAAATGTTATGGAAATAAATGGCAAACAAGCACTGTGCTATCATCCATGAAATCAGACCTCTATATGTTATCCTCTGCAGGGGAAAAGGCTGAATAGATTGAAAAAATTGTTGCTAGTTATCCATTAAGAAGTTTAAGTAACCCTCTAATTCTGTTATGCGACTATCAAGCTACAATACACTGCAACTCATAACTCACTCTATAATAGTAACAGGAGTACATTAAGGCCGAAAGAAGCCTAGTTGAACTTTCTCATAGATAAAGTGCAATGGTGACAAGTATGGCTAATGCTCTTACTAAGAGACTTGAAAGTGATCTAATTATCAAAACTGTGGGGAAAATGGAGTTGTAAGCTATTGAGTCAAAGCTTTAACATCCTAATTGTTTTGAAATTTAGAATCCAATTGGAGCCATAGAGAAGTTCAAACTTAAGCATCAATTTTAGGCAGTTGACATATTTTAGATAATTTTGATGATTCCACATAAACTCCACAAATATATAATGTCATTCCAATTTCGATGGTATTATATATCTAGGGAATTTACTTAGAATAATCATATTATTCCAATACGAAACATGAAAACTTGTCAATGTGTTTCCGATGATTAAATTGTCCTAAATATCATTCCAATTTTGATATGTCTTTTATAGATACATGTTTCATTCCAATTTTGACGATTCAATATTAAACCATGATTGAAACGGTAGTCTTTTCATTCCAATATGAAACATAGTATGGTTCTTGTGTAGAAACTATAAAGTTCATGTACTTTATTTATTAAAGATACTTGATTGTGATGCTTGCGTTACATTTTTGCTAAGCTAATTATGAATTGTACTAAGTTCTTTTGTGGAACTAGATGCTTTGTGAAATTCGTTGGAATTATTAGAGATGTGTCTCTTGATATTCTTATTTTCCATAAGCTAGCAAAGATGGAGGAGTTGAATCTGTCAACATAGATTTCAAAAATAATGATTTGCTCAAATGGAGGAGTAAACATAAAGCAGTGTACAAGGATAGAGCGTCAGTTTATTTCTTTCGAGAATAAATTAGTCACTTGCTTGTTAAAACTTCTGTTGAGTTTAAGATCTTGTGTTCATGAGCTTAAAACTCATATTTTGTTCTTGAAGTATATTTGCTTTGTTTGATTTTGAAACTATGACAGATTATTTCAGTTGGTTTAGTCTTTGTGAACTATCCTGAATTGGATATGGTTTGGAACTATTTAATTATATTGGTTTAATCTTGATTGAACTATTCAGTTTTATAATTCTATTGGTTCTTACGAAACTATACCTTTATGATGCTTTTCTTTTATGGACTGCTATCAGCCAGTCAGTTTTATACTGAACTGATGAGATAATCTTGTACTTTATATATTGAGAATATAGGAGGAGATTGTTGGATATACTGGTATATTCTCTCTATATAAATATTGCATGTGCATATGAGTAACACGTGTATTAAACGTACTAATTGTATGGATATCGGAACGCGGGTTGAGTGGGTTGAGAACCCAGTACCCAAACCAGTATTTAGAGATAAATACTGGCTTGTGATAGCAGGTCTAGGTATTCCAATCTTGATACCTAGGGTGAATATCTCAAGTAACTTAGACATAGAGATAAACCCTAATTCCCAATTGTTAATTTCTCACAAAACCTAACATTAACAACAGTGTTATCGAAGTCTTGCATAACGTTGTCGGTGTCAACAATATATCGTATCAAGGTGAAAGGATGTACCACGCCAGCTCATATTTTTTGGTAACGGGTTCTGTTGGAGTTGTGCTAATGTCTTCTTGTGGATGGGGTATTCTTGCATGTGACTCGGCAATAGGTTTGAAACTCCTAACGAGGCTTGGACTAGGAATAACAAGTGGTCGAGCATTAGGAAGCTTAACTTGCTCAATATATAACTTCAATGTAGTCCAACTACAATTTGGATCAAGTGTCCTAGTAATTATGGATCTTAGTGCATTATCATTATCTACGGGCACCGCCATGAGATATTGTCCTTCTCATTTTTTGGCCACATAATGGGCTTTGATTTTGAGGCTTCATTCACCTCTATCCCAATTAGTAACTTCAAATATCTTATTTACTAGTTGTGAGTATATAAAGTTACGGGGAGCCCAAATAATGACCGATTAGCTATAACAATATCCTATCTTCGGATCTCGAATTATTTCAACCCCCAAATATAACCAAATAGGTATATCGTAATCCATACCTATACATAAATGGACGAATACTTGAGACATTAACTACTCACAAGTATAACCTATGCAAACTACACAACATGTGGTTATAGGAATACCTTCAAATGTAACCAAAAGTTGGAGCACGAAGAATACGCCCTGGATGATGTATAAGATGACCATAGACAATGTTGGAGATTTATCGGATTGGGGGAGTTGTATTTTGTAGTGGGAGTAGAGGGAGGTAGGAGATGAAGTTTTAGAGTAAACAGAAGTGGGATTTGAGATCTAGGGTTTTAAGATTTTAGGTTTTGGGTTTCGGGAGTGGAGGGAGAAAGATAAAAAGTGAAAGGCGAAGGAGAAGATGGGGGCACTATTTATATGTAAGAACTATTATAACTTATGCTGTTATCCCTAGCAATGACATCTCGTATGTGATTGCCGTTATTGGAGATAGCAGCATCAGTTATAACATGATTTCATACTTACATTTTTTTCTCAAATCAATGTTCACAATTGAATGTGAAATATACTAATGTCGTTACTCCAAAAAGCATGTAAAAAAATACGCATGCACACGGTTTGACTTGAGGAAAATAAGTCATCCCTTGACATTCAGTTTAAGTTCCTTTGGGTCGAGTCCTAATCCTTTTGGTCTACTCGTCCTAATAACTTTTCTGCCTAGGGCGGTTATCGATTCCAATCGATTCCAGAGTACCCAAGGGGTCTAATAACATACGATAATAGTTTTTTTTCAATGTTTACAAAAGTTTTCAATATTCAAATTCCTAACATATTTTTTTTCTTTAAAGTACCACACAAATTAGCTATATCATTGTTTAAAATTTCGGCGGATAAGGCCAAAATTTCGTTTCAGCTAACTTATCGATCCGAAATCATAAATTTTATACTCCATAACGTTTTGGACCGAAATGTGTATATTTCGGTCGAAATTGCCGAAATATTGCCAAAATTACTGAAATATCAGCTGAAATAGACACCAATGTTATTGTGAATATATGATTTTTTTTTTTTAATTTTACTTTTTGCATATGTCTTTCAATATACGACCTTACGCTAAGATAATGTGAGAATTTTGTCTCTCTATTGTTTGTGTGTATGCAAAGTTAAGTAAGTCTATATTAACTAATACATTTTTTTTCTCTAATCAATGCAAATTCAATTTAGTTATATACTTATACTATATTCTCTTTTATATTGTTGTTAAATTATGAGAATATTTACCGTGATTGATTCATATCATTAGTTATATTATACAATATTTTATATAATAAATAACATGTAGAACATATAATATCTTGTTTAGTAATAAAAAAATATGTTTATTGAGTATCCGAAATGAAAATCTGAGATGTTCACATTTTTCTGAGATATCTTCCGATATCTCTTATCCAAGACGAAACACCCATTGTAGATACGAGTCTGAAATCTGAGATTTAAAACCTTGTGCTACATACTGAAAGTAAAAGTAAAATTAATTAATATGCAAATGAATATAAGTAAGTTGATTTTATAAAATAAAGATTATGAAATGCAAATTGAGAGTAAAAGAAAAAAATTGCACACTCTTTATTAAATTACTAGTAATTTACACATGTGATGCACGTTTTAATAATTTTTATAAAAAAAAAAAAAAAAACTTTGATGTAGGGACGACTCGAACCTGAAACCTCCTTTATATGAGTTATGTACGTGCATTGTATATGTTCATAGATTTACAAATGACACTAAGGCCTTCTCCCATTATAATATTAGAGATATGAACATATTAAGCTTTATTTTCAATAAAAAAAAATAAACTTTTTTTTAACACATACAACTATCTTGTTCTAATATATTAAAAATTAAGTTATTGGCCTACTAACGGGTCCATGGGTCGGGTTCGAGTCGGGTATAATTGGGTCTACAATCATCGGACCCTAATCCTGCCCGTCTAGAATCGGTTCGGTTCCGGTCCAATATAGGGTCTGGATCATGTCCGAGTCGGGTTTGGGTCGGGTTCGGGTAAATGTGACAGTGTCATCATCAACCATAACATTCTCATTTCTTTCTACCGTCCACCAATCTAATCCGTAAAGTCACTTCAAAATAGAGCTAAACTAGCATATAACTCGTACGATGCACGCAAAAAAAAATATTATATTATTTTGTTATTTTTTTTTATTCTCTCAGCTTTTAAACAAATCTTTTTTGTTTTTTAACTCAAAAAGAAATAAACAAAATAGTTATCAAGATTTTAGAAATTTATCTCTCAATTCTAACATCAAATCTTAGTAGGCATACTGTTATCTTTACAAATAACTATAATTAACTTAAAAACATATTAATGTGCAATAAAATCCACATCATCAATTTCTCACCTTACTCCATGTATAAAATCTACAATCAAATTTGATCATGTACTAAAAATAGTATGTAGAAAAAAAAAGATTAATTAACATTTGTTTGTAAGAGAGAATGACAAATAGGTAGCTCACCCATACATACAGAATATGCATTTAGAAATACATATTATCTTTTATATCTTGTAAAATTTATGTCTTATATATTTTTATTAGTTATAGAAGAGATGTAAAATATATGAATATTATTTTTATTGGATATGATAAGATAAAATATCATGAGTTTTTAAAAAAGTTTAATAAATATTGAACAATTATCTCTAATCTCTAGTATCTCTAATATTATAATGGGAGAATGCCTTAGTGTCATTTGTAAATTTATCAACGCGTGTGACGCGCGTACATAACTAATATGAAGGAGGTTTCAGGTTCGAGTCTTCACTACATCAGAGTTTTTATTTTTATTTTTTAAAAAATATTTTTTTATTAAGAAATGCATTGTTCATGCATAATTAATATAAAGAAGGTCTTAAGTCGAGGCCAGACTACGTCGAAATTTTTACTTTAAAAAGTATGTATTTATTAAGACGTGCATCGCACGTGTAAATTACTAGTTGTGGATAATAGAATAAGACCGGAACATATGTTTGAGGATTAGAAATTAGTAGTCATCATAGAAAGATAATAGATTAGTTATAACATATAAACTGAATAATATCACGTGCCAAAAGGAAATGAAGATAATAAATATGAATTTTATCAGGTGTTTAATATAGAAATGCCACATGGAGCAAGCAAAGGCGCAAGCAAAGGAATCAAAACCGAGCTTCATATATAAATATAGATAATGGATGTAAGGTGTAATATATAAATTTGTAAAATACCAAGTTTAGTCCCACATTTAGTATTAATGTAAGGAGTACTTAGAGCATCCACACTCGATATTAGCAAATTTTAGCAAAATGGCAAAATGAGAAATGATAATATGAGATTTCTTTGCATTTGACAAAATTTGAGAAAATAAAATAAAATTTTATCGGACAGAACATGTTGTTCTGTTCGAGATGTATTTTTATAATTTTTAGAACAATTAAAATTGCAGTAGTTATTAAATGGTCATTAGTAATTTAATTAGTTATTACATTAGAACTAAACCCTGATTAAAGCTATAAAATAATTGACGATTGTCTTAAATTCTCACTTAAACAATGTTGTTTGGATGGTCACTTTTGGAACGGGACATGTTGTCTCGTCCTTGTTTTTTTTTAGCTCAGATGGGACTTGACGTCCTTGTTTTTTTAAAGCTCAGATGGGACTTGACGGGACAATATGTCCCGTTCGATGCTTTTTTCCCTTTTTCTAATTTTTTTTTTTGGATAGTTCCGTCCGATGCTTTTCAAAATAAAAAAATAATAATATATAGGACGATACATGTTTAACCGTCCGATCGCTATTAAACAAAATTAAAAAAGGGGACGAAACAACATGTATCGTCCCCTATAAATTGAGAATTCTCAAAAACATTCTCAAATGTGAAAATGAATTGTTACCAAATTCTCAAATGATTGCAACTATCAAATTGCCAAAAAATGACAAAAATGAGAAAATAGCTAAGGAGTGTGGATGCTCATATATTGGGTGGAGTGGGTAATTGAGTGGCGGCTCGAATCCAGAGTCCCTAGTTCGAGCCAAGACTTTTTCCATAAAAAAAGAGTGTGAATGCTCTTATATATGATTTTGTAAGGACTAATATGCTTAAAACCTTAATACAATTTCTCCACCTACCCAACGTTGGATTTTTTTGCAGTAATAGACCCCTTTTTGAAAATATTTGCAATTATGGGTCAGTTTTAAAACTATTAGCGTTTGTGGGCTACTTCTTGCTACGTCAGCAGCGGTCACTATTCTCATTAATGATGTCTTCATTTTGAAGTCGCTAAGAGAATAGCGGCCTATGTTTTAAAATATTTGGATTTTTTTGTTTGCTGTCGCTATTCTATTAGCAACCAAAGCATATATGAAGTTGCTAATGAGATTAGCGACCTTTAATGAACTGTATTTGAAATTTTAGTATAACCTAGAGAGCTTTTGATCTCTGAAAAATAACAATCAATTTATTTTTGAAACTGAGGCTGCTATTCAGAATAACGACCTTAGTTGTACAAATGTCGCTATTCGGAATAGAAGTCTTTATTGTACTAAGGTTGCTATCGTGAAGAAAGGTCTTAGTTGTGTGATTATTTTACAATTTTTACAAAGAACAAAGAGATTAAGTTTCCTACTGATGTTGCTATTGTGAATAACGACGACCTCAGTTTTAAAAAAAAAAATCCCAAGAGAGCAATTGTCTAGAAATCGATAAGTGTCTCAATACATTCAGTTGAGGACGCCATCCTATTAGCGACCTCATATATACTAAGGTCGCTAGTGGGATTAACAAGAAAAAATCCAAATATTTTAAAACATATGTCGCTATTTTCATTAGCGATTTTTAAAATAAATAGGTCGTTAATAAGAATAGCGGCCGTTGCTAACGTGGCACAAAGTAGTTCACGAGCGTTAATAGTTTCAAAACTGAATCATAATCATAAATATTTTCAAAAAGTGGCCTATTAGAGCATTTGTAGTCGTTGGCTATATATCAAAAAAATGGATATTTTGGAAAATAAAACCATCTGTAGTCGGCGTCTATATACCAATTTTTTGGGTTTCGAATTAACAGGAGCAGCTATATTTGGCAGAGGAAATGGTTTTATCCATATTTTAGAAATCGGAAGATGAATTACCGTTTTATAGTAGATGATTTGTCGTATGAGACAAATTTTTTAATTGGGAAAGTGTCGGGCGGCATATGATCTGCCGTTTGAATTATTAAAGGAAGATCATCTTCCGTTTGGGGAAGAGAGAGAAAAAATAAAAAAAGTGTGTGTGTTGTCCTTTAACTTTTTTTATTTTTTATTTTTATAAATTTATAATTACGAGACGACAAATCATCTGCCCGTCCTTCACACTATTTAAAAAAAATAAATTATGCAGATCTTCAAACGGTATATAATCTTTCGTTTCGTAAAAAAAAGTCAATTTTTAAGTATAGACGACTGCACCGTTTGAGCTATTTGCTATTTCTAAAATATCTATATACCCATTTTAAAACTAAAATTACGGCAAAAAATTGGCAAAAAATTCTCAGCGCTGCTTCTTCATTCTCTTCCCCCCAAGAAAGACAGTAAAAAAAGTGGAAGCCAACAAAAAAAAAGGCCACTTTTTTATCCCTTCAAAAAGGAAAAAAAAAAGCTCTCTTTTCACGCTTGATTTTGAACGCAATAGCGATGGTGATGAAGACGAGATCAAAAGGGGAGAGAGCGACGGCGAACCCGAAGGAGAACCCCGGACTTGCGTTGACGACGACGACGAAGAAGCAGCAGCATTCGAAACCAAAGCCGAAAGCGAAGGGTTCCGTAGACCCCAAGAAACCCAAGAAGCCACCCACTGCCTTCTTCTACTTCATGTATGTTCTCGTTCTCTCTACTTTGGACTCTTTTTCTGAAATTGCTGAGTTCAGTGTTACCAAATTTGATATCAATTTGGGGTTTTGGGTTTAATTGGAATTAGCTAGTTTATTATCCTGGGTTTGATTCGAAACATCAAAGAAAATGTTATTATGGACTCAAGAAAGCATCTTGAGCTTGAATCGACAAAATTGTCCTTTTATTTGGTTTCTCTTATAGCCAGTTTGTGAACAAAAGTAGGGATGAACAAAGTTGTTGTAGTAGTTGTTGTTGTTATTGTTGATGAAGGCCTTGTTTGGAAACAAGGTTTATATACCTATAGATACCCTTAGTGTGAAGGTAGAGGTAAGCTTTGCCTTTACCGAGAAAGTTTTGATATCTATATTTAGTTTACGAAGTGAGCATTCCGGTCCTAAGTCTGTTGTCCGCCCATGGCACATGTTGTTTTAGAGATTTTGGTCGACCTTCTACTTTGGGCTCTCTACATTGTGAAAATCATGTAGTCAACGGCCATCCATATTACTTAGAGCCTAAGATCCAGTATTTAGTGAAATAATTAAGCATGTTGATGTCGACCTTTACTGTATATGAGATGTGGCGGTAAAGTCATTAATCTCGGGCAATCAGGTGTCATTCATTACTTTGCTATAACATGCACCAATGATATTTTACTTGCACTGTGTTAACTTGGACATTGTTTAGCTCTTTACTATAGAATTAGGAAGAAATTGGAAAAATAATCCTTTACATTTTCTAGTTTCTTTAAAATTATACTAGTTTAGAATTACAGTATATTTGTTCATTTCAAACTGGGAATAATGATTCTTATTGTTGCATCCTATATAATTGTAAGTAAGCTTAAAATACGAGTGTATTAACATACAGTGTGATTTTTCCATTATGTGATACTCTGACTCCAATTCTCAATACGGAGAATAAATTAGATATATAGATGTAGGAAGATGGATCATTCAAATTATACTGTGTGACCAGAGAGTTTGCAATTCTGAATGAAGTAGAGGTGTGTGGATAGAGATATGCAAAGAGACTTCTCCTTGGTTGCTGTTTTGTAGTGGTGACAATCGGGTCGTTTGGGCCAGATTGGCCCGATATTCGGACGGGCCTGGGTCGGGTTGGCAAGTTAAACGGGGGCTAGGCCGGGTTTGAAATCCAAACTTTTGACCCGGTCGATCCGCGAACCCATTCGGGTCGAACCTGTTTCGGGTCGGGCTGGGTTGCGGGTTGGCCCGGTTAGTATATATATTTATTTATTTATATTTTATAACTTCGTTACAAAAAAATTTAGAAGTATAACGGTATAAGAGTGAAAAAATGCATATATTATTCATTTCAACTTCTATAAATTTTTTACAAGTTTTTAAGTTTTTTACATACTAATACAAGTAATAGAAACTCATAAAGAACATACAATATTTCTTGAATTACATTTACATATTTGAGGGAATAATCAAAATCTAGAGTTCTAGATAGCCAAGAATTAGATTGAAGAGAGAACATTGGACTACTGTTATGCACCTCTACTTAACCTAAACCTAGGATCTCATTCCCCAAAATTTTCTAATCTTATTGTTGGACTTCCTGCGAGTTGCTTCCACTTATTGATGTAGATGTCGCTTTTCCTTAAATCATGTTTTAGCCTTCTTCCAATTTTCGGTGCATACCAGCATCTCCAACAAATTCGACTTCAAGCGATTCCTGTAATCTGTTAGAATCCTGTCACTTGTAGAAAAATCACTTTCTGAATCAACTGTGGAGACATGAAGAGTTAGTAGATCTCTAGCCATATGTGAAAAATAGGAAAAAAAATTCATATTCTTTCCACCATTGTAGCACTTCAATCTTAGTAATAGAACTCTCACTATATTGTTGATTATACCAATTTAATTCATTAGGTGTATTAATCCTAGGTTTTTTGATTGAATACGAACAATTAAATTAGCAGTGACATCTTCTAATGTACTCTTACCCTTACCTCTAAATGTAGAAGAATAAGTAACTTTACTAGTTGTACTACTAGATGCAAAAGTTCTATCATAATAATCATGCAAGTTATTCATTGTCGATGCAAAGCTAGCTAAAATTCATTACAATCATATTCAGAATCATCTCCAAGTAAAGTAAAAAATATTTTAATCAAACTCATCGTACTCGCTAATTTGATACGAGGATCCATAACAATAGTAATACAATAAAACATAGGAGGAGGATTAAAATACTTTAAAATTTTTGTATAAGCGGAAACAACAATATGGTTAATGTATTCGTCCGAAATCATGTCTTGAAAAGTTTGCATCATAGTTATTATTGAAATAAAATATTACTAGAAGTAGAATTATAAGATGTAGAAAACTTTACAGTTACGGTTTTAAAAGGTTCCAAAAATCGTAACAAAGATTTGGCAAAATACCATAATTGGGGAGTCATTTGAAAATTATTTATTTTTTTTGCAAGACAAAAATCGTTTATAATATCTTTGTATTGAGTAACAACATTTAGTAAATCGAAAGTAGAGTTTCATTGGTGTTTAACATCTCTAAAAAAATTTCTAAAATGTATGTTCCTAAGTTTACACCATTTTTTAAATTCTTGAAGCGTGGTAGCACTCAAAGTAATAAAATGTACACAATTTCTAATTGCAATTATATATGAATCGGCTATTTTCAATGCATCTTGTACACATAAATTTAAAATATGACGCACACATCTAACATGAAATTTTTTATTACATGGAGGAGCTAATTGTGTTTTTAATGTACTAATTGAAGTATTGTTGTCAGATGCATTATCAAAACTAACTGTAAATTTGTTATCACAAATATGATATAAATCACAAACTTCTAAAATACGTGTTGCAATAACCATACCACTATAGGGATACAGCAAAGCGGCAAGTGATATGATTTTCTTTTGAATCATTCAATTACTATCTATCCAATGACAAGTTATGCCCATCATCGAAATATCGTTACAACCTTTTTAACAATCGGAAGTTAACGATACTTTACAAGTTAAAGTATACAAGAGTGCAATTAAAACGTCTCTCATTTCGTAGTAAAGTTTAAAACAATCGGATTTAAGTTGTTTCTAGGAATTCTTCTAAAATGTGGATTTAGTGCATTTTGATTAAAAGTCTCTACATTCCAACTCTCGGAATATGAAAAAATTAGCTCATCCTTACTATCTAGTTTGGCCATTTCTCAACGAACATTTTCGGGATCATAGAGGTGGCTATCTATTTGTCCGGTCTTAGGGTTGATTTTCTGTTGGTCTTGTTGGTCTTGTACTAGTGCGGGGTGTACATTTAAAATGTGTTGTTGAATGTACGCATTCCCTCACAATTCTTTCATTTGTAACTCTTGCTACAAGTTTTACAAATCTTATGTCCTTACTGGTATTCTCCTCGCCGGGGATAAAATCATAAAATTTGTGTTAATCACTAGTTTTTCCTCTTGTTTTTCTACTACTAGTGGGTTGTGTGGATTCGGTTTGTTATGTTTGTGTCTCAATATCATGCATTTCTTGTTCTTGTCGTGTGTGGGAACATTATGAGAACCTATGTTTAGTATGAGGTTATATTCGAGTTCTAATTGTGGGATTGTTGGAGGCCGACGAGAAGAACTAGTGGAATTTTGTCTACACGGCCGCTACCTCGTGATCTAGACATGATAAATTATTTGTAGTAGTAGTGTAAAAAAACGATTTCTAGTATTTTAATAGTGTATGAGTGTATGTCAAAAAACAAAAAAAAACAACATCAGAAGTGGGATATGTTTTATATATATATATATATATATATGAGTAATGTGGACCTCATTTGAATAAGGAAATTTTTCTCATATAAAGTGATTATATTCGCTTGGCTATCTTAGGCATATAGAACAATATGAGCAGTTCGGATTTGTCATAGGTGCTCTATTTCGTGAGTGCTCACGGTGTGCTCACAAAGTAGTGAGCAACCGAAGATTTCTACATATATATATATATATATATATATATCAATAAGAGGGTTGAGAGATGGAGAGAATCGAAAAACCAACAAATATGATAAAACAAAATTAGAACTACAAAAAAAATAATGAGTTGAGAGGGTTGTAAAATTTTGATACCGTACTTCGCGAATAATCATGTATAGAAATGAGAGAGAAAATAATAGTAGAAGTAGACGTATTCCGGTAGTCGATTGAGAAGTGTAGTAGACGTAGTTACGCAGTCGAAAGAGAGCTTTGTTGAGAGATTTTGTAGTAGACGTAGTTGAAAGTGTTGAATTAACACGAATTCGATACGATCGAAATTGTTCACTTCTTTGTTGCTTACTTCTTTATTGAATGAAATTGATTGTATTGAGTAGTAGTAAGAGAGTAAGAGAGTAAGGTGTGAAAAAAAAAAATTGATTGAAGTTAGAGGGGTTTTTATAGGCAAAAACCCCCCAAAAAATAAAAAAACATGGCCCAACAAACCGTTGAACGGTCGACTGCCAAAAATGGAACCGTTTGACTCGCGGGTCAACCGTTCAACCCGTTCGGGTCGAACAGTTCCAAACCCGCGGGTTGGCGAGCGGTTAACGGGCGGGTTTGACTAGACTGGTTCGACGGACAGGGTTCGATGGGTTGATTCGATTATTTTGCGACCTGGGTCGACCTGGTTAGGTTAGTGGGTTCGACCTGAACCCAAACCGGATCGAAGCGGGCCGGGTCAGAGTGTGCGGGTCACGGGCCGACCCGACCCGACTGCCATCCCTACTGTTTCGTGTTGGACTTGTACCACTACCATACACATATGATACTGGAAGCCTGTGTTGTATTTGATAATTCAGTCTTTCTATTGGACTGCTTGTTTAGTTTCTTGATCATTAGCATTATGTACTGTGTTCATACTGATGCTTTGTTCTGATTACTTTCTGCAAAAAACACAAATGTGACATGTCAAATTTCGAAGAATATAAAGAAGCTACTAAAACTCTGATTTTTCAAAGTATGCTCTGTTCCCCCTTTTCACCACTTAAAGGTTTCTTTCCCTTCACCCTGTCATTTATAGCTCTGTATTGATTTGTCTTCCTTAAAATTGTTATTTTGTGGGAAGCTCTCAGCTTTTGAACATTGTGTTAATTAAAATCTGTTCCTGGCTGTAGGGAAGATTTTAGGAAGACTTATCAAACAGAAAATCCAAGCGTGAAATCAATGCGGGATGTAAGCACTGAGTATCTTTTCTTTTCTGAAAGGAGTTCATTTCATTTTCCACGTTTGTAATAATACTATCTGCTGCTTCTTGCCTTACATGACGCCATCGTGTTTGCCTGTCAGATCGGAAAGGCCTGCGGCGAGAAGTGGAAAACCATGAATTTTGAGGTTTGACTTTATTATTTGACCCAAAAAGCTTAATTTCTGGTATTCTACTTCATATCTATTTGTTCAAGCCGCAAACTTATATTGAGTAATATTAAAACAATTCTGAGGTGAACATGACTTGTGTTTTTCTCTTTTAGTCTTGATTCTAAATGCCTGTAGCATTTAAGCATGGTAAGGTAATATACAACATAGGCAACTAAGGCAAGGGTGTGATATTATTTAATTAAGAATGAGAACATAGTGCCTCACAAAAGAATGTGATGAAGGAATGTTATTGAGTCTTACATATTATTACAATGGTCATTGATTATGATTTCTAACAAATAAGTGTATTTCAGCTATTTTATTATTACTAACAACTTTTGGTTCTTGTAGCAAGGTTTAAAAACTTGGCTTCAGTTCTGGTGCTGATCTGTCATAGTTTTTTAGTTTCCGAAATTCCTGTGATTTAATCTGTTTAGATTTTGGTTTTGAAAGTTTAGTTATCGTGGAATCTTTAAAGATATTATGGTTGTAGAATAAACTAATTAAACAGTTCGAACTAGAGTTTAATATAGGAGAAGTGGAGATATAAAAAAATCATCTTTAAAAGGATAATGTGGTACTCTATGTTGTTTTGGTTTTGTTTTGTTTTGTTTTATTTTATTTTTTTCAAACCCAGAAAACTGTATATCTAAATCGGAAAGGTGCTAAAGTGCACTTCTGCTTGTCATGACTCATCCTTGGGCCTCTCTATCTCAATCAATCTCAAAAATCAAAATCTTATCTTGGAAACCAATGTTAGCAAACTTTCCCACTAGCTAATGTAAGCAAAATCTGGCAATTATTATGTCCTTCACTTGACTCAAGAAATGTTTAATGCTTGCTTTCATATGCCCTAGCATGTAGTTGGAACCAAATGATTGAAACAGAGCTTTTGTTTGAGTTCAATTTTCATACTTGTTTATGTAGCAGATAGATGGAACAACCTTTCATATGGATGGCATGCACATAATCACAAACAAGATCAAGATGTAACACACAATAAAACAAATACACAACAAAAATATTGAGGGAATTAGTTTTATTTTAGAAATAAGCCTAGATGTCCTCCGCCTTGACTTCAAAACGAGCTACCCCCACTTCTTTCTGTGCACGATCGTGATAAAAAAAGAGATAAAGTAAACTAAAAAACAGAACAGTCATAATGAACTTACTCAACTAACCTTGTATCAGTAATGAATTTGAAACTTGATCCAAAATCAGTATACACCCAATAAATATACACATGAAGAGTACAAGAGCTTTTACCTCGACAAACCTCCACCAGTGTTACCATGTGCACGGCACGTTTCGGTATGTGTTACCAGTACGGGATCACAATATGATACCTTGAGCTACATTGATGGTTGGAGGGGGTACGATTAGTCAGGACACTCATTTGAGCTTTATGTGTGTGTGTGTGTGTTGTGTAGAGATAGGGAGAGTGAAAGAGAAAATTAATATATAAATTCCTTAGCAACCTGCATTTTTAATATAAGAGTAATAATCTGACTAAAGTACATGATGATTTGAGGAGAGTTTGAAGAGAAGAATGAATGAAGATATGATTTAAATTGTATGCGATCGCTAGTTTAAGAGATCTGTATCGCTAGAAGTCCATGTTGCCTTCAAAGTTCTGAATGTACGTTCTTAGGGATGGCAAACTGGTACGCTATGCTGAGTGCTGCTTGTATAGTTGCAACGAAGTATTCCGGTGAATCGGTAATCCCCACGATCCGAGTCCGAGCTGCTGAAATTGGAATAGGTTCGAATAGGTTCGGCAACAGACCACGAAATCAGCTACAGTAGTAGTACCTTTCTTCATTTCTAGTTGATAAGGCTTTAAAGCCCTGGAGTGATGATAGAGATTAGATCTCACAGCTATCTAATCTTAAGGTAGGGAAATTTCTTTAAAAGTAATTATCGCCTTTTATTATTCCCTATGCAATTTCGTTTTGGTTGCAAAAAAGGAAATATTGTAATTTGGATTACAATTATGCAATTTAATCATTTTTAGTGGCAACTCAAGGGAATCGTGCAACTTGGATTGTATTTTTAGTTGCAAGGAAGCAAGCACCTGATTTATTTTTTGAAGGAAAGGTGCACCACAAGCAAGTTCCATGTTTTACCCTTACTCTAATCTAAATAGGACATATTTTACTCTTGCCTAATGGGTGGTTTGGAAATTAAAATTATCCTTTAAAAGTTTCTTTGCCTATAGGATGGAAGTTTAAAATGGATAAATCATTAAAGGAGTCATTAAAAAATTATTGGCTAAGCTTTATGTTTTCATGTTGATTGTGTGCTGGGATATATGATTTAGTTTTGTGTGACCTAAAAAATAGGGAGTATAGGATAGGAATTTAGATGTATTGGTCTAGCCTGCAGTCTGTCTGCATTGAAGATTCTTATGAATTGAATTTCTTGGAAGATAGACTGTGACGTTGAACTTTTAATTGATACAACTGGAACAGTGCGGTGTTATCTAGTTTGAACCGCATGGTATATGGATTGTACAAGTGAAAGGTTTGTTTATTTTAAATTATTGATATATAGTTGTGTAGTTTGCGATAATTTTCTTTTGGAATTGTAATGTCAGACTGTACGGGTTCAGAGGATTTCTGCTGTGAACTAATCTTTGATAAGCATTCATTTTCCAAAGCATCTCAAAATTAGTATGAGCGTGCATCAGAATGGGCTATTGGATAGTAATGAAATATTGTGGGTACTGTTGTTACTGCAATAGTTGCAGTTGTTGCCTCTATGTTTGGTGCAACTAGAAAAAAGAAGATGAAATTGATTGTCAGGAATGTTATTAATAATACTTATTCTCCGTTATGTTAATTTATAATGTCAAATACCGAAATTCTTGTCTGTTACGTTTTCTCTAGGAAAAAGTCCAATATTATGATATAGCTACCGAAAAAAGAGCGGAGTATGAGAAGGCCGTGGCAACCTATCTCAAGAAAAAGGTGTGTTTAAATACATGCATGTTGAGCTCTGATCTCTGTCCTTCTCATTTAAAATTATCCTTAGCCGGTTGGTTGTTTGCTAATAGGAATCTGGTGAGCTATCGGAGGAAGAAATTGATGATGATGAGTTCGAGTAAGAGTACCGGTGAAGATCCTGGGAGTCTGTCTAGTGTATATTGGAAATAGGAACTCAAACAGATTTCCAATTAATGTAATTTGATGATTCTATGTATTTCCTTCTTAGTGAAGACTTCTCTTGTAATATCAAATATTGAGCTAACGATTAGTTGATATGTGTAATGTAATGTTCGGCTTGTTGGTCATTTATGGGCAAGATTGCAAGTTTACTCGAGAGCATATCTGAATCTCATCTTGTGTTGCATTGCTAAGACTGATTTTTTGTAGAATGTCCAATGCGTGTAGCTTGTGTTCAATATTTGTCAATCAAGAGACTTGTTTTTGCATTCAATAAATGATAGTTATCATTTTTTAATGTTGCTTAAAATCGGTTATGACTATATATTTAAGAAGGTATGTCCAGTGGATTTGTTAGATATCACATGCTATATGCCTACACAATATGGGTGTTTGGTTAACAGTAACTAGTAATTTACGCAGCACGTCTTAATAAATATTTTTAAAAAAAACAAAAAAAAAAACTTTAACATAGTCTGGCCCCGAACCTGAGCCCTCGATCATATTAGTTGGTGTGGGTGGAACTTTTTACTTCATGACGAATTGGGTAGGGCGAGGACTGTCAGGTGAAGTTGTTTTGTTGCCGGCTGTCTTGCTGAGATTACTGGTTGTTAGAATGAGAGTATACTTTACTGTACATAGAGATTTCTAGTATCTGTGTTCTTTTGTACAATCGCTGCTTGCGCAATTTTGTATACTTGTTTCATGATAATACAATCAGATGGATCTCCATCTTTTTTAATAAAATAATAATAATAACTTGTGTTTGGAATAAAAGAAATTTTGCGAATTGAAATACAACCGCATCCAGAGCGATTCTGAGAGCGATTCAAAATTCAAAAGGCGATTTTTGAGCGACCCAAAACTCCAGTATTCTCTCTCCTTTTCCACCCTTTCTCCGGCCAGATCCGGCCCCTCTGGACCGCCTTCCATCTTTCTTCCTTCTTTAAAGTTAGAGATCCCGTCCTAAGCTTCAAACCCATTTGCTTAGTTTCCCCCCTGGCTTGTTTCTGCCATCTCAGTTTCCCTGGGCTTCTTCTTGTTTGTGCTTGAGTTTTCCCCGTTGCGCGCTACAGCTCTGGTACCGGCCGGTCGCTGGTGCCCTCCGGCCTACTCTCTCCCTTTGGTCGTGAGTTTCGTCCGCCGCTGGGACCAGGCCTCCCCTTCTTGCTGCCGGCGTTCTACCGGGGTGCAGTTTTGTGGCGGCGAGCGGGTTTGTTCCCTTCCAGCTCATTTCCAGTCGTCCGTGATTCTCTCTCCCGTTTTGATCTCCCGCATCATCCGCCCTCTCCCGTTGAGCTGCGCATTTCAGCCTCGAGATCCGGGCTTCTCCCGCTGCAGTCTCTCCCACCTTCGCAGATTGGAGTCTTCCCCTCATCTTCAAGCTCTGTGAGTTTCCTTTTTAGTCGATTCTCCGTTTATATTTTTTTCTCATTTCATCAGGTTGTACTTCATTTCGATCTTGCTTCTGTACTTTTACATCCCTTTCTCTAGTACTTGTCTCTCTGGTTTGGTGGTGTTTGGCCCCGCGCTTTCCTAGACCGAGCCCATGCTCTGAGCTGCTCTTTCGGCCTTAATTTTATTTCTGGTGTTTCTTATTATCATTTTTCGTCCCTCTGTTGCATTTTATGTTTTAGTTATTTTAGCATATAGTTTCGTTCTAATCTCTCTGTAGCTGTTTAGCTACTCTCTCCGTGATTTGGATCTTCCTGATCCTCTGTTTCTTACTTGTAGTTTTTTCGACTGCGTTATACTTCTTTGTGTTATTTGGTGCTGGATCTATTGTGATCCTTTAGCCTGTCTCTTCAGCATCCTTGGCAGTGACTGATCCTCTCTATATCAGTTTCCATTGCCCTTCTATGGTCTTGAGGCCATGGTCTCTTTTTGCCCGTCCTGGCTCGAGGACGATAAAAAATATAGGCCCATTAATCTGGGTCGCTCTCTCTTCTCTCCCTCTTCGCCGTTAGACCAGTCGTCTTGTCAGCCCGCACCTCTCTTGGTTTGTTTCAGGTGCCATCTGCCTGGACATTTCCAACGAGAGTGCGTCAATAAAATTAAGTGTTTCTTTTGTGATAAGCATGGGCACTCTCGCAGGCGATGTTTTACCCTTCAAAAACTTCTTGGATTACCCAGAGGCATACCATTACCGGCAAAACTTCTCTTATTTCTTAACTATCCTCTCTTAAAAGACAAGTTTAATGCTTGTTTGGTGAGGGACTCTCGTATTGAGTCTAAAAAGATTATTGTCCCCACGGCGGAAGTTTCTAATTCAGATTCGAATTCTTTCGATGTTCTCTCGGACTGTGATGCTTATCCTGGCACTCTTCAGCTTACCAATATTTCTAGCCTGTTTAAGGATCGAAAGTTTCATTCGAAACGTGTTTCCTTCCCTCGATTTGGTTGTTATCGGACTCACCCCCTTTCTAAAGTGATGGGGCAATCGCGTTTTAAGAGTCTGGATAAGGACCATGTTTTGGCTAGAATGTTTCCGGCTGCTCGTCTCTTCCTCCTTATTTTCCCTCTCTTTAAGTGCATGCTTTATACATGCCTTGCGACGAAGAGTAGTCGTGAGCCTGGTAAGGATTTGGGTGCCTCTGTTGTGGTGCCTAATCCACCTACTACCCCCTCTCCCTCCTTCATTGCTCATGATGCTCTTCTTGCGCCTCGCCAGTTTCCTAAATTAGCTTCCACGCTTATAGCTCGTTCGGAGTTCACGAAACTCGTTTCCCTTCCTCGGTCAGGCCGTTCTCTGATTAGTCCCCTATTTAGTGCAGCGAGGCCTTCGATGCGTTGGTATCAGGATAAGAAACCTCATTTAGGTTCTCCTTTTAGGGCTTGCCACTCTTGGATCCGTTGTTCGATTGGGCTGGTGCGCCAATCGACTCGTGGTGTTCCCTTCTTGTATCGTCATTCTCCTCTAATTAAGTTCACTCCTTTATTTTCGCCAGTTTCGCCTAGTCTCCTTTCTCCCCCTAAGTGCCCTAACGTTTTCAACACTGCTGGGACTGTCCTTTGCGGCTCCGCACCCCCACTGGTGGAAGTCGATCCTCCCCCCGCTAAGAGGATTTACAAAAAGAAACTTTATTCTAACTTGCCTATTCGCGTGAGTGCGCGTTTATTAGCTAAAAAAGTATCTTCAGGGTCGGCGCTTCCTCTTGAGCGCAACTGAGTTTTGGCAATTCTCCTTCGACTCGGATTTGCCTATCCGATTTTTCTCATTGCAGAGGTGACTCTGGCGTCTTGTTTGCTGGCGGTTTCGTTGGATCCTGCGTGTGATAGCCTTTGTGGGTGTAACTTTTCCATCTTGGAGTGGCAGGACGTCTACCGCATCTGTGCGTCGTTTTTCTTGGGGCCTTTCGAGCGCGACGTTTTGGCTTTGGTCTCCTTCTCTTTGCTCGCTTCTCAGGGCCGTGGCTCCGCCCTAGGATTTCGGCGTGGTGCTTCGTGCTGTGGCTCCTTGATCTGCTTTGCTAAAGTTGTGTCTGTCGTTGTATTACTTATCTACTTGCTTTTTGTATATCCATCTTATATCTGTTTTACTTCTTGTAAAACCCTTGACTGTTGTATTGTTTATTAACTGTTTTTTGATTAATATATATTTTTTGATGGCTGGAGCCTTATGGCTCTATCCGATTCATCAAAACAAATACAACCGCATCCAAACCAACTACACTTGACATATAAGCATAAAGCAAAAATATTGACACAGTGATACAATACGATCTAATGCTAGTAAGGTAGTTCATTAAGTTCTTGAGCCATATGCACATCAGAGTGGAACAACAATAAGAGGTTAGACTGATGAAGAAAAACCCTTTGTTCGTGCTCCTCAGGATCGATTCACTTGTTAGGTGGGTTTAGAAAGTACGGGACGATTTGGTTCCCTTTTCTTGTTTATTTATAGGGGAGAAAATGAATGATTCTGTTTTAATGAGATGGTGGATTTAGATAATTTTTATTCTAATTCTAATTATTTATTTATCAAATGCCATGTTTTCAAAATGAACTCGGGCATTTGGTACGTCGAAATGTGCAAGGGAATCCCATATTCCCTCTTAGATTACTTTGTTTGGTATGTGACAAACATAGTTTTGGAAGGAATGATAGATTTGCAAAGGAATCAAAATTCTTTGTTGGGAAGGAATGATAGATTTCCATTCCCTCCAAAAATTATGGGATTTGAGTATTCCCATAAAATTTCCATAACAAACGATAAAATAATCCAAAAAACTAGAATACAAAAATATATTCCTGCCTAAAATCATGGGATTTGAGCATTTTCATGTGATTTCCATAATAAAAAATAAAAAAAAACTCAAAAAACTAGAATAAAAAATTACAATAATAAAAGATTTCCAGGAATGCAATGTACTATACCAAATGCGATAATGCAACACTAGTGTTACCCTGTGCAAATTGCACAGACTAAAATACTTTTAACGGACTCATAAAAGTATATGGAACTTAAACAATACAATGATGATATGCATTGCGTTTTTTTCCCAGTTTTTCTTATTTAATAACATGTGCTACTCTTGTCTGGAAAATCCAAATAATAATATTTTTATTTATTTCGGTCATATTCTTTGAATCCACTAAGGAAGATTTAATTAGTTCACATTCTTTTATTACATGTACATGCACAGTAAATTAAGTTCTTAAACAAAAACATAAAAGTCATTAAAGAACGGAGGTGACCTATTCAACACCGACACAATACTAAGACATAGTTAAACCCTAGATCCCTAAATTTAGAGATACCCCTTAACTATTTCGATCATAATATAATTAAAAGATGACAAATCTACAAGTTAACAAATTCACATTTTCAAATCAATCAACATCATTCTATATTTCTAAAGCAAAGAAAAAAAATTGAATAATTACCGAAGTTTAGCTTACAATGCAGTAATAGGTGGGGATGTTGTCCTTCTTGGACTCCTCCTTGATGTACTCTGCTATCTCCGTCTCCACAATGTGCTTATCAACTGCCTTCCCTCTAAAATCAAGTCTTCCATCTTAAATCAGTCCCTCTCAAATAAAACATAATCAACATCAAAAGGTGAGTGATTGTTTTTATTATTATTTTGTTTTATTTTATTTTGTAAATTGACTGCAAGTACATGTTCGTTTCTTCTTCTTTTTTTTCTCATGTGTTAGCACGTGCTAGTTTTCTACTTTTCATCTCCTTGCTTTATTTTAAAAGAGAAAAGACTCTCTCTCATAATAGTATAATATATATAACAGTATGCATAATTTTAAAAATTAATTAATTTTAACAATATTTGATCAGACGATTATATATCTTCATAGTTTATCAAGTAAGAATCCAATACAATAATTACACCATAGATCAATGTTGAGTAGAAAAATTACTGAGATTGCAGCAAAAGAAAGCAACTTTAATCAAAATTGAAGTAAAAACAGTAAAGCAACTTTAATCAAGATAAAAGTTTCCTTTTCGGAAACACCCTCAATAAACTTTGGTATGGTGCTAATGCTAGTCAAAAAAAATATAAACATATGTATTGTTTTGAGCTTAAGAGACTTACATCAATCCTTTTAATACAATGCGCATGATGAAGCAGCCCCTTTCTGCACGCCTATATAATAGCAACAGATGCTCGCCATAAAACTGGAGCATGGATCAAAATATATAGTGTAGCGCCCCAAATTTCTAATATGATAACTTAGAAAATACGTGGCACTTTCCCAGCGATCCACTTCAATGTAACAATATACATAGACCAAAAACTCAAATCATTTTATTCCAAATTCTTATTACAATAATCTTTTTCAATTGCAGCGGAAATACAAAATACCTTGAATTAAAGATATTCTTTTACAATACTCCTCTTTACAAAATTACACAAGGCTCTATTATATCACTCATGATCTCTACAGCTAACCCAAGCATCCAAGCCTCCAAACTCTAAGCAACCTGCATCATGTGAGGCTAGAGTTGAACCCTAACCCCCAAACTAAAGGGGTCAGCCATAAATGGTGTGAGTGATATAAACAACAAACATAAACAAACAATAAACATAAATTCTCAGGCAACATGTACTGAACAAAAATACATAAACTGAACATGTAATCTGAAACAAGAACGATAGGCCAGTACATGCGTGAACCAAGTCGAGAATCAATAACACCGATCAAATATTCATCAATCAATCACTCTCAAAATGTACAGCTCAACTGTACTGTACAGTCGACTGAATAAGGCACCAGTCGACTGATCACTCCCAAACACCTGATTATCAAACATTCTCAATATCACGTTACATGACCAACGAACAATCACTAATAATGCCATAGATCGGATATTCGGTGATCAGTCACTAATAGTAACTCCCAACACCGCAGATTCTATCCATCTACAAAGACTAAAGATAACACAGATCGGATATTCGGTGATCAATCACTAATAGTAACTCCCAACACCGCAGATTCTATCCATCTACAAAGACTAAAGATAACATAGATCGGATATTCGGTGATCAGTCACTAATAGTAACTCCCAACACCGCAGATTCTATCCATCTACAAAGACTAAAGATAACATAGATCGGATATTCGGTGATCAGTCACTAATAGTAACTCCCAACACCGCAGATTCTATCCATCTACAAAGACTAAAGACTTGAAAGAACACTCAAGATTATGAAAAACTCATCAGCACCAGTCGACTCATACTGTAATAAGTCGACTGCCCTGAGAACCAATATCCAAGATTATAACAAGTGCTATAAGTCAACTTAATATTTCATCAGTCGACTTACCCGAGACAACTACCAATAATTCTCAAGAAACATTCCAAGTGCTAACAGTCGACTTAACAAATCATCGGTCGACTGTCCAGACGAGATACTGATCAATACTTTACAAACATAATACTCGGCAGACCAGTCGACTGAATATGGGTCTCAGTCGGCTGTCCCGAGGGATTCTCAAAAGTCTAAAGGTGCATCAGTAGCGTCGTACTAGTCGACTGAATCGTAGACCAGTCGACTGTCGGCCTACAATTCTCACCAATTAGGTCTGAAATCAATAATCAATACTGGAGTCTATCTCAATACCAAATCTCTTCCTCAACTCAAACCTAATCCGGTTCGTAATCACAAGATCCCGATATTCATCCATTCAATTTCTTATTTTCATAACTATACTCAAATCTTAACATGTTTCAAGCAATCAAGAATTGTCAATCGAGATCTACTAATCTTTCATGGATTTCACATGCACATTACGAATAACAACCATGGCATCGATTTCATACAAGATACGAAAACATCAAACAAAACATCATGCAATCATACACATAAACAAAACAAGTCCATATCACTCACCTTTAGAATTGCAAAGATCCAATGGAAAGCCTTCTTCTTGCTAGAACCAAGGACTTCTTCTTCAATCACCAAGAGAATAAGAAGTATAATAAGATCTGAGTTGTGCAGCGAATGATGGCTGCAAACTCCCTTATATAGGCCGGGAATCAAGTATTAGGGTTCCCAAATACATTTGCAAAACAATCCCTTCAAAATACAATTATATATATATATATATCTACTCTGGGAAATTCATCTAAAATTCATTAAAATTAGGATTTAAAAGAAAATATACTTCTAAATCTTAACCAACACTGTTCAAAACGTCCAGGATTACAATTTTACACTTTAAACCCCTAAAATGTCAATTTTGCAAAAAGGTTCTTCTTTTATCAAAATTGCAAATAGATCCATTTAATTTCAGAAAAATCTGGAAAAATAGTAAATAATTCCCAAATAATAAATAATGATTTTTCATAAAGGAAACTTAATTTTTTAAACATCTCAAAAGTCATTTGCACGTGTACAAAAGATAAGTCTTTTAGAAAATATCAATTAAATCCTCAAAACCATTTAAATTCATTTTCAAATAATTAAAATAATATTTGAAAATACGGGGTTCTACATCACTCCCTCCTTAGAAGAGTTCTGTCCTCAGAACTACGGCTAATAAGGTCCGAACAACCCACTAACAATGATTGGAATCTCATGGGTAGAAACATAATTCTTAGGAAATACAGTCACATCAAAGAATGCATTCCAACAAAATAAACACATCATACATAGGAAACAAATCATGCAAAGAATTCAGAAAATCAATCTTCCGCTGCGTAACTCTGATAACTTGCCATCGGAAGCCAACTGCAACACCCTCTGAACTCCTGCATCCAACTCTGACCTTCTACTTCATCCTTCCAAGAATCAGTGGCCACTCCCTCCTTAGAAAGGACATGACTAAGGATAGCCACCTCAAGACCTTGCTTGGAAACACCTTACGATCCACCCTAAGACTAGTAATCAATGGGCGACACAATTGCATGCAAGAAAACAGTATCAAATAAAACTTTGTCTTTATTCCATTAATCCAGTTAAACTTGTTACATGAAGAAAATACTCAATCTTCAATTATTTCCAAAATAAAGTTTTATTTAATACAAAAGAATAAATTCCTGCACACACAGATCATATTTCTGGATTGCCCACATCCTCTTCAGTCAATGCGAACACTCGCCCCTGCTTCGGATCCTTGTCTTTCCCTGCATTCTCTTTCTTCAGCTGTGGACATTGTGGTCGAATATGCCCTTCTTGACCACACTGAAAACAAGTCTGCTTTGCCAACTTCGGACATTCCCTCCTTCTATGTCCTGTCTGCCTGCAGAAATAACAAGTCACCTCCTGAGTTGCCGGTGCCTTCTGCACTGGGTCACTGGGCTTGCTCTGCTTCACTGGGAATTCCTCCCCATCCCGATCATCTGCTGGCCTCTTTTTCTTGTTCCATGTCTCTTGCTTCACCCGGGACTGGTCCATATCTTCTTCGGTCATAGCTGCTCTCCTGACCAACTTGTCGAATCTTCTGATGCCCAACGGAACCATCCTTGACCTCAAGTTTGGCCTCAAGCCCTGCTCAAACTTTTTGGCCTTCTTTGCCTCGTCGACAACTAACTCTGGCGCATACCGCGAAAGTTGAGCAAACTTGGTCTCATACTCCCGCACGGTCATGCTCCCCTGCTGAAGGTTCAAGAACTCAGTCGCCTTCTTCTCCTGTACATCTAGGGGAAAGAAGCGATCTCTGAACTCTTCCAGAAAAGCTTCCCATGTCAGCTGCTGATCTCCCAGAGTCCTCTTCAGCGACTCCCACCAGATACCAGCGTCTTTCTCCAACTGCATCGAAGCTAACTTCACCTTGCTGGCTGCCGGAGTTTCCGACACTTCGAAGATCGTCTGCATCTTCCTAATCCAATCATCTGCTGCTGTTGGATCAGCTTGCCCCTCAAAGACTGGCGGCCTCATCCTCTTAAAGGATTCGATCTTCTTGATGGGGTCGGCATTCACCAATCCATGTCCAGCTCCATGATTGGGCGGCGGATTCTGCTGCTGCTGAGCTTGCTGCTGTTGCGCCACGTTGAATGCCATCAACGTATTCAGTGTTTGATACACCTTGGCGAATTCAGCCTCTAGGTCAATCCCCGTTCCTCGAGAACTACCTGATCCATCCTCATTGTTGCCACCATTTCTGCCTCTGGGTGCAACCATTTTGAATACTGCAAAACGAGGGTAAAGTTAGAGTAACACACACAATTCAAACTCATATCAATGCCCTATGGTAAACCATAACCATATCTCAAACCATAATTTCAGACCAAACATCATATTTTAACTCTATGTGATACTCACACTCTAATGTCCGCACCTAGGTACTCACTCTCTAGTGTCCACACCTAGGTTGGTTTTCATACTATGTCTATTATTACTACTGAAGCATGCTCTGATATCAAACTGTAGCGCCCCGAATTTCTAATATGATAACTTAGAAAATACGTGGCACTTTCCCAGCGATCCACTTCAATGTAACAATATACATAGACCAAAAACTCAAATCATTTTATTCCAAATTCTTATTACAATAATCTTTTTCAATTGCAGCGGAAATACAAAATACCTTGAATTAAAGATATTCTTTTACAATACTCCTCTTTACAAAATTACACAAGGCTCTATTATATCACTCATGATCTCTACAGCTAACCCAAGCATCCAAGCCTCCAAACTCTAAGCAACCTGCATCATGTGAGGCTAGAGTTGAACCCTAACCCCCAAACTAAAGGGGTCAGCCATAAATGGTGTGAGTGATATAAACAACAAACATAAACAAACAATAAACATAAATTCTCAGGCAACATGTACTGAACAAAAATACATAAACTGAACATGTAATCTGAAACAAGAACGATAGGCCAGTACATGCGTGAACCAAGTCGAGAATCAATAACACCGATCAAATATTCATCAATCAATCACTCTCAAAATGTACAGCTCAACTGTACTGTACAGTCGACTGAATAAGGCACCAGTTGACTGATCACTCCCAAACACCTGATTATCAAACATTCTCAATATCACGTTACATGTCCAACGAACAATCACTAATAATGCCATAGATCGGATATTCGGTGATCAGTCACTAATAGTAACTCCCAACACCGCAGATTCTATCCATCTACAAAGACTAAAGATAACACAGATCGGATATTCGGTGATCAGTCACTAATAGTAACTCCCAACACCGCAGATTCTATCCATCTACAAAGACTAAAGATAACATAGATCGGATATTCGGTGATCAGTCACTAATAGTAACTCCCAACACCGCAGATTCTATCCATCTACAAAGACTAAAGATAACATAAATCGGATATTCGGTGATCAGTCACTAATAGTAACTCCCAACACCGCAGATTCTATCCATCTACAAAGACTAAAGATAACATAGATCGGATATTCGGTGATCAGTCACTAATAGTAACTCCCAATACCGCAGATTCTATCCATCTACAAAGACTAAAGATAACATAGATCGGATATTCGGTGATCAGTCACTAATAGTAACTCCCAACACCGCAGATTCTATCCATCTACAATGACTAAAGACTTGAAAGAACACTCAAGATTATGAAAAACTCATCAGCACCAGTCGACTCATACTGTAATAAGTCGACTGCCTTGAGAACCAATATCCAAGATTATAACAAGTGCTATAAGTCAACTTAATATTTCATCAGTCGACTTACCCGAGACAACTACCAATAATTCTCAAGAAACATTCCAAGTGCTAACAGTCGACTTAACAAATCATCGGTCGACTGTCCAGACGAGATACTGATCAATACTTTACAAACATAATACTCGGCAGACCAGTCGACTGAATATGGGTCTCAGTCGGCTGTCCCGAGGGATTCTCAAAAGTCTAAAGGTGCATCAATAGCGTCGTACCAGTCGACTGTCGGCCGACAATTCTCACCAATTAGGTCTGAAATCAATAATCAATACTGGAGTCTATCTCAATACCAAATCTCTTCCTCAACTCAAACCTAATCCGGTTCGTAATCACAAGATCCCGAGATTCATCCATCCAATTTCTTATTTTCATAACTATACTCAAATCTTAACATGTTTCAAGCAATCAAGAATTGTCAATCGAGATCTACTAATCTTTCATGGATTTCACATGCACATTACGAATAACAACCATGGCATCGATTTCATACAAGATACGAAAACATCAAACAAAACAGCATGCAATCATACACATAAACAAAACAAGTCCATATCACTCACCTTTAGAATTGCAAAGATCCAATGGAAAGCCTTCTTCTTGCTAGATCCAAGGACTTCTTCTTCAATCACCAAGAGAATAAGAGGTATAATAAGATCTGAGTTGTGCAGCGAATGACGGCTGCAAACTCCCTTATATAGGCCGGGAATCAAGTATTAGGGTTTCCAAATACATTTGCAAAACAATCCCTTCAAAATACAATTATATATATATATATATATATATATATATATATATATATATATATATATATATATATATATATATATATATATCTACTCTGGAAAATTCATCTAAAATTCATTAAAATTAGGATTTAAAAGAAAATATACTTCTAAATCTTAACCAACACTGTTCAAAACGTCCAGGATTACAATTTTACACTTTAAACCCCTAAAATGTCAATTTTGCAAAAAGGTTCTTCTTTTATCAAAATTGCAAATAGATCCATTTAATTTCAGAAAAATCTGGAAAAATAGTAAATAATTCCCAAATAATAAATAATGATTTTTCATAAAGGAAACTTAATTTTTCAAACATCTCAAAAGTCATTTGCACGTGTTTTGCACGTGTACAAAAGATAAGTCTTTTAGAAAATATCAATTAAATCCTCAAAACCATTTAAATTCATTTTCAAATAATTAAAATAATATTTGAAAATACGGGGTTCTACATATAGTATAGGACAAAGTTCATCAACATTGAGAAACCACTACAGAGGAAATCATCAAACACAAAAAACGTAATTGTTAAGCTGTAGACTTTTACCTTCTATATCCACATTCGCCAGCCATCCAAAATCTGTAGGTAAGACAACACCTGAAAGAAGGTAATTTGAATGACTAAATTGAATCAAAATAATGCCAAATAATTATAAAGGTCTTTTGAGCATTTTCACAAATACCTCGTGTGCACCACAAATGAGAAAATAATTGTAATTAAGATAAACCCACACCCAAATTTGAATCTTCCCACATCTATAAGCATCTTACTGAACCCTGTATTTCGAAGATTGGTGTATAAATCGCTAATAAAATTCAAAACTAAAACCCATACACTTGAGTTCCATATGCCCCCACCACACAGCAGGCTCCTACAACCAACATATTTTAGTTCAATCATGCATTTTATCAAATAGGATGAACGCATATAGTAAATAGAGATAAGATTGAGGAGTTTAACATGGGAAGACGAAGCCGCACATAATAAACCAAAGGATCTTTGGACATTACTCTTAGATTTATCAAATATTTTCATCTCTTTAGCAAATAATTATACTATATATACAATCCAAAATAAGAGAGGATGTTACAACTTGATCAGTACATTAATCTCATATTCTCAATATTCTAAAAAATAATAAATATATAATCTAAAATAAAAGAGAATCTTACAACTTCCTGAATACCTTAATCTCGGCGAGGATTTGGGGTATGGCATGCGACTGCTGCTAGGATTTGGGCGGACTGGCAAACAACGAACAGTTACGGTTGAGTTTTGGGCTAGGGATGATAGCGAGGATAGGCGAACGAGGACGACTTGTATTTGGGTGGACTGGTGGACGGCGAACGGCGAACGGCGACGGATTGGATTGGCGCGGATTTGCGAACGGAGAACGGTGACGGGTGGGTTTTGGGCAAGGATGGGTTGGGGAATTTGGGGAGAGGAAATTTTTTTTGTATTTTGTATATTTTTTAATTTTGTTTTATTATGTTGAAAGTGTGGTATGCACGTGATAAGATAAGTTTAAAATCCTACTTTTGCTCTCCTTTCTCTACTTCAAAATAGAGAATGGATGGAGGGGGTAGTCCTTTTAGCTTAAGTTATAATATAATATAATTTCTGAAAATGTTCATTCCCATCCTCGTATTCCTGAGAATCCTTTCATTCTTAGAAATTTTTCAATCCAGGTGACAAATCCATGTAACAAAAGCCCCTTGATTTATTTATACTTGTTCCACGAAAATGCCCATTCAAAACCTAAAAGAACAAATCCATTAATTAATCCATGTAAAGAATAAAAAGGGAAGTTTATAGAGGGTAAATTGGTAATGACAAATTTTAGGGATTCTCTGTTTCTTGAAAGTAATGTTCCAGAAAAGTCCCTGCACTAAAAAGTAAAAACCCAACAAGTAATAACTAATAAATAATGAAAAAAAAAAAAAAAAAAAGAATAAAAGAAAGGGGCTTCGAGTCTTTGCCATTTATCTCGATTCCGAAAGAAGGATCGGGCTTTCAACTTCACAAAAATCTACAACCTAATCCAACTCCGAAAACCCTTGTTTTTTGGGAGGTACGCAAAATTCATTCATTCTTCTTCTTCCCAGTATGCACCAATTTAAGTTTATTTTGTTTGTTTTAAATTGTTATATAGATTTGCAATGCATTCTTGTGTCTGTAAGTAATGAAACAACTCTAGTTATTCTGAATTATATGTATATTTGGGTTTTCAAAATTGGTAAACATATGTATAAATCATTATATTATTAAAGCCCCCAACATCTGTTTATTCCTTAATATCATCCCTTTTTTGGATGGGGATGTGGGTCTTAGCCAGATTCAAATGTAGTTAACCTTGTTGTGAACTTGTGATTTATAATCATATTATCTCTCAGATCTTTAGTTGCCTACTGCCCCCCCATTTGCCCTTCTCAAAGGGTTCTAAATTCTACCACTACTTTTTTTTTTTTTTGGCCGATTTCGAGAAATTCTGAATTTTCTTTCGCAAATTGGGACTTTGTCGACGATTAGGAAGCTGTAAGAAGGCTGCTTTAGTTACACATAAATCAGAGAAATTTGATTTTTTTTTCCCCCCCAAAGATCAATATTTTCAATTGTATGTTTCTTCCAATTACGGCACACGAAAGCGAGTCCTATGTCCTAAGATCGTGATTCTTATACCCATTCGGACAAATCAACAGAAGAGTAGGCATTGTTTGTCATGGAAATTATGATCTCCAGCTTGGTATGTGTTAAGACCCTGCATGATGAGGTGCTGGATACATGGGAGAATTTCGAAATATGAATATAATTAGTATTTATGGTCGAATGCATTGCACTAATATCATTTGTCTGCAGCATGACTGTGCTATCAACAAGTATTTGCTGTCTGGCTTCTATATTTATTCATAAATTTCCGTCGCCAAGCATCTCAATAAGTTGAGGATTTTGTTGCCAAGTACAAAGAAGCATCAGATACTCACAAATTGGGCATCACACAGAAGGAAAAAATTTTACTTGTAGAATTTCTGGAGGGTGCAACAAAGAAGCTTGAACTTTTGTTTTTTATAAATGATAGAACTTATAGCATTGATCTAGTGAAAATATTTGACATTATCAACTAGTTAATGTTGCTCCTCTTTCTCATTCGTATTTATGACAACGTTTAATTTACAGAGTAGAGCTGGCCTTCATTCTTAAAGTTGAATTCTGATGTATATTATGCAGGGCTGTTTAAATTTTAAAGTGGATCTTACTATCAATTTGGACCAGTAGAAGACCATGACTTTGTGAAATCCAAAAATGATTTAGGAGCTAAATTAGATGATGAGTATTCAACCCAATCTTATGATTAATTTATACTAGTATAATGTACGTGCGATGCACGTCTAAAAAAAGTAAAGTCATCAAATTAAATGAATATATATTGAATAAGAAAAAAAAAGTTTATATTTGAATGTTTTGATTTGGGCTACACGTGGGGTGCACATTTATATTTGTTGGATATAGTTTGGACGTGTATTATACGTGTTTATATAGTTACAAAGTTAGGGTTTGTTTGTTACAAATTCCAACTCTCCCATTAAAATAGTAGAGATATGAAATGCAAGTATCATTGTGGTCCACTGGTAAAGCCTCTTCGCTGGCGAGCAAGAGGCCGGGAGTTCGAATCCTGCTTGCACCAAAGAAAATCTCCAATTGATTTATATATATATATATAGTCACCTTCTGTTGTGCACCACTACTGTGTGCACTCGCCCTTCTGGCCATCACATGGGTGATCCAAACCGTTCATATTGATCTACATGTCTAAATTAGTCTAAATATGTAAAATCAAGTCATTTAGAATTCATTTGCTCATACATTGAAGTGTTACAAATTTGTATGGCTGAATATCGTTTTTTTTATAATGACATGATGGATGGATAAATGAATTTCAACTGACTTGATTTTATATATTTAGACTAATTTAGACGTGTAAATCAATGTGAACGGTTTGGATTATCCATGTGATGACCAGAAGGGCAAGTGCACACGGTAGTTGTGCACAACGGAAGGTCTCTCTCTCTCTCTCTCTCTCTCTCTCTCTCTCTCTCTCTCTCTCTCTCTATATATATATATATATATATATATATATATATAGGGAGATGATCAAGTACGTGAAATAAGTATAAACTTCTTTCGCATATTTCTCCATTTCAAATGCATGATCCGTAACGTTCAAAGTGATCACTATATCATAAAACGTAGAAGGATGAATATCACGAATTTGAACATTATTTGTCCATGGAACAAGTAATTGCAAAATGAACGATTTTTCAACAATAGAACAAATGAAACCCCTCAATGCATAGACAAACCTTGTTTAAATTTTGTGATATTTCATCATCTATGTTTTAACACGTGGTGTGTGTGTGTGTATATAATACAATTTGATGCTATATAGTGAAGTGCTCAATTATTCGGCATGGTTCAGTTTCTTAAAGCCGGTAGGAGTAGCCAAGTGTTAGTTTCCACATGGAGAAGTGCTTTTAAAATAGTCACTTAAGTTGGCATATAGAGAAGTGCTCTTTAATAGTCATAATTTAGTTTCTGAGCGCTGGTAAATTCAGTATCAGTTAGTGTTTGCGGACAATTGTATCATTTGAATGTTGAAATTTTGTAAATTGTACTTTTATGTAGCCATACAAAATGCATGTTTTTCTCATCGCACAGAATCTTAAGTTTGAAAGTCTTTCATTCTTTTGTTTCCATCGCCCATCCTGTAAGAACCCAAAAATAATAAATTATTGTTTTGTGTGAAATATTAACAAAAATTGTACATTTAAATTTTAAATTAGGCCATTAGATTCTTAATGCATAAATCCTTGTTCATATAGTTAGGGTTAGGAGGTTAGAAGGGTTAGGGTTGTGAGGGTTTGGACTAGGGTTAGCATTATCCAAAAAAAAAAAAGAAAAAGAAAAAGAAACTCTACTGCCACCTACCTCCACTCATCTCACTCTTCTCTTGGTCAATTTCCAGCCACTTCACCATCTCAACCTCTACTCATTTTTTCACTTCACATTATAAAAGAAGGAGCTTTCCTTCCTTCCACTTCCTTCTTCATCTTCATTCAAAAAAAAAATGAAAGAAAGAAATAGAGCAGCTGTAAGCACACAAAAAAAAAGGAAAAAAAAAGGAGAGAAACCCTAGAATCCTAAAGCAAAACTCTATTTTTCTACTCAAACTCTACTCATTTTCCACTCATTCTTGGGTTTCGGCCAAGCATAGGAAGGAGGAGAAGGTGAAGTTTTTTTTTTATTCACTCCTAGTTCAACTTCTTCATCCTATTTTCTATTCTAATTATTTCTTTATCATTTTCCTAGATCATTTGGAGCTTGGAAAATCAAAGAAGCTTTAGGAGAAAAGAGCTAGATTTCCACTCATAAGAAGGTGAGTGTTCTTCTTCTTACTTATGTGATTTTATATGCATGAAAATGCTACTAAATGAATAAAGATTCAATCTTGTGTTGAAAATGATAGTAAATGCTAGTGAATAAATAAAGATTCAATATGTGTGTTAAGAATGGTAGTAAAAGTGTGAAAGATGAATCCTTTATGCAAGATTATGAATACAAACCTTGTCTTGGGCATGAAAGATTGTGTTGTCACTATTAAACATAAGTGGTGATTTTGTGATGTTTGCGTAGTAAACTGTCTAATTAAATTTTCATGCTTGCATGCGTCAAGTCCTTGTGATTAGCAAGTTAGTATCTTGATTTGTAAATTTTACATTGTTAGTAAGCTACTAACATTGTATTAGTAAGCTACTCAGTGTTCTAAATGGCGGTCGCCTCGGACGCCTGGGCGGCGCCTAGGCGCTCAAGTGGAGGAGAACGAACTGCCTTTGCCATAGGCGGTGGTCTAGGCGGTCGGAGGCGATTAGGCGGTCATCTTGTTGAGTAGGCGTCCATGGCACTGATCAGGCGTCCGCCTGATGTCCAATGCCCGGTCGTTTTCTATTTTTTTAAAATTTTAAATACTATAAAATAACACCAAAAAAAGAGAACTACTATTAATCTATTATATACTATGTATGGATTTTTAATAGTAGTGAAATTGTTTTTACTTTTTTAGTATTATTGGTGATGGATTGCACATATTACACCTATTGTACATATTAAAATAGGTGTAATAGTAGTGAAATTGTTTTTACACCTATTGTACATCTATTATATACTATGTATGGATCTGTAATAGTAGTGAAATTGTTTTTACTTTTTTAGTATTATTGGTGATGGATTGCACATATTACACCTATTGTACATATTAAAATAGCACATATTACACATATTACACATATTAGCATATTGCACAATTACAATTGGACAATTGTTTTTTTAATTGCACATATTGCACATATTTACACATTAATTGCACGAGGAAGTTATTTTATGCATCACCCTTTAGTTATACATATTACACAACAACATGATGAATATTTGCAATTGCATTGCATAATTATACTTACGATTGAAGAATATGGGCTGAAATTAACTAAATCGGCAAAAAAAATTCAACCGCCTAGGCACCCCTTGACCGAACCGTCACCGCCTAACGCCGTTTACAACCTTGAAGCTACTAATAAGTTAGTAAGCTTAATTATAATGTTAGTAAGCTTAGTTGTAATGTTAGTAAGCTTAATGTATGTTAGTAAGCTCCAATGTGTAGTTGAGAACTATATGAGGGTTTATTGTGTAATAGTGATCATGTTAGTAGTAGTAATCATGTTAATAATATTATCATTGTTTATTTTAGTAAGTTAGTAAGTTAAATATGTTAGTATGGTAGTAAATTAGTAAAGTAAAATGCTAGAATGCCATTTAGTGAGAAGCTAGAAAGTTGGAAATGTAGACTTGACCTTGTAGTGACCTAATGACTAACCAATTGTTCATGGTTAATAAGGATAGTTTATGATTAGGAGCTAAGTGTAGACTTGACCTTGAGTACAAGAAATCTTGTTAGCAGAATTATTCATGTTAAAATTGATATGATAGTAAGCAAATTGAAGGAGTTAGTAAGCACCTAGTCCTCATAAGGTAAATACAAGCTTGAGTTTAGTAGGTAGAAGCAAGGATGAAGGAATAGCTTCTTGATGAATGTAATAATTTGAAAATATGAGAGCATGTCGTGCTAACTAAACAATGATATTTAAATGAGAGAAAATGTAAAGTGTAGTAATAGAAAAACTTGTGAAGTTAGTATATGGAAGTAAGATTAATTATTATTACTTTCTATAGGCCGGACGTGGGCCGGATAAAGGCCAGGTTGGGCCAATTATTTGAGAATAAGAATACAATGATAATCCAATGTAATTGTGAACAATGAGACTGTAAGTAACTAATAAAATCCACCTAGATACTAAGTGGCGATTAATGGAGGACTTAAGCTGATGAGAAATTGACCTAAGTCGCATAAATTAGTAAAGGCGTCAGTTCTCGGTAGTGTGATTCGTGACTGTAAGGACAGACACTAGTTGGCGTGTACTCACCTGTCAAGGGGATACGTGCGGCGTGATCTCGTCTGGGACACGTGCGACGTAGTCTCGTCTGTTAATTTCTGGGATCTAGTGTAAAGACCAAGCTATGGTCGGAGATAGGGGATGGACCCCTATGCCTTCACCTAAAGGTAGTCTGGGTTGTTTAATGCGAATGGGGAGCTTGTAGAATTACCTTGATGTCGTAACAGCTTTTGATGAGGTCCGGGAGTGGAGAAAGACCACAGGGTCCGATGCCTCAAGTGGAGGTTCCACGAGGTTATATGGGAGTGGAGAGAGACCACAGGGTCTCGGCATGGCACTACCGACTGCAGTAGCGGGGTAAACCGAACAACTGCAACCTCATCAGACACTAGATAAATATCAGACTCAGGTCTAGAGTATAAGAGTAGGATGCATGACGGGGGGAAACCTCATCAGACACTAGATAAATATCAGAAACAGGGCTAGAGTATAAGAATAGGATGTATGACGGGGGGATCAAACCCTAATATCTGGAGAACACGAACTTATTGGGAAGTATGTAGTATGGGATGCATACGTTTCCAATGAAGTTGCATTTGGAAAGGTATGTAACATGGGATGCATACATTTTCAAATCAAGCATGCATTAGAATAGGTACATTGTGTGCATATTGTGTCCTGCATTAGATTCCTGGATCGTGTCATACACCGACACTTTGTTATGTGATTCACATTTTTCTTGGGCATTAAATTTGTTGTTAAAGAAGGAAGTTCACTGTTTTTATCAGTTTGCGTCAGTTGCATTCAACTGACGTGCCCACAGTTGATTAGTTGCAGGACTGAATGTGGGAGCTGGAGTTTCAAGTCGGAGAGCGTCGTGGAGAATATTGTTTCCTCATACGAAAGTAAGTTTTTAATTTCCTGTGATTTTGTGTTGTATACCCTTTGAAGCAAGATCCTGGTTAGTGTCACGAGTTCCTGGTGTATGGAACTCGACTCGGGGCGCTACACATCCAACTTATGGTTCATCCATAATTTTTTTTGGCAAGTTTAGATACTTATATCCCAGAGTATTAATTCTATGTCTTCATTGAATTGTTTCAAATTGTTGTTACTTCTTTTTTATAATCAATTTATTGTGTGAACTTGGTAGTTAGGCTTCATCAGTTCTAATGCCCAATAGAACTTTAAAGGCAAAAAATAAAAATAGAACTTCAGTTGCTGATTTGCTTACACATGGATTCAAAATATTTGAGAGAGCAAAAATCAATGGCCTTGTTTGCTTTCATGTCTGAAATATTTAATGGAAGATAGAATAAATCTCCTGCAACTATTTATCTTTCCTTTTATGTTAATCTCTATTGATTTTCAGGGGAAATGTCTTGTTCTGGCAGGTGTTGAGTCTTCCAGTTAACTATGTTAGCTACTTCAAATGCGGTATCCTCTGCTTCCTGTAAGGCCTCATCAGACTTGGTGGAGAGTGAATTAGAAGAGGGAGATGATTGGGTTATTGTCAAGAAACAAAAGATCACCATTTGGGTTCCTCCACCATCGCCTTCACATCCGGAAAGTACAAATCCAGAGAAGTACACATCTAATCAGCCTAGTATAGTTCAAAGAACCTCAGGTGATAGGAACAAAAGGCAACATGAGCTCACCAAAGATAAACATAAAGAACCTAATTATGATCCTCTAACCGTAGGAACTGCAGTCAACTCAAGAGTTGAAGAACCCCTTAATGATCTCGTCACTGTGCCTGAGAAGTTGAAAGCTAGTGGTCATGGAAAGCAAATTTCTAAACATAAAAGAGATTACAAAGCAATGAATTTGCCGAGGCCTCTTCCAATTGGTGCATTGAATGTGGTAAACAGGAGAATGAGAGTGGTGAATTTGGAGAGGGAACTCGAAGGGGTTGGTGGGCTGAGGAGGTGGTTGGTGGCGAAAGGGCTACATCAATTTATAACAGTTTTCGAGAGGGAGAATGTGGGGAAGTATGAGCTGGTAAATCTTACGATGGGCAGGCTCAAAGAAATGGGTACAGATGCTGTTGGACCGAGGAGGAAACTTGTACATGCCATTGAATCACTCTGTCACCCTTACTATTTCAAGCCTCGGCAATGACTCGTACCTAGATGTGCTTTTTGGCTTAGATATATGGTGCTATTCACTCCCACTATGTTGCTTATAACTTAAATTATGATGATCATAACGGTAGTTTTCTTTCGAATTAAAATTTTACCCAGGTGTATTTTTTCGACTGTCATGTAACCTTTGCATGTTTGACATATTCTCAATAGTTTTTACTCAAGAATATGGACAATATTTGGTAACATTTTCACGTTTTTTTAACTTGAAGTACATGTTGCAATATATTTATGACACTAATTACATGAGCATGGTTTGGACATTAACTTTGAACTATTCATGCAAAATCCAACAATAGAGACTTGCTAATGTCACTAAGATCTAGTGATGTGATAACCTTTTCTGTTAGCGAGCAAAATGTCAGACATTGCGTGCCAGAAGAGAAACTCGTCATCAATGCAACACAAAATACATTTAGGAGTGGTTTGGTTGGTTGTAAAAGAAATCAAGAGACGGAGGAACACTCTAGCGAAAGTAAATTATTGGATTTGAATTTTTTAAATAGTGGTTGGACTGTAGCAGGAATAGTTTCCATGAAAGATTAGTTTTGTTTGAGTTTTAAGAATACTGTAACGACCGTAAATTAAAATACTTTTTAACGTTTTGTTTTATTTGAAGTTAATATCAATTAATTAGGATTTAAACTAATTAAACTAAATTGATCTTTATTAAATTTAAAATAAAAAAACTGGAACTCAATTAACATGCTCTTAATCTTAATTTCTGCTACTATAATGGGAGAGCCCCTTAGTCAGTAACCCAAGTCAGTAACCCAACCCGTGCAACGCACGGGTTGGGTTACTTTGGTAAATATTTTCGAAAGTGGACATGTTCGGTAAATATTTTCGAAAGTGGATCAGTTTGGAAATTATTTTCTTTTCACTCATGGACTAACGTTGGTAAATATTAATGGGAGAGATGGGGATCAGTTCGGTAAATATGTAGATTAGTTTGGTAAATACTTTCATTCCCTTCTTTTTTTTCTCCTTTTTTTTTCCCTTCTTCCTCCACGTGCATCGCACGTGCAGCATACTAGTTAAATTTGTTGGAGAAGAGGATAGAGTGCATCTTGTTACAATTGTTACAACCAATTCATATCTTGTTACAATTGTTACAACCAACTTCCATCTTGTTATAACTGATTTGGTTACAACTAACCAATAGTTTATTAGCCCAAACGTGCCTATATATTTAGGCTCTCTCTCCTTGTATTGTAAGTGTGAAATTAATGAAAAGCTTTCCTCTTCTCCCGTGGATGTAGGCATTGCCGAACCACGTAATTCCTGTGTGTTCTAGTCTTACTTTCTCCATTCAAATTTTTGTTTCTTTATGGTATCAGAGCTTCACATGGGTGTCCTGGAGGCAACTTCATGTAAACTTCTTCTGATAAATCACCATGTAAAAATGCATTTTTAATATCCATTTGATACAATTTCCATTCATAATTTGCAGCTACCGATGATAAAACTCGAATAGTGCTCATTTTTGCAACAAGTGCAAAGGTCTCCTTATAGTCTATTCTATAAGTTTGTGTAAATTCCTTAGCCACCAACCTAGCTTTATGCCTTTCTATTGATCCATCACTATTGTATTTAATCTTATATACCCATTTGCAACCAACATGTTTTTTTTCCATAAGGCAATTTTACTATTTCCCAAGTTTTGTTATCGGCAAGAGCTTGAAGTTCTTATTCCATTGCCTTTCGCCATACTTCATGAGCATTGGCTTCATGAAAACTGGTTGGTTCAGTACCAATTTTGCTAAGGAAGGTACGATGGGAAGGAGAAATGGAGGCATAGGATAAATAATTTTGTATAGAATTAGAAGAAGTATGATAGGAGTAAAAATGTCGTAACATTTTTGAAGATTGTCGCTCTCTAGTAGATTTGCGACGAGTAGGCTCGATATCAAATGGTGGGGTAGTATTGGATGCAGACACATCATCAACAACCGGTAATGGTGTGCATGTGTTCTCCCCCTGCGGTGCATCATTACTTGAGAAATCATCAACAACCGGTAATGGTGTGCGTGTGTTCTCCCCCTGCGGCGCATCATTACTTGAGAAAAACGGTATGTTCTCAGAGAAATTTACATCACGTGAGATAAAAAGTTTTCCTGATGTCCGGTCGAGGCATTTATACCCTTTTTTTGTAGATGAGTGGCCCAAAAAAATGCATTTTATTGATCGAGAGTCAAGTTTATCTCTATGGATAGGTAAAACATGCACAAAACAAAGACACCCAAAAACTCTCAGATGAGAAATATTTACTTTATGCCCTTTTAGAACTTCTATTGGTGATCTAAAATCAAGGATTCGACTCGGAAGTCGATTTATTAAGTATGCAGCTGTGAGAACACCATGTGACCAGTATCGTTTAGGAACATTCATTTGATGCATTAGTGCTCGTGTGACTTCTAAAAGGTGGCGGTTTTTTCGTTCTGCAACTCCATTTTGTTGTGCAGTGCCAATGCAACTTGTTTCATGAATAATGCCCTCCTTCTGAAGATGGTTACCAAGAAGAGTCATAGTATACTCGGTACCATTACCAAGAAGAGTCAATGCAATTTTAATGCGAGCCAAAAATTGTGTGAGAATCATGGACTGAAAATTTTGAAAAACTGACACAACTTCATTTTTATGTTTGAGTAAATAAATCCAAGTAGCTCTTGAAAAATCATCAATAAAAGTTACATAGTACTTAAAACCATCATAAGATTCGGTTGGGGCAGGTCCCCAAACGTCAGAATGAATTAATTCAAAAGGTGATTGGTCGAGGTGCCAAAAGGTAATCGAGTTTGTTTCGAAAAATGGCATACCTCACAAAGATTATTTTGTGCAACAAGATGAGGAAAAATACGAGATAACGAGCGAGCAGACGGATGTCCTAAACGCTTATGCCAGAGGGTCACTGATTGAGAAACAAAAGCTTGAGGTGTGCTTTTCAAAACATATAGGACATGCGATAATACTCCTTCACCAATCGTCCTCCCCGTGACTCGATCCTGAAAAACAACATAAGAAGGGGGAAAAATGACATTGCAATTCAGATCGTTAGTAACTTTAGCAACTGAAAGCAACTTTGAGGGAAAGGACGGTATATATAGAGCATCGGTCATAGGATGGTGATGAAAAAAAGATAGTTTTCCTGATCCAAGAAAATGAACAGTAGTGCCATTAGCTATTGTCACCGTTTCTTTGTCTCATGAAATAAAATGTAGAAGGGAGCTCACATCATTTGTCATATTATTAGTAGCACCAGAGTCAATGATCCAATCGGAAGACTGAAATAATGAGGAAGTGAGAGCACTGAGATTACCTGTCAGATAGGTAGATGGCTCTGAGCAAGATTCAATACTACTAAATTTTTGAAGTAGCCTGGTCAGTTCTCCAACCAAATTTTTGTCTTCAGATCCAAGTGCAGTAGTGTTATTAGCCACAGATGTAGTGGCGTTGTTAGCCACACGTCGTTTTAGATCTCTTATAGGTCTAAGATGTGGTTGCAGATCCCAACATCGATCCTTTGTATGATAGGGCTTATGGCAATGTTCACATAGTCGTCGTAAGGAGCCAACAACTTCATTATTTGAGCGTTTGTCAGTTTTATGATAACCTGCCACCAAGGCACTTCATTCTGGTTTGAGACTTTTGGTCTCACCACCCATTACCAAACGACGAGTTTCTTCCTTCTGGATGATAGAGCAAACTATGTTGAGAGATGAAACTTTGGCACCAAGAAGTATTTGTCCACGTAGGGCCTCATACTCCGGTTTAAGACTTGCGAGGACCTAAAAAACTTTGTCTTGCACTGCGCTTTGCTGAAGAAATTTGAGATCAGTAGTTGGAGGACGATAAATATTAAGTTCATCCCACATACCTTTCAAATTTCTGAGATGCTCGGTGAACGAGGTCTCCTCTTGTTTACAGTCAGCAATTTGTTGTTAAGTTGAAAGATTTGGGCACCGTTCTCTTGGTGGCCATAGAAATCTTTGATAGAATCCCAAAGATCTTTAGCTCATTCTGAAAAAGAGAAAATTTCAGAAATTTTGGCTTCCATTGAATTAAGAAGCCATGACATGACTTGATGATCATGAGTTTGCCATTCTTCGAACTTAGCATCATCCTTTTTTAGAGCCATCATCGTTCCTGTGATGTGCCCCAATCTCGATCTCCCACTTAGGGCGAGGTATGTTGCACGAAACCATGGAACATAGTTGAGGCCATTCAAGAGGACGAAAGTAAGCTTGGTGTTGGACCCTCCATGCACATCAGATTTCGCCATCCGTAGTTTATGAAGTGAGAAGAGACGAGGAACAGGATCTCAATCACCTATACGTAACACAGATCTCCAGCCTGACCATCGACCTTGTTCATATACGAGAAATTGAGAAAACCTGCTCTGATACTAAAGCAGTTCCAACTCCTGTAGATACCTCTATCAAATTAAAATCCGAAGGTAGGCCTTTTTACAGAATATTGGGCAGTTCCAACGTCTACTAGGGAGACTAATTTATCTTACTATTACTAGACCTGATATCTCTTATGCTGTAAGTCTGATCAGTCGTTTTATGCATAAACCATTTGACAAACATCTACAGGCAGCAAATAGAGTTCTCCAGTACTTAAAGGGGTCTCCAGGTCGTGGCATTTGGATGAGGAAAAAAGGGCATATCGATGTTGAAGGATACACGGATGCAGATTGGGCTGGTAGTCAGACGGATAGACGCTCTACCTCCGGGTTGTGTACTTTTGTTGGTGGAAATCTTGTAACGTGGAGAAGTAAGAAACAATCTGTGGTTGCACGCTCCAGTACAGAAGCTGAGTATCGGTCGATGGCCTCCACATCAAGTGAATTGGTTTGGCTTCATGCACTATTATGTAATTTGGGATTTAAACCATCTTTACCCATGAAGATGTACTGTCATAACCAATCAGCCATTCACATTGCATCTAATCCTGTGTTCCATGAGAGGACCAAACATATAGAAGTTGATTGCCACTTTGTACGTGAGAAGGTGGAAGAGAATACTATTTGCACACCCTACACAAGAAGCAAAGATCAGTTAGCCGATATCTTTACCAAGGGTTTGACAACAGATCAGCTTCAAGAGATTTTGACCAAGTTGGGATCAACTGACATTTTCGCACCAATTTGAGGGGGAGTGTTGGAGAAAAGGATAGAGTGCATCTTGTTACAATTGTTACAACCAACTCATATCTTGTTACAATTGTTACAACCAACTCCCATCTTGTTATAATTGATTTGGTTACAACTAACCAATAGTTTATGAGCCCAAACGTGCCTATATATTTAAGCTCTCTCTCCTTGTATTGTAAGTGTGAAATTAATGAAAAGCTTTCCTCTTCTTCCGTGGATGTAGGCATTGCCGAACCACGTAATTCCTGTGTGTTCTAGTCTTGCTTTCTCTATTCAAATTCTTGTTTCTTTAAAACTAAACACACAAAAAAACAAGAACAGAAAACCAAACCTAAAAAACCGAAACGAAAGAAAAGACAGCTAAAAAAACCGAAACAAAAAAAAACAAAAAAAAAACGAACCAAAGTTAGTGCAGGCAAGAAAAAAAAACAAAGCAAGTGGTGACTTAGTCCCACATAGGCCATGGACAATGGAAAGTTAGGGTTTTAATATAGTTTTGTTAATTAAGAAGAACATAAAAGAAATTTCAGCAGCAAGGAGATTTGGTTTGGACTTGAATCGTTTTTTTTTCCTGCCTCCAAATGCATGCCGAATCAATCGGTGTGTGTGTGTGAATGTATAGATCTTGTTTTGCAATTTGTTACTAATTTATGGAGATACTAATTAAGCTAAAAGGTATGTTAAAAGTTGGGGAAAAAGTGTGAATGTATAGATCTTGTTTTGCAATTTGTTACTAATTTATGGAGATACTAAGTAAGCTAAAAGATATGTTAAAAGTTGGGCAAAAACTAAAAAGCCACCCACACGACAACCTTACTATGTAAGAGAAACCAAAATCTGTCCAATTAGCTTGATTTAACCGGATTGTTAAGTCCATAAGTTCGACATCTTTGGTGTTGGACTATATTTTTTAAAGCACCAAATTGCTTGATTTAACCGGATTTGAGTCTTGTCACGAGATTTGGTTTGGAATCGATTTTTTTTCTTGCCTCCAAATGCATGCCGATTCAATCGGTGGGTGGGTGTGTGAATATATAGATCTTGTTTTGCAATTTGTTTCTGATTTATGGAGATACTAAGTAAGCTAAAAGATATGTTAAAAGTTGGGCAAAAAGCAAAAATTTTGTCGTACTGACCCACTTTTTGAAAATATTAGGCTCTCCGACCCATTTCCGAGCGATCAGCCCCAGTTTAGGACACGTCAGCAAGAAACGTTATTGGAAAAAATGGCATAGGTTATTTCTATGCCGTTCTTTTCAATAACGACATCTGTTTGAAAAAAAAGTTTCATGCCGTTATTCCAAATAACGGCATCTGTTACTTTTTGTCCAAAGAGAAAACAGTCTCAATTGTGAGCTGAGAGATAAGGGTGAAAAGAATTTAACCCTTGCCGTTCTCTGAGAGAACGGCATGGATTATACTGATGTCGTTATTCAAAATAACGGCATCAGTTAATTTCTTTTTTGCACAATTACCTATATTCAGAGTCCCCAAACCCTTCTCCTTCCCCCTTTGTCTTTTGATTTTTTCTCCCTTTCTCTTCTCTCCCGTAACCCTAGTTCCCTAAATCAAAAATTCCTAAAATCCCAACAATTGGAGTGATTTGTAAGTTGCCAAACAACAATTAAATATAGACTCTAGTTTTGATTCTCTCATTTCTATTCGAAATCATCCGGAATCCGAATTTGTGGTAAGTTTTCAAAATCCCTAATTTTTTTACAATGTTGATTTTGATGTATGAGAGCTGTATACATTGGTAGTATAGTACAAGTGCTGTAGATTTATTTTATCTAAGTAGTAATTGTGGAAATGTACTTATAGATTGTTGTTGATCTACGGTACGTGAAATGTTGAATTTGATCAGTAAAAGCTATATTGGTAGTATAGTAAAATCGATGTAGATTAGATCCACGTAAGTAATAGATATGTGAAGTGATTTTTATAGGAGATTGAGGTGTGGGATGACCTATATTGCTATCTATGTGAACTTAGATTCATCTATTTGTAATGTATGGAGATGTTGTGGTGGTGACTGTTTGTTAATGTTTAATAATATTTTAGTACAAATTTTAGTATCTCTAGTCTAGTAATGTTTATTAATATTGTAGTTGACACGTTATATTTAATGTTGACCACAACCATCTTCTTCCCATGATGTGGGTTCTTCATGTGGTACTTTGCATGGACCACGGGGACATCCGGGTCCTTTAGATCCTACCGTACTTTATCTGCAAGAAGATCATAGGTCGCAGGCGGTTTGGACTAGAGATGTTGAAAAAATGAGTTTCCGAATGCACACCATCTTGTCGACGCACCCTCGTATTCAAAATTATTTGGTAAGTAGCGGATTTTATGGAATGTCGAAGTTGGCGAAAGTAAAATATGACCACGCACTACTTACCGCTCTTGTGGAGTGATGGAGGCCGGAGACACACGTTTCACTTACCCGTTGGGGAGATGACGGTCACCCTACAAGATATAGCCGTCATATCTTGTCTTCCAATTGATGGGGTGGCCGTGACCGGCAACCTGATGTTTAATAAAGTGGCGTTGTTAAGAGATTACCTTGGGCACGAGGTTGATGAAGATGATAAGGGTGTATTCGTCGGGGAATCTGTCCGACGTTCTTGGCTGTATACAGAGTTCAATAATAGTCTGCCAGACGAACCGATGGACTACCAACTCCAATGTTATACGCGGGCTTATCTTTTGTCGATGATTGGAGGTATTCTCTTTCCTAATTCTTCTGTTGATGTAGTGCATTTGATGTACCTTCCATTGATCGCCGACATATATAGAGCAGACCGATATAGTTGGGGAAGTGCGGCTCTGACCTCCCTCTACCGTGCCCTGTGCAACTGTTCGATGGGGTCGATCCAAATAACCGTGCCGATGGGGATACTGCAAATATGGTGTTGGGAATGAATACATCTCGGCCGGCCCCGGGTAACGGTACTTTCAACTCATTGGAGTGTGCAACATTAAAATCCAGTGTTGAGGGCTCCTCTAGGTGCGTACTGGACGGGTAAGCTCATGTGGAGAGATAACCCACGCAGTGTGCTCACATATTACAAGGATGAACTCGATCAGCTGAGGAAAGAGTACGTCCACTGGACACCGTATACAGACGAAAGGCTACATCGTCTACCCCCAATTTGTACCGCCAATAATCAACTATGGTTGACACGAGCTCCACTTGTAAATTTCTCAATTATGGAGTTCTATTACCCCGGCCGTGTCCTCCGCCAATTCAATCCCTGAAAACTATTTCCACTTAAATTACGCAGCATAAAACTGAAGCTCTCTAATTCTTATTAACTTAGCGATAGATTTTACAACATTAATACAATAACGGGCTACAAGTTCAAGTGCCGGTAGATTGAGAAGTCGCCACACTCTGTACGTTCTTACAACTCCGTCTATTGTGTCCACTCACTCCGCATTTGGAACAAACTTTCCCAGTGCTCCCACCTTCTCGAGCATCCATGTCATTGCGGATATGAGTACTCTTAGGTCGTCCTTTCACCCGACGAAGACTCGAATCAGCTATGAGTATCGGACCACTTTGTGTCGGCCAATAAGATTCATCTGGAATAGGATTGAAAGTTGGTGCCCATGTTTGTGTAATATCCCTAGTATTGAATATATATTTTCTTTTTTCCTTACAAAAAAAAAATATATATAAATGTATACATTGATTGTATATATATAGATATATGTGTATATGTACCTTATTTATGTTAATATACACTATGTCTACTTTATCTAATAAGTTTCCAAAAAAAAAAAAAAACAACAAAAGAGAAAGAAAGAAAAGAAGCCCACCCTTTCTTAAAGCCCAACCCAACAATGTTCCATAAAGAAATGTAAATTAGTAAAACCTAGGGGGGTAAAAGTAAAAAAGGAGGACACCTAAGCACTCTAGAAGCCTCCACACTCCTCCACATCTCTCTTTTCCCTTCTTTTCTGCTGGCCGACAGCAGCTGCAGCAGCTGCAGCTGTTTTCCCCCCTTCCTCTATATATATGAGTGCCCTTTTCTACTTCCTCCTACTACTTTACTATTACCCACTATTGCTACACTATTTCTACTACTACTGTTGTCCAGAATAGTGTTGTAGTTGCTATCCAGAATTAATACACCTCTCTACTACTCCTACCACTCTTACTATACCACCTACTACTCCTATATTACTCTACTACTACTCTACTACTACTATTAGGTTGAAAACCAGCAGTAAAGAAGTCTTTTTGAAGCAAGGAGGAAGCATAAGAAAGTGGGTATTTTTCCTTTTCCTCTTGATTTTTTTTTAAAATTTATTTTTGACTTAGTGAGATGCTTTTGTGAAGCGTAGAAGTCATGTTTGTTGAAAATAATAATATTATGCTAGAAGATATGCTTTTTGAATTAGTTGCTTTCATTAATATGTTATTTAGTATTAAATACTTCTGTTCATATAAAATAAGCATAACAAAAAAAAAGGGAGAGATAGAATTGGTAATATTGAAAGCTTGCTTACTAATTATGATCTAGACTTAAACTAATTAATCAATTGTTTAAAGTTAGGCTTGAATTTGTTGAAGTACTATATTATGTATGTAATAGTTACAACTTGTGTCCTATCCTAGATGATTAACCAATTGTTTGTAAGGATATATATGTATACATATGTAATAATAGTAAAGAATAGGATTGTTAGTATTGAAAACTTAATTAATGGTTAATATGGGTTAAATGGTTTATGACCTCTTATCATAATTAAATTAGAAATGACTACTTATAATAGTCACTTGTAGTAGTAGTGAACTTAAAGGGTTTAAGAAACATTAATAAAGTAGTGATTAGGGTAACTCTTTGATAATTCACCTAGAACCACATCACATTTAAGTTATAGTCCTAATGAGTAGATGCACAACAATGGTATTAATGATTACCTATGTTAGGTTTTCTATAGAAATTTGTATGAGAATTTAATAGATTTAATTGTGATAACTAATGCCTAGATAATATGCTTAGTTAGCTTGTACGCAATCTATAGTAATTCAAGGTGATAGAAGACTACTTGATAGTTAGTAATACATGGTAGAGGTTGAAGAAATTCAAAGTAGAGTTAGACACTTAGTAGCCACTTAAAAAGTAAAGTAGATTGTAGTAAAGGAAAAGATTGTAGGTATTAAAGACTTTAGTAATACAAATGGTGGTAGTATGCATAAGTGTATGCATATGGTAGTATTTGGTGCGTTAAGCGCACTAGTGTTGATATGCATATGGAGGTATTTAGTGCATTAAGTGCCCTTCGGTTATGCATATAGTGATAGTAAACACGTATTAAGTGAACTAGTTTTAGTATATGTCAAATAACAAAGTATCCAGCTAAAACGACTCTTAGCTTAAACTAAGAATTGCATGGAACCCATACTTGAGCTAGATAACTTGTTGTAAGATAAGATTAACCTTTGGATCTAGGATTAAATTATCTAGTAGTCACCCATCATTAAATAGGAAATAAAGGACAACAATGATAATAGGATCGCATGACCAATAAAATAAGGACAGGCACTAGTTGGAAGTGTACTCACCTGTCAAGGGGACACGTGCGGCGTCGTCTCGTTTGGGACACGTGCGGCGTGATCTCGACTGTTAATTCCTGAGATTTAGTGATAGAGATGTCGAAATCTAGGGGAATGGACCCTTATGAGTACGTTATGTTCTAAGTTATCCATATGAACAATGAGCTGGAGTATAACTCTTAGTCTCTGGCGGGGTAGGGAAAGGCCCTGCCGGTTCGCCCTAGGTTCGGATAACTTATGGTAGAGTCCGGGTGTGGAGAAAGACCACCGATTCCGACAGGATTGCAGCGGAGCTGGATGATCACCATCCTGTCGGGAGTGGAGAGAGACCACCGGCCGGGCAGAGTGGAGAGAGACCACCAATTCCGATAGATCGGAGTGATCACCGACTTTCGGAAGTGGAGAGAGACCACCGATCTGATGCAGTAGACGGAATAGACTGTATTTACTGCAGCTCTACCAGTCACTAAATAAATGTCAGGAACAGGAAGGAGTACAAGAGTAGGATGCATGGCGAGGGATTGAACCCTATCATTTGGAGAATATGAACTCGAATTGGGAAATATGTAGTATGGGGTGCATACGTTTTTCAAATCAAGTTTGCATTAGATTAAGAAGCATGATGTGCATATGGATTGTGCATTAGTAACTAGATCATAACATACACCAATACTCCTATTACACGATTACCACGTTTCTTTCTTTCTACATTAAAGATTGTTTGTGAGAAATTAGGGGATTGCGGTTTTTCATCCGTTTTGCGTCAGTTGTATTCAACTGACGTGCCCACAGTTGGTTTGTAGGAATTGATCGAGGGAACAAAAGAATATTGAGCTGTGAAGTAACCCAAGTGAAAAGTGAAACTTCTCTGAACAATGTAAGTTTTAAATTTCCTGTAATTTCTTTTCTGTGTTATGTACTCATTTGAAGTAATGATCTTGGGTTGTGTCACGAGTTCCTTCATGTGGATCTCGGGGCGCTACAAAAGTGGTATCAGAGCATGCTTCATATGGTAGTACTAACATAGTAAGAAATTCGGACTTGGAACTCCCCTGAGTCGGGTTTAGTTTAGATTATGGAATAATCGTTAGTCATAGGGTTGCATTATCCAACTTATGATTATGATTTTTTTCCTATATCTGAACTAATTCCCGTATTTTTACTCCACGCAGGATGGCTAATAATAATGATGATATACCAATCCTCGATGGGTTCTTAGAAGAAGAAGTGGAACCAGAAAAAGAAGAAGAACCAGAAGAAGAGGAAGAACCGGAAGAAGAAGAAGAACCAGAAGAAGAAGTAGAACCAGAAGAAGAGGAAGAGCCGGAAGAAGAGGAGGAACCTATGGAGATCGAGACACCTCCCCTTACCCCACCGCCTATAGGTTCCCCAGATGATCCTATTAGTTTGGAACAATTGGTCTCCCGAGCTGTACCCTGCCGACGAAACTCACCAACAGTATCGCAGGGTAGGGTCCATAACAGAATCGCCGCGTTGTGGCGGCACATGTACATGCATAAATGGAAGACTACTCAGCTCGAGGAGGAGGTTTATGGAATGAAGAAGCAACAACTTCTATTTAATAAAGAATTGAACCAGCTTAGAAAGTCAAGGATCAGGGCGTCCCAGAAATTACATCGACTAAAAATCAAATACCGCTATAAGATACTACGCCTTGAAGAAAAGCACGAAAAATTGCAGAATCAGGTGGCCCAGTTACAGGCGTTACTAGGGCAACGCCAGAGAGGAATAGATCCTGTTGAAAATGGACGATAGGGATAGAATCAAGAAAAATGTTTTGTGAAAATTTTGTGTTTTGAAAAAGCCAAAATGTTTTGTGTCTAGTAAATATTTTGGATGTTGTAAAAACCGACTTAAGGATATTATGAATATGAATGAAAAACCTAATGACATGTTTTGTCTTAATACTTGTATGATATATATATATATATATATATATATATAGATTATTGCTCTGTCTCAATATACATTACTGAATATCCTTGGGTGTTGAATGTTAAGATATAGTACGCACATAGTTATTTTTGGAATCGTGTAGCAGATGTCGGGAAGAAATGAAGATGGCACCAACGGAAGGATCGAGGATGGAGGAAGAGTCTATCAAAGAAGGGGTGGCAACAGCAGGAGGACTGAAGGTGAAGGTAGTGGAGTCAATAATGTCAACGTCAATATCGAAGCAGAAATTGCACGAGTATATCGCATAATGGGGAATTTTATGGAGGCCAGCCGAAATATTGCACCACAGCCAGGAGCTCAAGAAAGGAATGCAGGCGATGCCATTACTAACCACATCAAGATGGTGGAGTCTTTTAAGAGAATGAAACCACCAGTATTTGAAGGACAAGCAGATCCAACAGCAACCGATGATTGGATTCGTCAGGTGGAGGTTGTGTTTGAAGTACTTAAGACCCCAGAAGAAAGTAAAGTTACATTGGCTACTATCCTTTTGGAAAAAGACGCAGGAGTGTGGTGGCAATCAGTCAAACGAGGCATGGGCGATGGACCAATTGCATGGGAGGACTTTTTAGAAGAATTCAGGCAACACTACTTCCCCCTGGATGTCCAAGAAGAAAAAGCTATGGAGTTCATCAATTTGAAGCAAGACAGTATGACAGTTCGAGAATATGAAACAAAGTTTACACAATTATCTCGATATGCCCCGGAAATGGTTCAGGATGAAGTCAAGAAAGCTAAAAGGTTCGAGCAAGGCCTTCGACCCGGACTAAGGTCAAGGATGGTGCCATTAGGCATTCGACGATTTGACAAGCTAGTACGTCGAGCTGCAGTGACAGAGATAGATATGAACTAAAGCCAGCAACCACCAGGGAAAGCAGGGGCATGGAACCAGGGGAAGCGACCCATTTCTTCTACCAATTTTAAGAAGTAGGACACGAACCAAAAGTTTAAGAAGCAGAATACCGGTACGGGAACTTTCAAGATAGTGGAGTGTTATCTCTGTGGTGAGCGGGGACACTATAAGCATCAGTGTCCAAAAACTAAAGTTCAGCATGCCGGGAGCACTTGTTTTCATTGTGGGAAGACTGGGCACATCAAGCCAAACTGCCCGCAACTGCAAAAGAACAACAATGGACCGAGTCAGAGGAACAGTGACAAAGGAAGAGTTATCGCCTATGGTTCAAGGCAACTCCTACCGCACGAGAAGAATTACCCCACACATGATTTGGAACTGGCTGCAGTAATTTTTGCTCTGAAAATCTGGCGACATTATGTTTATGGAGCAGAAGTAGAGATATACACTGATCATAAGAGCCTGAAATATATATATCATCAGAAGGACTTGAATCTTCGACAAAGGCGATGGCTGGAAGTATTAGAAGATATTAGACCCGAAATTAAGTATCATCCGGGAAAGGCCAACGTAGTGGCAGATGCACTCAGTAGAAAACGGAGTTTGGCTACATTAATTGCAACAAGAAAGGAATTGGATGACGAAATGAAACGAGCCGGTATCGAGGTGGTTACCCAAGGCTTAGGTGCGATCTTAGCACGACTTGAACTACAGCCAAGTCTGAAGGAGCAGATTAAGAAGGGTCAAGGAAGAGATGCAGAGATTCTAGCACGTAAAGAACAAGTAAATGCAGGGAAACTTTCGGAGTTCAATATAAGGGAAGGATTGTTATGGTTTGGAGACAGATTGTGCGTACCAAAGGTAGATGATTTAATGGAAGAAGTCATGAAAGAAGCGCACACTACATTACTTACGGTTCACCCGGGAGGTACAAAAATGTATCGAGATATAAAGCATGTCTATTGGTGGGCAGTGATGAAGCGGGATATAGCCAAGTTTGTGGCTAGATGTCTCACCTGTCAAAAGATTAAAGTAGAAACCAGAAGCCAGGAGGGTTGTTGCAGCCGTTACCCATTCCAGAATGGAAGTGGGAAAATATTAGTATGGATTTCATTACCGGGTTGCCCAGAAGTCCCAAAGGACATGATGCTATTTGGGTAGTGGTTGACCGACTGACAAAATCAGCTCATTTCCTACCTGTGAAAATTACTTGGTCATTGGAGAAATTAGCAGAAATATATATTGAAGGGATAGTGAAGCTGCATGGAGTACCAATATCCATAGTCTCCAACCGGGATGCAAGATTTACTTCGCGATTCTGGCAAAGTCTGCAGAAGGCATTGGGGACAAGAACAGATTTCAGCACAGCTTTCCACCCACAGACAGATGGACAAACAGAAAGAGTGAACCGAGTCTTAGAAGATATGCTAAGGGCATGCATTATGGATTTCGGAGGAAATTGGGAAAAGTATTTAGCTTTGGTAGAATTCGCCTATAACAACAGCTATCAGGCTAGTATTGGGATGGCTCCATACGAAGCACTCTATGGAAGAAGATGTCGAACACCGGTATGTTGGTACGAAGTAGGGGAAATGCAGATGTTCGGACCAGAAATCGTGCAGCAGACTTCTAAGAAAATTGAACTAATCAGAAAAAGATTGGAAATAGCACAGAGCCGACAGAAAAGTTATGCTGACACTCGGCGAAGAGAATTAGAATTCGAAGAAGGGGACTCAGTATTTCTGAAAGTTTCACCAACCAATGGCGTATTTAGATTTGGGAAGAGTGGTAAGTTGGCCCCAAGGTACATTGGACCATACAAAATCCTGGAGAAAATTGGGAAGACAGCATACAGATTGGACTTGCCAGCAGAACTAGCCCAAGTACACAATGTATTTCATGATGTATTTCATGTTTCGATGCTGAGAAAATACGTACCCGACCCGAGTCACCAACTAGTAGAAGTTCCAGAAAATCTACAAGTGGATCTTACTTATGAGGAGCAGCCTATAAGTATAGTTGATCGCCAGGACAGGGTGTTGAGAATATAAAGTAATTCCCATGGTTAAAGTGCTCTGGAAAAATCAATTTGTTGAAGAAGCCACGTGGGAGCGGGAAAACCAGATGAAGAATATACATCCTGAGTTGTTTAATTAATATATGTTTTCTTTCTTTATCTCTCTTCCTACAAGTCTAGTTCTGAGAACAGAACTGTTCTAAGGAGGGAGTGATGTAATATCCCTAGTATTGAATATATATTTTCTTTTTTCCTTACAAAAAAAAAAAATATAAATGTATACATTGATTGTATATATATAGATATATGTGTATATGTACCTTATTTATGTTAATATACATTATTTCTACTTTATCTAATCAGTTTCCTAAAAAAAAAAAACAACAAAAGAGAAAGAAAGAAAAGAAGCCCAACCATTCCTTTCTTAAAGCCCAACCCAACAATGTTCCATAAAGAAATGTAAATTAGTAAAACCTAGGGGGGTAAAAGTTAAACAGGAGGACACCTAAGCACCCTAGAAGCCTCCACACTCCTCCACATCTCTCTTTTCCCTTCTTTTCTACTGGCCGACAGCAGCTGCAGCAGCTGCAGCTGTTTTTCCCCCTTCCTCTATATATATGAGTGCCCTTTTCTACTTCCTCCTACTACTTTACGATTACCCACTATTGCTACACTATTTCTACTACTACTGCTGTCCAGAATAGTGCTATAGTTGCTGTCCAGAATTAATACACCTCTCTACTACTCCTACCACTCTTACTATACCACCTACTACTCCTATATTACTCTACTACTACTCTACTACTACTATTAGGTTGAAAACCAGCAGTAAAGAAGCCTTTTTGAAGCAAGGAGGAAGCATAAGAAAGTGGGTATTTTTCCTTTTCCTCTTGATTTTTTTTTAAATTTATTTTTGACTTAGAGAGATGCTTTTGTGAAGTGTAGAAGCCATGTTTGTGGAAAGTAATAATATTATGCTAGAAGATATACTTTTTGAATTAGTTGCTCTCTTTAATATGTTATTTAGTATTAAATACTTCTGTTCATATAAAATAAGCATAACAAAAAAAAAGGGAGAGATAGAATTGGTAATATTGAAAGCTTGCTTACTAATTATGATCTAGACTTAAACTAATTAATCAATTGTTTAAAGTTAGGCTTGAATTGGTTGAAGTACTATATTATGTATGTAATAGTTACAACTTGTGTCCTATCCTAGATGATTAACCAATTGTTTGTAAGGATATATATATACATATGTAATAATAGTAAAGAATAGGATTGTTAGTATTGAAAACTTAATTAATGGTTAATATGGGTTAAATGGTTTATGATCTCTTATCATAATTAAATTAGAAATGACTACTTATAATAGTCACTTGTAGTAGTAGTGAACTTAAAGGGTTTAAGAAACATTAATAAAAAAGTGATTAGGGTAACTCTTTGATAATTCACCTAGAACCACATCACATTTAAGTTATAGTCCTAATGAGTAGATGCACAACAATGGTATTAATGATTACCTATGTTAGGTTTTCTATAGGAATTTGTATGAGAATTTAATAGATTTAATTGTGATAACTAATGCCTAGATAATATGCTTAGTTAGCTTGTACGCAATCTATAGTAATTCAAGGTGATAGAAGACTACTTGATAGTTAGTAATACATGGTAGATGTTGAAGAAATTCAAAGTAGAGTTAGACACTTAGTAGCCACTTAAAAAGTAAAGTAGATTGTAGTAAAGGAAAAGATTGTAGGCATTAAAGACTCTAGTAATACAAATGGTGGTAGTATGCATAAGTGTATGCATATGGTAGTATTTGGTGCGTTAAGCGCACTAGTATTGATATGCATATGGAGGTATTTAGTGCATTAAGTGCCCTTCGGTTATGCATATAGTGATAGTAAACACGTATTAAGTGAACTAGTTTTAGTATATGTCAAATAACAAAGTATCCAGCTAAAACGACTCTTAGCTTAAACTAAGAATTGCATGGAACCCATACTTGAGCTAGATAACTTGTTGTAAGATAAGATTAACCTTTGGATCTAGGATTAAATTATCTAGTAGTCACCCATCATTAAATAGGAAATAAAGGACAACAATGATAATAGGATTGCATGACCAATAAAATAAGGACATGCACTAGTTGGAAGTGTACTCACCTGTCAAGGAGACACGTGCGGCGTCGTCTCGTCTGGGACACGTGCGACATGATCTCGACTGTTAATTCCTGAGATTTAGTGATAGAGATGTCGAAATCTAGGGGAATGGACCCTTATGAGTACGTTATGTTCTAAGTTATCCACATGAACAATGAGCTGGAGTATAACTCTTAGTCTCTGGCGGAGTAGGGAAAGGCCCTGCCGATTCGCCCTAGGTTCGGATAACTTATGGTAGAGTCCGGGTGTGGAGAAAGACCACCGATTCCGACAGGATTGCAGCGGAGCTGGATGATCACCAGCCTGTCGGGAGTGGAGAGAGACCACCGGCCGCGTAGAGTGGAGAGAGACCACCGATTCCGATAGATCGGAGTGATCACCGACTTTCGGAAGTGGAGAGAGACCACCGATCTGATGCAGTAGACGGAATAGACCGTATTTACTGCAGCTCTACCAGTCACTAAATAAATGTCAGGAACAGGAAGGAGTACAAGAGTAGGATGCATGGCGAGGGATTGAACCCTATCATTTGGAGAATACAAACTCAAATTGGGAAATATGTAGTATGGGGTGCATACGTTTTCCAAATCAAGTTTGCATTAGATTAAGAAGCATGATGTGCATATGGATTGTGCATTAGTAACTAGATCATAACATACACCAATACTCCTATTACACGATTACCACGTTTCTTTCTTTCTACATTAAAGATTGTTTGTGAGGAATTAGGGGATTGCGGTTTTCATCCGTTTTGCGTCAGTTGTATTCAACTGACGTGCCCACAGTTGGTTTGTAGGAATTGATCGAGGGAACAAAAGAATATTGAGCTGTGAAGTAACCCAAGTGAAAAGTAAAACTTCTCTGAACAATGTAAGTTTTAAATTTCCTGTAATTTCTTTTCTGTGTTATGTACTCATTTGAAGTAATGATCTTGGGTTGAGTCACGAGTTCCTACATGTGGATCTCGGGGTGCTACAGTTTGTGCTAATGAACCGGTGGAGTAAAAGGCATGAATGTAGGATTGATAATCAATCGCACGGGAAGCACAGGCCGCTAACACATGGAAGTATGGAATGTGATATAGTTGGAATTTGCCACAAGTACAATTTCGGCTGCCAATGTCCACCCTTTTGATATCCATTATCCATTCTAATGCCCATTTTTACCCCAAAAACACCTGGCCGATTATTAAACATTATTGCCTCATGTAAATTGGATTTTTCTCGGCGTACATCATTAATATCCTGAATGCGTGATGCCCATAATTTACCTTCACTCATGCGTCTGCGCGGTTTCACGACGATCGGTGAAATACATGTTTAGACAAAAAAAATCTCTTCTACAATTGCGGTGACAGGCAAGCTACGCACACCTTTTAGAACCAAATTAAAAACTTCTGATAGATTTGTTGTCATTATACCATATCTACGACCTCCATCGGCAGAAAGTGCCCACTTCTCAATTGCTTTCTCCTTCAACCAATTAGCCCCACCAGCATTGGTCGCTTCAAGTTGTGCCATCTTTTCCTTAAACTTCTTCACCTGATTTTGATACGCGATCACCTTCAACTTACTCATAAAAAACTTGCAACCAAATTTTTTATGGAAATTGCTAGCAAAATGTCGCATACAGAACCGATGATATGCAAATGGTTCCTTCCATATTTCGAACTCATTTTACATTGCTGATAAAATACCTGCATGGCGATCAGAAATGACACATAGACCTGCACGATCTGTGACGAAGCACCGAATACAATTTGTAACACCCGCAAAATTGAAATTACAATTTTGCCCCTGGGTGTTACGCACGTATATTTTGTAATGTATTTCATTACATATTTTGGATTCGTACTATTTATACATTTTCCGTATTGATTTCAGTCAACTAAAATATAATATTTCAATCCTTGGGATTTACGTGCTTTTTACGTGTTTTTGATGCACGTGTTTCCACCACCATGTATAATATTCTCTATAGGTTTAAATTATTTATTCTTATGTATTTAAATCTATTTTATAAAACGAAAATTTATTTTCCCCTTGTTTTGATTAAAATGCATTTTTCAATTTTTGCACGTATGGTGCACGTGCAAATTTTTATTCTCATTTTGCTACTCTCATTTTACTATTTTTAGCATGCATTAGTTTTATTTAGCCTTTCTTTTGATCCATGGACTTAAAGTTAAATTCTAGCCCAATAGACTAATTAAAAAGAGAGCCCACTAGGATAATTAAATTAGTTGAATAAAATGAGCCCATGTAGCAAGCCCACTAGATAATTAAATAAATTAAATTAGTTAAATGAAGGCCCATGATTCAAGCCCACTAATTATAACTTAAATTAGGTTGAACATGTACCAATACATGACAAGTTACAATATTAGTACACATTTTTGAGTTATAGAAATGTATTCATATTTGTTTGTGCATGTGTGCATGCACACACAAATGTATTTGGACCATTTTGTGGGCTAGGTGGTAGAATAATGGAGAGATTAAGTTAGTGGAGAGTGGGGAGATGAAGAGATGGGGGTTTTAGGAGTTAGGAAAGTGGAGAGTTGTAAGAATTAAAATGAGAAGTTATTAGGTGGGAGATTTTGCAATATAGTCCCTAGCAAAATCCTATAAATAGCCACCATTTCTCTTCTCATTCTTGACACCAAAAAGCAAATCAAGCAATAGAAAATAGAAGAAAGAGAGAAAAATAAGAGAAAGAAAAGAGAAGCAAGAGAGAAAGAAATAAGTGTAAGAAAAAGAAAGAAAGGAAGAAAAAGAAAGAGAGTAAGAAAGATATTGTGCTAGGAGGTTCTCTCGCTTGGAGCATTTGCTAGGAGGAAAAGAGGACTAGGAGTTGCTAGGAGCAAGAAGGAGCCATTCACTTGTAGTTTTCAACCTTCAAACAAAAGGTGGGTGTCTCCTACTTTCTAATTGTAGAAATTGCATGCTAATTATTTTATATGACTAGTATGAATTGAGTGTGATGTGTGTAGATATATGTAGAATCCATGCTAGCACAATATACAATAATCTTGTTGAAAGTTAGTGAACAAATTGTTACCATGCTAATTAAGAAGTAGAGAAATAATCATATGGACCATGTTAGAATGTTTGCAAATTCTTGTGACAAGTATGAGTAATTATTAAAGAATATTTTTGAATGAAGAAATTACTAATTTATGCTTGATACCATGATGAGTCAAATGAAGAAAGAAAGAAAGATAAATTAGATTATTACCACAAAATATGTCAACTATTGCATGTGGTTATGTAAAAATATAATTCTTCATAAAAGAATTATCCTTGATGATTAAGAGACTTGTTTATCTTTATTACCAAAATTTAATTAGTTGGATGAAGTACATAAACTAGTCTTCATGAATAAAACTCCTAGAAATCAAGTTTTTGAGAAAAAATGCAAAATCTATATCTAGAATGAGAAGGGAAATTATTTATAAAAAAAAAAAAAAAAAAATAGAAATATATATTTTTAAATGAGTTTGAAATGAGTTTTGCTACTGTTTTTAAAATTTATCTTAATCAAGAGAAAGTTTATTTCAATATCCTAAAGTGTTGGATCTTTGGATAAATGAATTTTGATAAAGAGAAACAATTTCAGAAAAGTGTGAACAAAAACACACAAATACAACTCTTAGACAGAAATTATAATTGGACTTATTGGTTAGCCAGTGAATACTATTTTATAAGAGGTCCTCGGTTCGAATCTTGATAGTTAACTTTTATTTTGCTTTATTCAATAAAAATTTAAAATCGGTACTATTGGTATAAAGTAATTTCTACCCAATTCATGACACAAGTCCTCAATGGACTTAGTGGCTAGCCTATTGGACTTTGGGCTCCGTTGTGAGTGGCCAGCAGACCTGGGTTCGATTCTTACGAAGCCCAAAACATTTTTTTTTCTTAAGAGCAGATAATGAGTAGGTCAATTTGGTAAATAGTTTCGAAAGTGGGTCAGTTTGGTAAAACCTTCCGGGGGAACTAGATCTGTAATTTTGATAGTGAGTAGGTCAATTTGGTAAATAGTTTCGAGAGTGGGTCAGTCTGGTAAAAACTTTCAAAAGTTCCGTTTCACTGCAATTTTGATAATGAATAGGTCAATTTGGTAAATAGTTTCGAAAGTGGGTCAGCTCGACTTTCAAAAGTGTTTCATTTGGGTAAATTTTAGTATTCATAAAACATAAATGAAGAATTTATTCTTAAAGATTGTTTTTGTGTAATTGATAAGTTTTAACGAGGATTTGAGATAGAAAGAAAAATAAATGACTACAAAAGTATTAGTAAAGAGCATGACTTTTAATTTACAAAATAATGATTTAGGGTGAATTGAAATCTCTTTATTTCTAGAAATGCAATATGGTTGAGTTATGTGACTTTTGAGATCATGAAAGATTTTGTTGTGAATGAGTAAATCATGTTTAGTGCTAAAGATGAGACATTGAATCGTGTTAAAATGAGACATCGTATGAATTTGAAATTGTGAATGAATTATTATTTATTATGAATAACTAGATCATGAATATGATTACTTTGTGGATAAGTGTTAAGACAAGATTTGATTGTTTTTGTAAAGTGAATTGAAAGATGAAATTATATAAGTTTATGACATGATTACAAAAGGGTATGTGTACCCATGTTTCTTGTACATGAAAGATTATGATTAAGAATTAGTAAGACTTCGGTTACCGGTAATTTTGAAAGAAAGAATTGATATGATTTCGAGATAATGCCGTTGGGCGATCTCGTATTTTTGTGAACAAATCCGGTATGAGGTAAAACTGATTCTAGGGTGATAACATATTCATGTCTTGAACTAGAAAATAATTAGGCACTTAGGTGAAGATGTAATAGACTTGTGCAAACGTAAATGGGTGCTTCTATATAGTCGGCGGTGGATCTCCGTGGCTATAGACCCAGTTGGTGGACTGTGGTTGCCCCATAGGAGATGGATTGTATTTTATCCGGGACTTAGGGTAGTCGACGGATGTTTACCATACTCCAAAGAATATGTATATACCGGGGCTAGAGGGGCATTTACGGGATTATTCTCACGATATAATAGCCAGGGAGGCTGGGATCTGTTATTATAGCCAGGGAGGCTAGCCAGGGAGGCTGAGATCCGTATCTGTGGAATAACTCTAAAACTTGTTTTATTACTGGGTAGTCTCATGGCGAGGGATCGAACCCTTCAATGTGGAGTACGTAGGCGCTTGCCCTCAGACCTATGTAGTATGGGATGCATAGAATCTGAACAAGTGTGCATTAGTGTCATCCTAGTGTAGAATTGTGTGCATTAGGCATTAAGGCATGACATACACTTATGTTTAGAATAATCACCTTTGACACTTTACTTGTTCATTCAATCTTTTTGTTGATTTGTTAAAGTATGAGATCGTTATACTATTTCCGGCATAGAGAGGATAGCCGTGTATAACATTTCGTCAGTTCTAAGTAACTGACGTGCCCACAGATTAACATGCAGGTAAAGGACCATTCATGGAGCTATAAAGTGGATATGCTGGTGCTGTTTTATTTTAAAGATGTTGTAAATGATTTATTGTAAATTTCATTCTTCCGCTGTGTAAAACCAAGTTGTAATTGAACTCTGATGTATTGTGAATAAAAAGTTTTAAATTCCTTGTAAAATTGTACGAAGTGAAGTAAAGATCCTGTGAAATCCCGAGTTTGTCCTTATTTGAAATTCGGGGCGTTACACAATTCATGAACCATGTCCACGTCTATATGCTTTCACCGTCAACTAGTGCAAACGCAAATGGAAATAACCTACCGTTTGCATCCGATGAAACAGCAATCAATAAACAGTCTTTGTATTTCCCATACAAATGAGTTCCGTCTACACTTATAACTGATCTGCATGCCTTAAATCCCTCGATGGAAGGCCCGAATGCCCAAAAAACACCCTTACAAGTTTCTTTACCCGGACCGGATGCAATCTTCGCCCAATGTACAACCGTACCTGGATTTGAAGCTTGAATTGCATTGAGAAGATATGGCAATTTAGTGTAAGCATTTTCAAAAGAACCATATAGTCGCGCAATTGCTTTATATTTAGCCTTCCAAGCTTTCCAGTATGAAATTGTGTAATGGAACCTACCCTTGACTATTCCAATTATGGCTCTTGGTGTTATTGCGAGTTGTGCCTTCACAACATCCAATATTACTGTCGATACAACCGTTGAATCAATTTTGTTGTGATCCTGAGTCAATGTAGGATTCACACATGTGTGTGCACCTTCAAGCTTCTTTACTACGAAATAATTACGGCCTTTTGGAACAATTGCACGCAACCGCCATGGACAACCAACTACATTTTGATGTGCCAGATTTTCTGCAATGTCCTCGGCTGAATGGTTGATGGGTGCGTATTTACATTTCATATAGTATAGACTGGGGGATGATTTTACCATCACGAATTCTCTGTGGTTCTTCACGGCGTATATCTTCACTTGATGTTGTAGAGCATCTTTGGTTGGAAATCTTTGACCTATGATGAGTTCATCCAAGTTGGAAGAGCCAACGGAAGACTGTCTATGTTCATGTATGGTGGTACGAGACATCCATTCATTCGATTGAGATCCATGTATAGCTGCACTGTCCTGACTTGGCAACACGCGGGCATTGTTAACCGGCACATCAACATCCACATCATCAACCGGAGCTTCATCGGCAACCTCCTCATCATCATCTTCAAGACCGCGTTCCTCATCTTCTTCCTCTTCGACCAAATCGTTATTTACAACGGCATTGTCAAAGTCTTCCATTGCCATGCCAGCTCTGACAATATTTTGTGACAATATCAGCGGATGTACCTGCTCAGATTCGGAAATAATAGGTTCCGTTGGAGTTGTGCTAGTATCTTCTTATGTATTTGATATTCTTGCATATGACTCGGCAGATTGTTTCAAAGTACGTGAAGGCCTTGGACTTTCAGTAACAACTCGTCTAGTATTTGGAAGCCTCGTTTGATCGATATATAACTCAACTGCGTTCCAACTATAATTTGGATCAAGTGTCCTATGCATCATAGACCTCAGAGAATTGTCATTATCTATGGGTACCAACATGAAATATTGCACATCCCTTTTACCGGCAGCATAACGAGCTTTGATTTTTACATTCATTTCACTTCCCAATTGGTGACTTCATATATCTTATCTATTAATTCTGAGTACATAAAGTTGCGGGGAGCCCAAATAATTACCGGTTCAACATGATTATAAGAATATCCACTCTTGGGATCTTTAATTACTTCACCCCCAAAATATAACCAAATAGGATATCAAATTCCATACCTAAGTATAAAAATTCAAACTTATTCAAGTCATTCACTACTCATAAGCATAACATGGGAATACATATCAAACATACTGTTAAAATAATAATACTTTCAAATTAGACCGTACTGTCGATAGCTTGAAAAATAGTTGTGGATCAAGAAGGAAATGAGAGTGGGATGAAGGAGGTAGGATATATGAAATTTGAGAGTACTCCAATGGTTGGGATTTTTTGATTTAGGGATCCAGGGTTTGTGGGTTACGGGAGTGAAGAGAGAGAGAGAAAAAAACGAACTACAAAGGGGTAGGAGAAGAGTTGGGGATATTGAGTATAGATAAGTGAGCAAAATAGAAAGTAACTGATGCCGTTATTCAAAATAATGGCATCAGTATAAATTATACCGTTCTCTCAAAGAACGACATAGGTTATTTTACTTTTACAATTTTCTCTCAGCTCACAATTGAGACTGTTTCATCTTTGGACAAAAAGTAACAGATGCCATTATTTGGAATAACGGCATGAAACTTTTTTTACAAACAGATGTCATTATTGGGAAGAACGGCATCGAAATAACCCATGCCGTTTTTTCCCAAAATGTTTCTTGCTGACGTGTTCTATACTGGGTCAGATTGCTAATTATTTTCGGAAGTGGACCAAGGCGCCAAATATTTTCAAAAAGTGGGTCAGTCCGGCAAAATTTTCGCAAAAAGCCACCCATATGACAACCTTACTAGGTTAAGAGTAACCAATATCTGTCCAATCAGCTTGATTTAACCGGATTGTTAAGTCCATAAGTTCGGCATCTTTGGTGTTTGACTTCTATTTTTTTAAGCACCAAATAATTTCTCTATATTTCCCCCTTTTTGTTTTTCCTTGATTTTTTACATACTTTGTTTAAGATTATCTTACGTTAAACCTAACATTTAAAAATATGGTTGATAGATGATTGTAAGATGCTAAAAATGCATTATTTGAACAAGTTTTGAAGGAGACAAAAGATGGCCACAAGAACAAGGAAGTTGGGACAGATGTAAAAACTTGAAAAACTTTCCTAAATTTTTCACGAGGAGCCAATGAGAGATTGTCACCTTATTTCTAGAGCTGCTATCGGGTCCTATCGGATCGGATCTTCCACTATCCGGACCCGAATCTGGTACCTTACGGATCCAAAAATTAGATCTGGACCCGGACTTGTGAGAATCGGATCCGGGTCCGGATCCTAATTTAAAAAATCTACCCGTCGGGTCTGGTAATGGGGAATAAATATTTGCACTTAAGTATTTTTACACCCGATACCCTACGGTTTCAACAATTTTTGCACTTAGTACATGAATAAATATTATATTTACACATATATATTCAACAATTACTATTTACATTTACATGTATATCCCTATAACTCTATTATTCAATATTTTTTGGGAATATTTTTTAACGGGTCCAGATCCGGGTCCGTTCTATTTTGAGCGGACCCATACCCAAACCCGTATAGATCGGATCGGTTCCGGTCGAATGCCGGATCTGGATATCGGGTAAATGTGAGTGTTAATTCTTTCTCTAAACCCGTATTCAAGATTAGCTAGAAAAACAATAAAAGAACATAAATCTACTTTGTAATGTTCTCCATGTGCCATCCCCCTCTTCTTTTCAAGTTTTCCTATTCCCTTTTTCGTACTTTTCCATCATTATGACAGTTCTAACCATATACCTGAATGTTGTTTACCCGCTTGTGGATCTGTTAATATAATTTTACAGACAATGATTTTATTGTGAAACAGTACGTTCTCTCCTCCAAGTTCCTCTTTATGTATCTCACATTTCTAACTCAATCCACATTATTTCCAACCATAGTCTCCAAAACTAAGCTACAAGATTCATGATCTGCGTGACTTTTGGGATAGACGCATACACGATATACTTGATGAATGTTCGTTTAATATTACACTACAAACCATCACAATATTGAGACAAAAGTTATCCCCAGATTTTTAGGAACTTGAGCATATCACCATTATACAGCAAACTTTCCCCAACGCCAGGGACTAGGAATACATGCAAGAGAGGGTAAAAATTTATATGTAGAAACTCTTTGGAATTAGAAAATGAGTTCAGAACATTTCTGAACATGAGAATGTTATCATTCACAAGTACACTAGCTTGTAGTTTCTGGAAGGGAAAAAAAAACAAGATGAAATTAGAGAACTTTTTGGTTATTTACATGCATCGATGATCAAAACCCTGACTTGCAACTGCAGGGCCGGACTGCTATGTCTTATAAGTCTGCATGCCTGTATAAAAAAACGAAGCTGATTCCACTTTCCTTGCTTTGTCATTGCTTTGCGATTAACTCACTTGCTGGAAAAGAGCAAACCCACAAACTTCAAACCTTCGATATTATCATCCATTGGCCTTAGGTCAATCAGTGACAAACTTGATGAATGTTCGTTGAAGATGATAGCTCCCATATACACAACAAAGTGAAAGCTGAAGACCATTGAGTAGTTATATGGGGCTTGCTTTCAATGCCTGCAATTGTAATTTGAGGATTATTAGTAATATTCTTTTCTGGAACTTTACAATAACTAAAGAGTAATGCTACTCAAACTAATCTACTATACTAAACTATACTGGGGGCCTCTCAAGTCCTAGGTGGTTTTACAATAATTTATCTTCTTTCTGTGGACTACCAGAGATAACCTGATGTAAATATTAGCCTTAATTTGACGGATTAAAAAGTGAAACCTGCATCTCCAAACAAGAAAGATGAAAAGGAAATTACTATTTAACGTGTTGTGATAAGATGGTCATGCAGACTCCGTAGAACTCGTGGGTTTAGCTGAACAGATCAAAAAACTTCCTGATGCCTCATAAGAAGATGGGCATGAGACGAATGATTGAAACCAAATGAATCCCTTGACAGCTTTTAAAAGCAAACTAAAACAAAATAGGGTGCCATTTGGATTGTATAGAAAAAGGAAGTGATTTAGGTTCAAGAGATAGTTGATCTACCTTGTTCTGCGAAGATGCAACAGTAGTTCTCCACTGAGGATTGTGCACACTTGAGTCTCTGACAAAAGTCACCACTGTTGAATGTGGAGGTCTGTCGGGCACAACTGGAGGTGGCATTTCTCTCATGATCCACAGTACAAACACAGAAGGAATAGACAGACCTGGCAAAAATTTTGAAGGTAAAATGACGCTCACAAATTTCTTACAGAGGCATGAACTTGGATATGTACTTTTTGGTTTTTGCATGGTTACATATTGAATATGTTGATAACAAGTTTCTTAAAACAAATTGCATTGGTTTTGTTTTTATGAAACAAAAGTGACAAAATTGTTCTGGAGAGCAATACATGTGAAATCAAAGAATGAAGACCGCATGTTAAAATTTCAGCTTGCAATATACTAATTGAACTGTGAAAGAGTAATGGATAATGAAACATGCATCATCTGGTAACTAGGAACAACAACATCATTCTCACAGCCTAACAGAGTAAGAATCTTTGAAGGGCTTCCCATAAACACCCTCTGCTACCTTTTTTGTGTTGACATACTGAAATTATTCTATCAAAAAAATACTAAAAATAACAAACTGAAATTGTCTTTTTCTTTTTTTTGGCTAAAAAATTGAGTGCATGACAATCAATTGAGAGGGTATCATGTTTAATCAGTCTACTCTTTGCATATGATGGAAAGGGTATCATGTTCATAGAAAGCAGATTTCTAGAGGAACTTCACATAAGATGTACTTTATTAATAGCTTTCTTTAAATTCTGAGAAGCCTGAGTCTTGCAGCAACACCAAAATGCTGCCACAATCTTTGGGTAAGAGTTATAAAGGAAACAGACTTTCGTAGGTCACAATGTTTTGTAATTTAGTACTACTTCCAACAGGAATGATAACATAAAGTAATAAACCAGAAGAGTCTCCTTAGATTAAACTGTTGCAAGCAGGAAACCAATCACAACATTTTATGAGTTAGTGAAAGATAATACAAGGCGGACAAATAACAGTACTCTGGTTTGGCTGCAACTATGCCCTTCAAATGATTGCCAAAATAACACTAATTTGAATAGGGTGGAAGGTGAGAGAGAAAAAGAGGGGAGTAGGGAGATGTGTCAGGAAGCAACTAAGAAAACAAGATTTATCATATTAGAGCATCTCCAACCACGCTAGCTATTTTGGCTCGCTAGAATAGCCAAAATGAAGAACAATTGGATAATTTGGCTAGCAAAAAAAGTCCACACTCAAACCATACTAGCTATTTTGACTAGTCATAGATATTTTAAAGCCCAAAATTAAATTAAAAATCCCAAGCCCAAAAAAATCCAAGCCCAAGCTAAAAAATTTAATACCTTTACATCCCTGATCTCCAAAGACTCTGTACTCATAAAAAAAGCCCAAGCCCAACCTTAAAAAATCTCTTCAAAGAAGATCACAATTTCTTCCTCGCGAAAGAAAGCAGATCGCGCAGGTCGCGATCTCACCTGATCTCGCGAAGATCGCGTTCACAATCACGATTTCGCTTGCGCTCAAAGTTCACGTGATCAGATTTCTTCTGATTGATTTTTGTGTTGTTTTTTTTATTTTAAATTTTTTGGGTTTTGAGAGCCGGAAAGAACGGAATGGAAGTTAGCGAGTGATACAACTTCGCTAGATCTGGCAAGTAAGTAAATCTGAAAAGTCAATTTTGGCGAGTCCTGTTGGAGCATATTTTTGTCCCTAAATTAGCTATTTTGGCTAAAATTGAGGGAGGGCTAGCGTGGTTGGAGATGGTCTTATAGTTAGTAAATATCTTTAAGCAAGATGCCTACCTACGAAGTAGTACAAAAATAGGAAAACCGAGCTAATTATTCTGTCAGGACAATCAGAGTGACAGTCGACAAGCTCCTGCAAGAAGAGTATAGGCAAGATCAGCAAAGAGGCTATCGCAAAATTTCCTTTTAGCTCCTATTAATTAAATTGAAAAGCATAGTGAAATGAAAAGGACATACATGAATTTTGGTGACAAGGCCCAGTATAGAACATGATGTGAAGCATACAAGAGTTACAGCAGCCAAACCTGCAACCTGCAGATAATGGGAAACTAGTGTATTTGAAGTTCCACGAAATATATAACTAAAGCAGCAGCAGCAGCCTCTTAGAAAAGGACAAATCTATGGACTCCATCCCATATGACAATCTAAAGCATGCCAAGATATTAGGACGCATACCAGTTCTTCACAGTACAGAATGTATCAAATAATAATTGTTTTGGTGATCTGAAATACAAGACTGCTGCAGGTCATTGCCACAAGGAACACATTACTTCTGGAAATGAATAGCCTACTCATTTATTTATAATCATTAACTCACTATTTTTATTTTTTTCACTATAAATATGAGAACAATCTAGGATCAAATCACATCCTTACTAAAGACAAAAAAGGTAGAGCGGGCAGCCGATACACCTCCCATGTTGTTCTGGTCAAATTTGATAATACAAGGAAAAACATAATCTGGTTTTTTACCTATTCTCATGTAATAGGTGATATGACGCACAGATAATTGTAGATGAACACTCTTAGAACTGATGTTATAAATAATAATTCTAAGGAAACTCAACTTTACATACTATTTGCTCATATAAATAGACCTATTCTTTGGAGGTATCAAATACAACTGAAGCAATGAATAAAGAAGTGAAAAACGCTGCTAGCACGTGTATACATGGGGGGGGGGGGTTCAATACCTTCCACGTTTCGGTTGAAGCCATTTCAGACCGTACTTTGCTCATTTTTGAGGACAGTAAAAATCCTAACATGGAAAAGAGAAAAAAGTCGTGTTCAAATCACTAGGAAACATTATTAACAATCGGTATAGACGTCATCATCATACTAATACAGAAATTATGTGTAGGTGACTGACATGCAAAATGAACCCAGCAATAACCATGGACATATCAAGCATACTGGCCAAGAATTTGGGTAATTGGTAAATACAATGTTTCAGAAATTAAGAAAGAAAATAACGGGTGCACAAATTTTTTTTGCAACTATGTATATTGGACAGATACAGTAATTGCATCAAAATAAAAGAAAACCACGCATGCACTACAGACTCGTGATGGACGAAAATGCAAAAAAGGATTGAAACAATCAACCCATAACTGTAGAGGTCTAATTGTTTATAACAAACTTACTTAAACCCAAAAAAAGCCTTTTAAAATTTTCATTTCAACATTCATTCGTATGAAAGTACGCAAGGTTAATGCCAGAAAAGTAATTACAACAATGTCCCATCACATACTTATAACTGCCTTAAAGGCTTTTCTACTCCATAATCCCTACAATGGACTCCTTCTAATTCCTAGTTGACCACCAGCATGATACTATGGTACCAATTAGTAAAGAGTAATGGACGTGATAAAGTAAGAAGTAATGAAGTGTTACCTAACGTAAAGCATGTGATGCATAAAAATCAACATCTCCAACAAAGAAGAATAAATGCAATAATGTGCCATATTACTTTGACAAGTACGGATAAGGCAACTATACCCTGGTGTTCACAATTACGATCCACAAAATAGAAGAAGAAACAAAAGGGAATGTCTAAAATTCCACACTAAAGCAACAAGCGAGTATAAGGCTAACTAAGGCTAACTTTACGTGTTAGCCTTATCCTGTTCAGCACCGCCATTATCTACACTAGTAATTGACACGTGCGATGCCCGTCTTAATAAATATATATTTTTAAAAGTAAAAATTCCGACATTGTCTGGCTTCGAAGCTGACACCTCCTTCATATTAGTTGTGCACACGAGCGACACACGGGTTTGCTTGTCTACAAATGAAAACCCCGACTCTCCCAATATAATATTAGATAAGTACTATTTTCCATCATAATTTTGGTGGTAGTGGAGCATGGGACAAATGGCCAAAAACTCCGAAACGAACAACGGATATAAACTTGAGTTCATGATAAGAGTTCTAAAGTCGTGTAGTGAAGTCATTTCAAGGATGATTCTGCATAATTCGATTTTAATCTAAACATATTACATACTCCATGTATAAGAGGTAAATGAACAAACTTTTACGCACGAATTAAAAGGTGAAGTAAAACTTTTCTTTGGCTAAAGATTACAATGTATTTAAAAACACCGTATTCATGGGTGAAATATATTTGAACCACTCATCTCATTTTTCAAAAATTTTGAAGTATACACATCAACTTAATGATGTTTCTCATCACTGGAATGACTAATGCATGATAAACTGATAAATACCAATCAAAGCCAAATATACTTGGATTTGGAAAATTGGATTTTCAGGCATTTTCATAATCAAATGGACTAAATGAAGGACTGAAAAAGCTCAATCATGGTTAAGTATGCTAGGATTTAGACAAATGACTTTTCAAGCCAATTAGATTCCGAAATTCGGTGTGATTTTTATTTTTATTACCTTCACAGCATTAACTTACCGAAGGGAAGATAACAATAAACATAAGGATATTATAAAAAAGATATAAGGATCTTCATTTATCTTTTAAATCTACGAAAGTCCGCACACACATTTATTTACTCGGTTTATGGATAAATTTGAAGAATAAATGTGATTTAAGAATTGACTTCATTGGGATGAGTTCTCATAAATGCATGTTATATAGCCTCCAAAGAAGTTTTAAAGGTGTGTCATATTATATTCCTTGGCACTGGCCAAGTTTTGTAATCTATGATGGTTGGACTTCTTCGTACGTTGTGGAGAAACATTGTACTGGTGCTTCACTATTTGCTCTTTAATGGAAATAATGAGCATACTCCACTTCTTATAAGGAAAAAGAAAAAAAATCTCACAGTTTTTTTTCCCTTCCACATACACTTAATTATTTTATTTTTTATTATATTATATTTTTTATGGTACAGAGTTTCAACTTGTCCAGTGTTTTCATCCTAACAATCTTTTCTCCATCAATACCTAAGTTTTACAACAAAAAAAGGATCACCACTACTTTCTAAGTGAAGATTAGAAGGAAACAGAAGAAAAAAAAAAGAAAAACAACAAGGAAATTGAAAGAAAACTCAAGGAAATGGAAAAAAAAAAAGTTCCTTCGCATCTGTGGCTTTTAGGGCTGATGCCGCCTGCCATGACTGTTCATGTACCTTTGTTAGAATATAATGTTAATCCCTCAACCCTCAAAATAACACTTAGGGTATTTGAGGAGTGACATTGAAACTAGACTCAATCACCAGCAGACATTTATTTCAAGCGGATTAATTTTTGGAAAAAGAAAACTACTGATACACAAGTCCAGGTTTCGGCCCACAGTACAGGCACTGGAGCAGCAAAGGTATATATAAACATTAATCCCTCACTACAAGTTTGGCGTTATGGTGTCATGGCAGGGTTATTTCCTGACCTTGTCACTTAAAGGGAAACTCCTACAAACCTAGTAGATTTAGTAAAGACCTTTCATCTACCGTCTACCAAAAAGATTCTTCTGAATTTTTTTAATATGGCTTGAAAAATAAAATTTTCAAATTTAGGGTTAGGAACTTTGTTTGATATGCTTAGAGCATCTATAGTAGTTGGCTATAATCCAAAATTTTGCAAAATTTGGCCAAAAAACCTCCGCAGTCGTTGGCCAAATACCCAAAATTTCGGTTTGAGAGGATCAGTAGGCTATCTTTGGGAAGAGATATAAGAATTTGGAAATTATAGCTCACAAAAGATCATCGTCCGTTCAAAAATTTTCCTTCAAAAACTATCGGACGAGACATGATATCTCATCCCAATTTTTTTTTAAAAATAGAACGGACATGAAATGATATCCCGTCCGTGAATTTTGTTTCCAAATGTGAAGGGTGTGTTATATGGAATTTGGCCTATAAGAATTGTTGTGTACATATTAGGATTTAATTGAGATTTAATTAAGATTAAATTGGGATATTCCTTGATAAACAAAGCTCTCGAACGGGAAATGATTTTTCGTCCAATATTTTAATTTTAAAAAATAATTTACGGGACGAAAATTCATCTACCGTCTGTCACTTCTTTTAAAATAAAAACCCATATTTTGGGTTCAAATGATTACAACTATAATCCAAATTTCCTATTTCTAAATGTCAAATACCCCAATTTTGGGTTCAAACTACTACATATGCTCTTATAGTGTCGTGAAACGACATTCATATGTATAAGTTGTGAGCCAACCATATTGGAAACTCCGAAACCTTTTGTTCCTTGGTGAGCGGATTGATACTGGTAAAAATTGCAGCAAATCAGGGCCATGTGATTCCAGCACAGATCCTAAAGCTTCTACAGGCATTTAATCATAACGAGCATCTTTAAAAGGTCCGGGTCTTATTCAGGCTATCTACAAGACATGGACCACTTTTAAGCCCATTAAAAGTGACAGATTAGGCCCACTAGGAGACACCCAGCCCATGAAGGCGGTAAGTCAAATCTCTTATCCCCAGACAAGAATCTTATCTCTTAAGGGGGAGAATCAACAAGAGATAAGGGATTCATATTAATCTAACGGATCCATATCAATCTCCTGAACTATTTCTCAGTCTCAGATCTATAAATATCCTCCCCCTTCTTCAGTCAGAAGGTAATCAAGAAAATTCTCACTCAAACTCTCTCTTTGGTTCTAACTTGAGCATCAGAGGGTCTGTCACCGGGGCCACCCCCAGTGTTTCTGACTTTTTGCAGGTCCATCGGTCGCGTCAACAACTGTCGGATTCAGATCACGGTGTTCAATTAACGATCCAGATCAACTCTTGGGAGCTCTAACTACTTTTTACGATGACGATCAAAGGTTAGATCTTTAGTAGTTTTCTTCAAATATAAACTCACTATCTGTTTGCTCCCACAACAAAATAAGCAGCAAAAAATTGCACCGTCTGTGGGAAGACTTCACAAATCAGACTTATCGTCATGCCACAAAGACTAAGAGGCAGAGCGGCGGCCTTAAACCGTCGCACCAACTGTCTTTGTCAACCAGCTCCCGTGGAGGAAGTGAGGAACCAATTCCTCCTCGTCAACTGGATCTTCCCCATCAGCCTAGTCAAGCTCCTACCAACGGAGAGGCACTAGGGGGATCCCGACAGAGCCGTCATGAACAACATCCTCTGCACGACCGTATCTCAGTCCATAATGCTTCCACTGATTCAATGGCCTCGCGAGGCCCCTGAGGGTCAAGAGATCTCTGCCAAATCATCAACGCCAGGAAACAAAGAACTGATCTACAAGTTCGCATGGATGAGAGGTGCACCAGAACCGAGGCCTCCCGCTCAGAACGACAGTTTAACAGGAGAAGCAACTCTCCTCAAAGACAGAGATCAAGTCATTCCTCCTCTCATTGGGGGCGAGCTGCAGAAAGAAGCCGGACACATGAGAGTTAAAAGATTCTTACGGCCGAACTGGAAAAGTTCAAGTTTGACATCCTCCGAGCTATCTAAGTCAGTCAAGATCAGGGCCAACCCTCTAAAGAAGAAAAATCCGGCGTCTTAACCGGATCCAAGGGGAAGGACAACCAAGTCCTTTGTCGTATCCGAGAGGTAGAAGATCGCCGAGAATAGATGAAGAATTGGGGGAACCACTCCAGTAGGGTCTACCGCCCCAGTCGACCTCCCTTCAACAAGACCATACTCGATGCACCCATCCCGAAGAACTTCAAAGCTCCTCAATTCGAATCATACGATGAAGAATCAGACCCGACCGACCATATTGAGAGTTTCAAGACTCATGATGGTCTACAACGCCACCGATGCGCTCATGTGCCAAATGTTCCATGCAACTTTGAAAGGATCAGCGAGGGAAAGGTATTCCCGCCTCGCTCCATAGTCATTCTCTTTCGGCCAGCTCGAGGAGCTCTTCATAGTGCACTTCATTACCACCCGTAAGGCTGAAAAAATAAGTGCTTCCCTATTGGAACTGAAGCAAAATGACGGCGAATTGCTAAAAGACTTCGTCAAGTACTTTACTGCTGAAGCAAGGTCTATCTCTTCCCTAGATTCATCGGTGGCGGTTGCAGTTTTCTGCCACAATGTCACTCACAAGGACCTGTAGGCCCCCCTTACGAAAAAGCCTCCTAAAGATTTTACTAAGCTCCTAGAAAGGGGTCACAAATACATCGAACTCGAGGAAGCCCTCAATCCACACGGCAAGAAAGAGTCACCTTTCGGGAACAAACGAAAGATTTCAAGCGAGGAAGCACCCAAGAAGTTCCAGAAAGACAGCGCAAGTCAACGTCGTCCTCCTCCAGCACCACGCTTCGACAAGTTCTTTCCTCTCAACGCAGGCGTATCAACCATCCTCATGGAAGTTGAGAAGGACGAAATAATTTGTCCTCTCCCCACGATGTCCATATCTAGTAAGAGAAGAGATAGAAGTAAGTGGTGCGCATTTCATAAGACCATGTTAGAAATTGTAGAATCAGAAGAGCGCCAAGGATGAAAAATCTACCGTCTATGTGATTAGTGCTTGTGATTCAAGTGATTTGTGTCTGCTTGTTTCAAATTTTTTAGAAGTAAATTCTAGTTGGTTTCTTGACTCGGGGAGTTCGTCTCATATTTGCTCCAAGCAGGAGTTGTTTTCTACTTATAATTCTACTACATGGCATTGTATGAGAACGAGAACTGGAGAGATTTGTGAAGTAGTAGGTGAGGGTACGGTTGAGTTAAAGATGTCAGGTCTAAACATGTTCACTCTAAGGAAAGTATTGCATATTCCTCTGCTTAAACGGAAACTGATTGTCTTGGAAACTCTTGAAGTACGAGGTTGTAGGTAGCACTGTCACATTTACCCGATACCCGGACCCGGCATTGGACCGGAACCGACCCGATCTATACAGGTCCGGGTCCTAAAATAAGACCCGATGCACTTCCGGGTCCGGGTCCGCTCAAAATATAACCGACCCAGACCCGGACCCGGACCCGTTAAAAAGTACCCCCCAAAAATATGGAATTTGAATAATAGGTTATAAGATATACATGTAAATAATAATCGTTGAAGATAGATGTGTAAATATAATATTTATTCATGTACTATAGTGTAAAAATTGTTGGAACCGTAGGGTATCAGGTGCAAAAATACTTAAGTGCAAATATTTATTCACCACTACCGGCCCCGACGGGTAGACTTTTTAACCAGAATCCGGACCCGGACCCGGATCCGGTTCTCGCAAGTCCGGGTCCGGGTCCAATTTTTAGACCTGAGGTACCGGGTCCGGGTCCGGATAGTGGAGGACCCGATAGCAGCTCTAGTTGTAGGTACACAGCTCGAGGTAAAGTTATGTCTGTTTTTCAGGGTTGTCGTAAGGTGATTAGAAGTATGAGAGTGGTTAGGCCAAAACAATATCGACAAACTTTGGGGAATCCGAAATACTTGTATAAGTGTTGATCTTTTCCCGTTATTCCCGCAAGTTCATCTAGTTTGCAGCTACTAGCATCATCAATTCGAGACCAATTCGTTCAAATATAGTCAAGAGGTGGAGATTGCCTCGATGTAGGTGGAGCTCATGCGGAGGTTGGTAACTCCATGATAACGCCTACTGAGGTGTGCCCTTAAGGGGGTTAACTGATCAGTGAGATTGGGTAGAGATTTGTTCAACTAGAAGAAAAAAACTATTGTTCCAAGTATATTCGCAAGTGGAGTTTAGTAGAGTTTGGAAATGAGTAATCACATCATGTTGATAGCACTCGTATGCAATCCAATGTGGAGGTTGTTTGGATTGTCTTGAATACTCGTGGTTCAGATGAGAAGAAGATACGATGAAACACGGTGGTCGAAGCGTCGAAGAGAGTAAAATAAAAAACAGCAATAGCAGCAGTCGGAGAAGGGGCGGTCAACTGGTCAGTCGACCGCACACCGACCACCTGTTATACTGGGTTTGGCCGAAAGAGGGACGGTTGACCGCACTTGTTGGTGCAGTTGACCGACCGCGGCGCTGTGTTCGTTTTTGGGCCTCGATTTGTTAGGTCATTTCAACCCAATCTTCAACTCCAAGTTAGATCGTACGACTCATATTCAGTTACTTCTTCAGGTTATATTGGACGACTAGGAATCAAGATTAACCTAGGGTTTTCTCTATTCTTCTTATATATATTGTAATCTCCTCCAATATGGAAGAGATAAGTACTTCACTGATATTTTCTCGATTGCAAAGAGAGGCTTGAGAAAGATAATTCTTTCTTAGTGAGTTTAATTCTTTATATTGAGTAAATCATTAACTCCTTGTAATCTCTTCTAATTGAATATTATATCTCCCTATATTTTCCTCCGGATTAAGCGAAAGCTAACCGGGATAAATCCTTATTGTGTTTGCGTTAGATTGATGGATCTATTTGCTTGGGTGTTCAATTAATTCGTCTCCTCTACTTCGACATCCGCATTGCTCTAATCAGTTCCGCTGCGCCACCGGAGTGTTTGTAGACACCCCATCCCAACATCATCAACTCGTTGACTTCAAACAACAAGTTCAAAGCTTTGCTCCCCACTCGAGCTCCATCAACAACTCGTTGACTCCAAACAACGAGTTTAGCACCCCGCTCTTCACTCGTGTCCTTCCAACAACCCCTTATCTTCATGCAATAGGTTCGTTGCCTAACACCAACCTAGGGTTGCCTCTACAAACTTGCTGGGTGCAAACGGCAAGCTCTACATCAAATCGATCTAAAAGTTGTCTCTACATAACTTGTTGGGCACAAACAATGAGTTCAACGTCCAATTTGATCACAAAGTTAACCCAACAAAATTTGCCTCTCCACAAGCTTGTTGGGCGCAAACGGCAAGTTCAAATGTCCAACTTCGTTACAAAGTTCTCTATTAACTGATTGTGATCAAACAGCAAGCTCAACATCAACTCCATCCCAGAGTTACCTCCCAAAGCTTGCTAGGCACAAACGAGAAGTTCAAATGTCCAACTCCGTCACAGTGTTCTCTATTAACTAGCTGGGATCAAATAACAAGCTCAACATTAACTCCATCCCAGAGTTGCCTCGCAAAACTTGGAAAATTTTGCCGTACTGCCCCACTTTTTGAAAATATTTGGTGCTCTGCCCCACTTCCGAAAACAATTAGCGATCTGCCCCTGTTTAGGACACGTCAGCATAAACCGTTATTGGAAATAACGGCATAGGTTATTTACGTGCCGTTATTTCCAATAACGGCATCTATATTTAAAAAAAGTGTCATGCCGTTATTTGGAGTAACGGCATAGGTTATTTTGTTTTTCAACAGCTTGTAGTCTCCATTTAGAGAAAAAAATGCAAGTGTAAAAACCTTATAACAGATGTCGTTATTTCGAATAACGGCATTCTCAATACTGATGCCGTTATTTGGAATAACGGCATCAGTTATAAATTTTTTTTATAAAAAAGTAACTTATTATTCATTATCTCTGATGAATAAGTTTAAAAAAAAATTATAACTGATGCCGTTATTCCAAATAACGGCATCAGTTATATATATTTTTTTAAACTTATTATTCATTCTCTCTGTTTCCAAACAACGGCAAGAGTTCATTTATATATAATTCAAATGCCGTTATTCAGGATAATGGCATTATTTATAAGTTTTTTTCACACTTAGAAATTTTTAATGTTAGAAGATTCACACTTGTAAGAGAAATATACTGATGTCGTTATTCCAAATAACGGCATGAAAAAAAATGTAAAATAGATGCCGTTTTTGGAAATAACGGCACGTAAATAACCTATGCCGTTATTTCCAATAACGGTTTATGCTGACGTGTTCTAAACAGGGGCAGATCACTAATTGTTTTCGGAAGTGGGGCAGAGCGCCAAATATTTTCAAAAAGTGGGGCAGTACGGCAAAATTTTCCAAAACTTGCTGGGCGCAAACAACAATTTCAACATTCAACTCCGTCTCAAAAGTTGCTTCCTAAAAACTTGACGGGGTCAAATGGCAAACTCTATATCAACTCAGTCAAATAGTTGTCTCCACAAATTTGTTGGGCGAAAACAACAAGTTTAACATTCAACTCTGTCTCAAGAGTTGCTTCCTACAAACTTGACAGGGTCAAACGGCAAGCTCTACATAAACTCGATCAAAAAGTTGTCTCCACAAATTTGCTGGATGCAAACAACAAGTTCAACGCTCAAACTCCATCTAAGAAGCTCTCCAAACTTGTCGGGATCTAACGGCGAGTTTTACGACCAACTTCGTCTCAGAGTTGCCTCTCCAAACTTGTCGGGATCAAACATCAAGCTCTACGACCAACTCCGTCTTAGAGTTTCTCTCTAAACTTGTCGAGATCAAACGGCAAGCTCTACATTCAACTCCGCCTAAGAATTACGCCCACAAACTCGTTGGGATCAAATAGCAAGCTCCACATTCAACTCCGTCTCATAGTTGTCTCTCCAAATTTGTCGGGATCAAACTGCAAGCTTTACGACCAACTCTGTCACCAAGTTCTCTCCGAACTTGCTGGGCACAAACAACAAGTTCAAACGTTCAACTTTGTCCCATATTTGCCTCTAAAACTTGTTGGATTCAAACAGTAAGTTCATGGTCCGACCACCTTCCAGAGTTTACCTCAACAACAGCTCTTCTAGGTCAGCTATATACTTAAGATCCAACGATCAAAGTACTCAACTCTCAGACCGACGGAACACTTGTCCAACAACAAAACATTCGACCAACAAAACAAGCGAACAACACAATGCTTGGTCGGCGAATGAGCGGTTCAGCAGAACGGGCGAAGGGATGCTTGATCGACAAAACAAGCAAACAACACAAAGTTTTGTCAACAAAAGAGCAATTCAACGAGGTAGACTGCTCAACAAACAGTTGGCGGACGAAAGCTCAAGAAATCTTCAAACCAAACTCAACAGAACGAGTTGACAAGCAAAGCAGCCATGATTCACCAAAAAGATTCGGTTGATCTAATAACCAAGATCTATAAGATAAACTTTGTGTGCATAGATACACATACATACATATATAATTATATGCAAACACAGAGCAAAGAGCTTCCACAGCAAATAGGGGTGAAATCCGCATATAAATATTGAAGCGAACAGACAGGTTCACAAATCTGACCCAACTTAAAAGACTGGTTCAAGACCCAAGTCTTAAAAGCTCTCTTATCTTGAAGTGGGTAGTTGGGTTCATAAACCCGACCTGAACTCCATAAACCCAAACTCCAACTTCACCAATCCGTCACCAAGCTCTCGAGTTTAGCCAGCTTCAAAAAACATCGAAACCCGAAGTTCAAAAGACCCAAAAAAACTTCTGAGCTTTAGTCTACAACCCGAGCTGCTTGGTCGACAGCACAAACACTCCATCACCTTCGAAGACAAACCTAGCTCCGAGCTCCTCACAACTCCAGCCTGACTCAAACCCAACTTCAAGCTCGAACTCGACTCAAACCCGAGTTCGACCAAAACGAAGTTGAGATAGCTCGACGGGAAAAGATAGCTCAACCCATAGCTCGACGGCGGTCGCTCAACGAAGCCATAGCTCGACGAAGTGGTGGCTCGATGAACCCATAGCTCGACGAAGGTTGCTCGACCAAACTCCGAAGCTTTTGATAACCCATAGCTCGACCGAACTCCGATCTCAGCGACGAAGGCAGTAGCTCGCCTAAATTTCAAGGTCAAGCTCAACCAAAACAGAGCACAACGAAGAAGCTCATCAACGAAAAGCATAGCCCGACCACCATTGCTTGACCTCAATTGACGCCATAGCTCGACGGCAAGGAATCATAGCTCGACAACGGCGATAGCTCGACGGAGATCGAAAGCAGCAAAGTGAAGAGCCATAGCTCGACCAAACGGTGGATCCCCCACAGCTCGACGATGCTCGATGGAGTGGTAGTTTGACAACTCCATAGCTAGACGACGACGACAAGCCATAGCTCGATAACTCCATGGCTCGACAACTCCATAGTTCGACGAGGACTACAAGAAGCCCCGAACTCATCACCCTTGGTCGCTAACTTCATAGCTCGACGGAGATTAGAGCTCGACCGAAGCATCGAAGACTCATAGCTCGACGAGAACATAGCCCGACGAAGACAAGAAGCCATAGCTCAACCAAGATCGAATGTCCATAGCTCGACGAAACCATAGGTCGAGCTAGGGAGTCTCCACAACCGTCACTAGTCGTCAGGTCCCCCGGATGAGAGCGCCCAAACTAGATCGACGTCTACGATGCAGCCACGTCCCTCTTCTCCTTTCGCTCGCTTCCTTGCCATCCGATTGCTACTAAACGCGAGCGCGCCCGTAAGCAATGACACATATGAGGCCACGTCGTTCATCACAAGCATTCAATCATCTCAGCGGGTGAGCTAAGTGGTGATCGGCGCACCTGATCGCGCCAAGAAGCATGCTGAAGTTTGATAATTCCGTAAAAATCCCCAATATTCATTTTTATTCAAAAATAAAATTTAAAAATCCAAAAATAATTATTTAATTCGAAATTTTAATTAAATTTCCAAAAAATAATTTAAATTTGGGTTTATTAAATAAAAAATTCGAAAAAGTAATTTTAAAATTGGGGGAAATATTCAAAATTTTGGAAAAATCCGAAAAATTACGGAAAATTCCAGAAAATACAAGAAAATATTCGCTGCCTTCAGAAGCCTCTGATCAGTTCCAGGTATCTCCAATGCACCCTGAAAGCTAAGATTATTTTCAGAATTCAAAAATAAGGCGAACTACTTCCTGTAAGTCAAGAAAATTGTCTCCTGGGAGTGGGGAACTTATGATAATGGTAAAAATCGCAACAAATCAGGGCCATATGATTCCAGCACAGATCCTAAACCATCTACAGGCAAATTAATCATAACAGGCCTCTTTAAAAGGTTCGGGCCTTCTTCAGGCTCATCTACAAGACACATGCCACTTTCAAACCCATTATAAGTGACAAATTAGGCCCACTAGGAGAGACCCAACCCATGAGGGTTGTAAGTTAAATTTCTTATCCCCATACAAGTCTTTATCTCTTAAGGGGGAGAATCAACAGAAAAGAAGAGATTCATATTAATCTAACGGATCCACATCAATCTCCAGAACTGTTTCTTAGGCCTATAAATACCCTCCCTCCTCAGTCAGAAGGTAATCAAGAAAATTATCTCAAACTCTCTCTCTGGTACTGACTTTTGAGCGTCGGAGGGTCTGTCGCTGGGGTCACCCCCGGTGTTTCAGGCTTTTTGCAGGTCCGTTGGCCACATTAGCAACTGTCGGATACAAATCACGATATTCAATCAACGATTCAGATCAACCCTTGGGAGCTCTAACTACTTTTTACGACGACGATCAAATGTTAGATCTTTAGTAGTTTCCTTCAAATAAAAACTCGCTATCTGTTTGCTCCCACACCAAAATAAGCAGTAACGCTGATCTTATGAACGATTAACAAAGCAAGGTTTTTTACTCCAACAACGTCCAAGATCACGTCTTAATAATGTCAATCGCACTTGTAAATTTGATGCTCATTAGTTAGTTACTAAAGCTTTTTCTTGTAACTGGTTTGGTACATGGGAAGGGGATAATATTCCACATTCACTTGTACCACCTGGTTCTAACATTGCTACACTTGGTAACAGGGCCCAATAATAGGCTATTTTTCCCCAGAGGGGGGGGGGGGGGAATATTCAGAAAGCCAACAATTAAGCACAGTTAATGCGCTTGAGGTTTCATTAGAGAATAGGAAATTCACAACTCAACATGCTGACCACAACTGTCTAGGTTCACCAAATTCTTCACCCACTCTAAAAGACGATTCACCACATTCTCAGTTTTCCTTCTTTTCTATAAGAGGCAACACAATCACCAGTGCTCCACCTACAGAGAAACCATCTTCTAACACATCCTCTTAAATAAACGGGTCAAACATAGTTGATGCAAAACTATATTTTTTTATCACTACTCAAGGAAAAGAATCAATCACGGTGAAATAGTTCTCCATTGTTTGAACCACTACATTCATGAGTTGTCCTTCACGATCTTTTCTTTCAAGTTGGCCCAACTGAAATCTCATAGATCTTCCCCTTATTATAAAAAAAACTTACAAGCATTCTCAAATTTATTTGTTCAGTTCGTCTAAGTAGCATTTACTATTGAGGTTGTGGCTTGAATAATAGTCTCACATGGAAAAAGATAAAGAGATGGCCGGATGGTAAAATTAGTTTAGACCCTAGACTCCAATAAGGAATTTCCCTTTTGGGACATATAGGGTTGTAGATTAATTTACCAAATATCCATCTCAATTAGCGGGCCAAAGATAGTGGGCACCACTAGTGGTATACTGGTATCAGAGCTCGTGGTGAATAATTTTCAGGCTGAGTGGGATGTTAAATTCAAGCTACTATGTCAAGCCAATAACGGCAGAAGCTTTGTCAAGTCGATAAAGGGTTGCGGGAAGCTATGGTATTGTTGTGTCAATAGTGATTGATGGAAAACATAAGTGTCGAATCAACAAGTAGGCGGAGGCATAGTCTTGCCCAATCGATAAAGATGAATGATAGTAGGCATAGGTGTCGAGTCAAAATGGTGGAGACAGGGTCAGGTCAAAAAGAAAACATCAGCCGAGGCACACATAATATAGTTTAAGGTGGAGACTATGAACTTCTCCATGGTTTAGGCTCATGATTCGAGCCAAGGTAGAGACTATTAGGGTTGTGACTCGAATAATAGTCCCGCATGGAAAATATAAAGATATGGTTGGATGGTTAAATTAGTGCAGACCCTAGACTCCAATAGGATTTTCCTTCTGGGTCATATTGGGCTTCAAAGTAATTCACCAAATATCTATCTCGACTAACGAGCCAAATATAGTGGGCCCCTAATCGCTACATTTACAAAAAAAAAAAAAAAACAAATACTACATCTCAAATCTTTGGGAGGGCCACAAGAATGTTTTTTCTCTGTTCAACTCTATTAAGGGTCCATATAGGGTTTTGCCAATCTTTAAAACCTCAACATTTTGATTTCAACTACTCTTTGTCAGTATTTATCGTAAAATATAGTTGATGCTGTTTATTTCTGAGAAACGTGTGGAAGCACCAGGTGTGAGTTCGAACTCAATTTGTATTGAAGGAGATTGCCGCTCGTCTGCCGACCTTCAGTTGACCTTCTGGGACCTACGATGAGCTCGGAAAGATGTTGAAGGTTGGGCTCGGATCGGAAGGGTCGGATCCGAGGTCTTGTGTACCTGCAGACGGTCCTGAAACACCGGGGTTTGTCCCGGTGGCGGACCCTCCGACGCTCTAGTCAGTCTCTGTGAGAGAGTAGCAATAACTAGATATATTTAAGTGGCAAAAGATTGATTACCTCCAAAAGGTGGGTGTGGGTCTAGTATTTATAGAGAATCCCAACCGGGTTTGGTTCCACTTGGGGGCCGGGTTTGGATCCGAAAGCCCATGGGCCTGACGTGGCAGAAGGCCCAGGGGGTTTAGGGCGGACGTGGCGATACCAGGAGTGGTATAGGGCTGACGTGGCGAAACCCTTGGCGGTATTTGGAGCTGACGTGGCCCATCGTGAGCCCTCTGTGCCTCTGGGGGAATCGGAGGGCCTAGGCTGTGCCAGGTCATCCTTCTGCCCCGCCAGAGAGGGGGGACGGCCTGAGGGACTGCTCCGGATCGGACTCCGGGGGATACTGAGGCTCGTCAGTACGAGGAGGCCGGCACTGTGAGGGCAAACACGAGGTTCGGCGCCGACCCTGAAGTGGTCCGGAGCCGAACCAGGTTGTTATTTTTGCTTTCCTGAGTAGGAATTGTATTGGGCTCTGGTTGGGCCTCAGGCCATTTTTACACTGTCACACAAGCCCCCCACTCCTGCAGGGGGTGCGGGAGCTAGCCGTGGAGGAGTGTTCATGATTGTAACAAAAATGGGAGGGCGGATCACAGGGCCTTCCTGGTGGTGCTGCCCTGAGGCTTGGATAGGACCTCGAGCTAGTCGAGGGTCAAAGTGTAGGTGAAGGCGATGGCGAACCATTGTCTCTTCCGGAGAAGAGTACCCTGGTGTTCGATTGAACCTCGAGAGGTCGAGGGATTACGTGTCGACAAGGGTGATGGCGAGCCGTTGCTTCTTCCTGAGAAAAGTACCCGGGTGCCAGACCGAACCTCGAGAGGAGGGGGAATTATGGGCTGGTAAGGGTGATGGCTAGCCGATGGATCTTCCGAAGAAGAGTACCCGGGTGCCAGACCGGACCTCGAGCTGGCGAGGGATTATGGGTCGGTAAGGGTGAAGGCGAGCCGTTGTTTCTTCCTGAGAAGAGTACCCCGGTGCCAGGCCGAACCTCGAGACGAGGGGGAATTACGGGCTGGTAAGGGTGATGGCCCGCCGGTGGATCTTCCGAAGAAGAGTACCCCGGTGCCAGACCGGACCTCGAGCTGGCGAGGGATTATGGGTCGGTAAGGGTGAAGGCGAGCCGTTGTTTCTTCCTGAGAAGAGTACCCGGGTGCCAGGCCTAACCTCGAGACGAGGGGGAATTACGGGCTGGTAAGGGTGATGGCCAGCCGGTGGATCTTCCGAAGAAGAGTACCCGGGTGCCGGGCCGGACCTCGAGCTGGCGAGGGATTATGGGCCGGTGAGGGTGAAGGCGAGCCGTTGTTTCTTCTTGGGAAGAGTACCCCGGTGCCAAGCCGAACCTCGAGACGAGGGGGGATTACGGGCTGGTAAGGGTGATGGCCAGCCGGTGGATCTTCTGAAGAAGAGTACTTTAGTGCTGGCGAAGGCGAGCCGTTATTTTGCCCGAACCGACCCCCTTATCGGGCTGCCAGTCTGGCACTGGGTGACGTCAGCAGCACATGTTTCGAGGACGTGGCGTGATTTCCTAGGCGGTAGTTGCACGTCAATCGGTGAATAGTGACTGCGAAAATCGAGGAGTTGTTCCTATCCCCTATAAATGTTCCCCCCTCTCCTCCCATCGCCTATTTCTCTCTTGCTTCTTGCTTTTCAAAAAAAAAATCCTTCAACTCTACAGCGCTCGCCCCTTCAGCTTCCGGCAGCAAGGTCGTTTTTCCGAGGTGATTTCAGGTTAGTTGGTAACCCCGTTTAACTTAGGCACGGATGGATAGGGCTCAGTCCGGCTCGTTGGCGTCGACCTCTGGGGAGGGGCCGGTAGGCAAGGAGGAGGTCGTACACAGTGTGAAGCCATTGCGATCTCGGAGGCATTTCGTGGTAGAAAGCAGCGACTCTGAGGAGGGGGGCGGCAGCTCAGATGAAGTCCAGACCCTAGGGTCGGTTTCCGGAGAGGATGGTGGCTCCGAGGGAGATGGCTCCGCAGGGTCTCTGAATCCGCCCGTTCTGGGGCGTTTGTCTACACCTTCGCCGGAACGGACTAAGAGGAGGAGGGCTCCGAAGAAGAAGAAATCGAAGATTGGCGGCCCGAGCGACTTGGTGATAGGGTCGTCTGCACAACCCCGGTCTTTCCGTTGCTACCCCGACGATCTCTCAGATAAGGAGTCCTCGGGGGTCCAGCCGTCGTCGTCAAGCCGGAAGAGGTTGATGGTGGACGCCTCCCCGACCGCTCTGGAGGCAAGCGACTTGGGGGCTCTGCAGTTGGCCTACCACATAGGGCCCAGTTATGAGCTTATGCAGCCGAGTTCTACTCTTCGACCGACCGATCCCCTGCCGGACAGGTATTGTATCTTCCCTGTGGACGCCTTTATCTCCGGCCTGAGGCTGCCCATCCACCCATTCGTTCGGGAGGTGTTAAATTGGTCGTCCCTGGCGCCGATGCAGTTTGGGCCGAACTCCTGGAAGCAGATCATCTGCTTCGTGCTGTTGTGCGAGGAGCAGAGGGTACCCCTGCGGCTGGGCGTGTTCCGAGCGATGCTGTTGATTGGCTCATCGGCAGAAGGAGTATATTACATCTCGCCTCGAGGTAAGGCGAAGGTTGTCCACGTTCATCCAGATTCCATTAAGTTCTGGAAGAAAAAGTATCTGGTGATCCGGAGTGAGGATCCTTGGGCTATCCCTACTCGGTGGAACCATTCTAAGCCGAGCTACGCAGCACCGGGGCCGGGGGATTTGACGGCGGAGGAGTGGAGACTCGTTGAGCGCCTCCGTCTGTCGTATAGCATCAATTGGGGGAAGGTGACGGAGGCCCATCTGGCAAGCGTCGGACTGAGCCCTAGCCCGGCCGTGCCTCGTACGTGGTTGTTTCTTTCCTCACACTCTTCTTGTACTTTTTTGCTCATTTGTTCTTAATGGATCTTTTTACAGAAATGGATGAGGAGTCGATTAAGGCGCTGAGGCTCGCCATGAAGAAGAAGAAGGTCGAGAAGAAGGATGTCGCGGTGAAGACCACCGAGTTGTCCCAGGTGGTCTCCGAGGCCCCCATTCAGCCGAGGATGAAAAGGACTCGGTCAGAGACGGGTGGGGACGCGGTGGTCCAGGGGGGTTCGGATCAGGGTGCGGCCGCCGAGCCTGATAAGGGGAAGGGTCCCCTGGTGGATCCCGGACTAGAGAGAGAGACTTCGGCGAAGGTGGGTGCCCGATTGGTCGATCCGCGAGGGTGATTGCCTGGTCCGGGGGCGCCAGGCCGTGGAGGTTGCAGATAAGCTGGCGACCCCTCGGGACCGCTCAGATATGAAGTCCCAGACCCTGGACGAGGCGTACGTGCGTCTTGCGCAGGCCACTGTGCTGGTAAGTCGATCGAACCTCCTAGCTTTCAGGTGATGTTGTTTAAGGAAGATTTCTTAGTAGTGTCTGGTCATGGCAGACAACCGTGCAGGGGGCCCATGTGAGGGGCCTCTACGAGGCGGCGTTGCAGCGAGAGCGAGATCGGGCTGACAAGGCCGAGCAGGAGGTGACGGAATTGAAGGGAGAGCCCGAAGGCTCTCGTAAGAAGGAGGCGGAGACGAAGGCGGCTTTTGACAAGGAGAAGGAGGAATGGGCGAAGGCGAGGGCGGCTCAGGAGGAGAGGTCGGAGAAGGAGAAGGATGAGGTGACTAAGTCGTGTCAGATCCTGGTGATCAACGCCCAGGATAGCAGTTACGCGAAGGCCCTCAGCCATGTGAGGCACTTTTATCCGACTATCGACCTGTCCAACTTCGAGTACGATATGGAGATTGAGGGGACACCGAAGACCCCTGGCGGACAAGGGTCGGATGATAAATCGGTTGCCGACCCTCCAACGGATCCGGCTGATATCGAGGTGGGAAAACCAGCTGTATAATTTTTGTCCTTCTTTTTCCTTCTCTCGATTGTATTTGCCTTCCGCGGACTGGCCACCGCATTTTTTTGTATGGGGAAACTGAATTTATAAAAAGAGGGTTTTTTGGCTGGCTAAGTGTTCCAACTTCGAAAAATTTCTGAACCTCTTTGCTTATATGTCTTGAGCGGGCTGGTTCTCTTGTAGGTCACGGCTCCCCTTCCTGAGGTGGACCCCCTTCGTTCCGACGTGGCGTGGCTTCGGGGCAAGGTCGAGGCCTTAGAGGCCACTTTGGTTCGGTATCGAAAGAGGGCTCGCGACACTGATGCGGCCTTCCATTATTACAGGAACAAGTCTGAAGCCCTAAGTGAGGAGGCGAGCCGGCTGAGGAGGGCGATGGTGGATCGGGAGCTAGGGGGCGTTGGTCTTGGATACACCATGTCAAGTTCCTCGGTGCAGAGGCCTTCCTCCGAGAAGCTTCTTCGCGATGTGATAGTGGAGAAGGAGATGGAGATACACCGCTATAGGACCATGTTGGGTGTTTCGACATCTTCCTCGAGGGGTCGGCGAGCAGAGGGGGCTCCCTCGGCGTTGCCACTGATGGAGAGCATTCGATCCGTGGATGCCCAGAGCTCCGTGGCCGGGGTGTCGACGGTGGCAGAACCGAAGGACCGTCATGACGAAGAGAGAGCCCCAAGTCGTTTGGTCGGAGTGATCCCGCCCTTCACCGGGTCCGAGGGGCCCTAAGTCGCCGATCCCCATTAGTTTGAGATGAGTGGAGTGGTCCTGTAACGGTATTTGCTTGTTTTCTCCGTACAAAAATAAAAGAGTATGAATAAAGCTTTCTTTTCCTTCTTTGCTCTGGCTATCGGGGTGGTGAAGGGCGGTGTAGGCGAGGTCGGACTCGCCGATTCGTGAGGGATCGATGCGGGGCGACAGGGAGACCTCCGGCCCGGAGTTGGGTCGAACCTGCCGAGGCGTTTGGGGATGAGACCCGAGGGAGAACCCAGATGCCGCCCCCATTGCCCGGTACTGGGTCGGCGTTGCCGAGGTATTTAACTTTTGACAAAAGGAGACTTCTTTTATACCAGACCGGGGGGGGGTCGCTGAAGCGGCCCTTTACACACGAATGTTTACAAAAGTTTTAATTTACTTAAGCCACGCTAGAACCTAAGCTTGCTCTCCCCGGAATTTCATGAGGTGCTCAGCGTTCCAGGGTCGGCTGATGGGTCGGTCGTTCATATCCGTCAGTCGGTATGTACCAAGGCGTACAGCCTCGACTACGCGGTATGGGCCTTCCCAGTTGGGAGCCAGTTTCCTCTTCTTGGTTGGATCAGAGACAGATAGCTTTCGCAAAACTAGGTCCCCTGCCTGGATGCTGGTGGGGCGGACTTTCTTGTTGTAAAATCTCTCGATCCGTTGCTGATAAATGCTCCTTCGGACCGCGGACTTTTCTCGTACTTCGGCGACGAGGTCCAGGTTAGCCCTCAGGGCAGACGCGTTGTCGTCTTCATCGAAGGCTATGATCCGGGGAGAAGGCAATCCGACTTCGACGGGGATGACTGCCTCAGTCCCATAGGTCAGATTGAATGGTGTCTCCCCCGTGGGGATCCTCTGTGTGGTTCGGTGTGCCCATAGTACGCTGGGCAGCTCCTCCACCCAAAGCCCTTTGGGGGAATTGTCAAGGCGCTTTTTGAGGCCGTCGAGGATTTGCCTGTTCGCATTCTCTGCTTGGCCGTTAGACTGAGGGTGGCAAATGGCGGAGAAACGCTGCTGGATGCCGATGTCCTGACAGAAAGATTGGAAGTTCTGCCCTTGGAACTGGGTTCCGTTGTCCGTGACGAGGATTCGGGGGATCCCGAATCGACAAATGATGTTCTTCCAAAAGAATTGTTGCACTTGGCGCTCGGTGATGCTGGATAGTGGTTCGGCTTCGATCCACTTGGTGAAGTAGTCGATGGCGACAATCAGGAATTTCTTTTGCCCTACCGCTGGGGGGAAGGGCCCCACAAGGTCCATACCCCACATGGCGAAGGGCGTAGGGCTTGCCAGGGATCGGAGGTTGGCTTGAGGAAGCCTTTTGATGGGGGAGAATCTTTGGCAGGGGCCGCACCTCTTGACTAAGTCTTGTGAGTCTTGGAGCATGGTGGGCCAATAGTACCCTTGATTCAGGGCCTTTCGGGCAAGTGTCCTACTCCCCATGTGGCATCCGCCGATCCCCTGGTGCAGGTCTTTGAGGACGTAGCTGGCCTCGTCCCTGGCGAGGCAGCGGAGGTAGGGTTTGCCGTCGGCCAAGGTGTACGAGCGTTTGAAGAGGATGTTATCGATTATGACGAACCTTTCAGCTCGGATTCTGATTCGCCTGGCCTCGGCTTTGTCTTCAGGAAGCTCGGCCCGGTTTAAGAATTTTCGGATGGGAGTGGTCCAGTCGTCCGGGCTGGTTCCTTCTTGCACGCACATCGCTTCCGGCTCTGGGCTAATGATGCTTAGCTCCAAGAGGACCTCGACGAGCACCGTACGATCGAGGCCTTCGAAGGAAGAAGAGGCGAGTTTGGATAGCGCGTCGGCTTGGGCGTTCTGTTCCCTGGGGACTCTGACAACCGTAGCGTCGTCGAAGGACGCCAAGAGTCGTCGGACCGCCGCCAAATACCTCATCATTCGGTCGTCGCGGGCTTCGTACTCTCCGTTGATTTGATGGATCACGAGCTGAGAGTCGCTAAACGCCCGGATTCGCTTGGCACCGGCTCGGTGGGCGAGGGTCAGTCCGGCGATCATGGCCTCGTATTCTGCCTTGTTGTTGGAGGCTGGAAAGTTGAGGCGCAGGGAGTATTGAAGTAGGAATTGGTCGGGGCCACGAAGGATGACGCCCGCCCCACTCCCCGTTTCGCAGGATGAGCCGTCAACAAAGACCTCCCAGGTCGGATCCGGTTCTTCTACGTCAGGTTGCTCGGAGACAGTGCATTCAGTTATGAACTCGGCGAGGGCCTGCCCTTTAATGGCTGCCCTGGGATGATAGCTAATGTCGAACTGGCTCAGCTCGATCGACCACTTGACTAATCGGCCGGAGTTTTCGGGCTTGTGGAGGACGGTCTTCAGTGGTTGGTCGGTCAGAACTTGGACGGAGTGGGCCTGGAAGTAAGGTCGGAGTTTTCGGGCTGCCATAACCAGGGCATAGGCCACCTTTTCTATCTTCGCGTATCTCGTCTCGGCCGGGTGTAGCACTTTGCTTACATAGTACAGGGGTTTCTGAACTCCTTCCTCCTCTCGGACGAGGACGGCGCTGAGGGCGTGGTCCGAGGCGGACAGGTAGAGCCAAAGCGGCTCGCCTGGTTCGGGCTTGCTGAGGAGAGGCGGGTTGGCGAGGTACCGTTTCAGCTGTTCGAAGGCTTCTTGTTGATGGGTACCCCACTCGAAGCCCCCTTTCCCGCGCAAGGCTTTGAAGAAGGGGAGAGATTTCTCCCCTGATTTGGAGAGAAAACGGCCGATCGCCGCCAACCGACCCGTGAGCCTCTGAACCTCTTTGACATTCCGGGGCGGGGACATGTTGATGATGGCCTGTATTTTTTCGGGGTTTGCCTCAATGCCGCGCTGGCTGACAATGAATCCTAAGAACTTCCCCGTGGAGACGCCGAAGGCGCATTTAGCCGGGTTAAGCCTCATGTTGTGGCGTCGGAGGACACCGAAGGCTTCCTCGAGGTCGGCGACGTGGTCCGGCCCAGCCCGGCTCTTGACAAGCATGTCGTCGACGTAAACTTCTACGTTGCGGCCGATCAGGTCCTTGAAGACTCTGTTGACGAGTCGCTGGTACGTGGCTCCGGCGTTTTTCAGCCCGAAGGGCATGACACGGTAACAATAAAGACCTTGGTCGGTGACGAATGAGGTCTTGGAGATGTCTGGCGGAAACATCCGGATCTGATTGTACCCCGAGAAAGCGTCCATGAAGGACAGCAGCTCGTGTCCTGAGGTCGCGTCTATTAAAGCGTCGATGCGCGGGAGGGGGAAAGGATCTTTCGGACACACTTTGTTAAGGTCCGTGAAGTCAATGCATATTCGCCAACCCCCTGTCGCTTTCTTCACCATGACGACATTGGCCAACCACTCAGGGTAGGTGACTTCTTGGATGAACCGAGCGGACAAGAGCTTGTCCACTTCTGTTTTTACAATTAGTTGCCTCTCCGGGGCGACTTTGCGTCTCTTTTGGACGATCGGTTTAGAGTCAGGGAGGACGCTCAGTCGGTGCATGATCAAGTCTTCAGAGATTCCGGGCATATCGGAGGGCTTCCAAGCGAAGAGATCAACGTTGCGGCGGACGCAAGCGATGATGCCCGCCTTCAGGTCTTCGGCGAGTGAGCAGCTCACCCGGAACCATTTTGACTCATCCTCAGTGTCGAATAGGACCTCCTCCAGTTCGTCCACGGGCTCGGGGGCGGGGCCGTCTTTCTCGGGTTCGAGTTCAACGGCGCTGAGGGGGAGTACGCCCCCTCCCCTGGTGGTAACGGAACATGACCGTGCTGCTTCGACGCTGTCTCGGACGATGCTGACCCCTTGGGGGGGAATTTGAGTTCCAGATGGTGGGCCGAAGGTATCGCCTGGAGGGAGTTTAGCCCGGGTCGGCCGAGGATGGCGTTGTAGGCCGCCTTGGCGTGGATGACCATGAAATCCAAGGACTCGGTCCTCTTGTCAGGGTCCGGTCCAGCGGTGACGTTGAGGGTAATAATTCCCTTCACTACGACCGGGACGCCCGAAAGTTTGAGCAACGTGCATCCTGCTGGTTTGAGTTTCCCTCTGGATAATCTGAGGCTTTCGAAGGTTCTGAGGAAGAGAATATTTACCGGGTTGCCGTTGTCAACAAGGATTCGGCGAACCTCACAATTGGCCATGCGGAGGCTAACGACGAGGGCCTCGCAGTGGGGGAGGTGAACTCCTTCGGGGCCCCCTCCTGAGAAGGAGACTGGCCGCGGTTGTAGCCCAGGAGAGGGGCTGTACTGAATGGCGTTCGTCTCCTGGGTGAAGGTTCTTTGGGAAGTATCGTTTTCTCCCCCCACCGGTCCCCCGTGGATGTAGTGTAGGGTGAATGGCGTATCCATGGATACCTCGGATTCGGGATCCTGACCCTGGGTGCGGTTTGGGTTAGGCTTCGGGGTTGGTGATCCCCGGTTCCTATCACCTTGCCGACCCAGTGGGCCGTCATCCCTGTGGGTCCTCCTCGGATGGTTCGGGGCCGAGTTGGAAGCGGCCCTTCCCCAGTTGTGGGTAATCTTGCGGTTGAGGATTACTCTCCGTAGGTCGGGCTGGGCTGTCCAGCCGACGCTCGTTTGGGACTCCCGAGGGGGAGCCTTGTGTTTCGACGTGCGGGGCCTGGCTTCATCAGAGGGTGGGGGCGGGTCCCGTTGGTTGACGGAGGGAGCTGCCCCTTGCCTTTGGAGGCCATGAGGATTCGGCTGTCGATGGCCTTTGAGGGTCTGGGTCGGATCGGCTTCTGGAGCAGCTGGTTCCCACAGACGGCGCCAACCTGATGCTGTTTATTTCTGAGAAACGTGTGGAAGCACCAGGTGTGAGTTCGAACTCAATTTGTATTGAAGGAGATTGCCGCTCGTCTGCCGACCTTCAGTTGACCTTCTGGGACCTACGATGAGCTCGGAAAGATGTTGAAGGTTGGGCTCGGATCGGAAGGGTCGGATCCGAGGTCTTGTGTACCTGCAGACGGTCCTGAAACACCGGGGTTTGTCCCGGTGGCGGACCCTCCAACGCTCTAGTCAGTCTCTGTGAGAGAGTAGCAATAACTAGATATATTTAAGTGGCAAAAGATTGATTACCTCCAAAAGGTGGGTGTGGGTCTAGTATTTATAGAGAATCCCAACCGGGTTTGGTTCCACTTGGGGGCCGGGTTTGGATCCGAAAGCCCATGGGCCTGACGTGGCAGAAGGCCCAGGGGGTTTAGGGCGGACGTGGCGATACCAGGAGTGGTATAGGGCTGACGTGGCGAAACCCTTGGCGGTATTTGGAGCTGACGTGGCCCATCGTGAGCCCTCTGTGCCTCTGGGGGAATCGGAGGGCCTAGGCTGTGCCAGGTCATCCTTCTGCCCCGCCAGAGAGGGGGGACGGCCTGAGGGACTGCTCCGGATCGGACTCCGGGGGATACTGAGGCTCGTCAGTACGAGGAGGCCGGCACTGTGAGGGCAAACACGAGGTTCGGCGCCGACCCTGAAGTGGTCCGGAGCCGAACCAGGTTGTTATTTTTGCTTTCCTGAGTAGGAATTGTATTGGGCCCTGGTTGGGCCTCAGGCCATTTTTACACTGTCACAATAGTCATATGCATATTTATTTAAGAAAACTTTCCCATGTTACAATCACAAAACAGTCTATAACACTTCTCCACATCATAAAGTTAATCAAAGGATAATAATTGGATTACAGATTAATTCAATAAGGCTACAAGACCCTTATATAGGACATATTGATTAATATTTACTACTTTATCTAATACTAATGTTACAGTTAACACAACTATTCAAAATGAAATCTAGTCAATCTTACCACATGCTTCATGCAAAGACCTTGTACAACATGCAGTTCAAAATGAACGAAATAGATCATCCAATTTAACTGTTTATCATATATTTTTTTATTTTGGGGATATGCATTATTAAGCTAGTTATGCCCTACGTGCATACAACTTCTCATTAAATATACTAACAAAACCAGCTCATATGGAGGTATGTTCAAGGATCTGGACTTCAAAGGCTGGTTCATCAAACACAGTGTTTTGTCTTACAATGACTTGGACATGTACTTGTGCACAAATATAAGTAAAAACTAAACCACAACAACTTCAATATTTTAATTTCTGAATTAGAGGAGCCACCAAAATGCCTAGTCTGATGCATGTAAGCACAGTGTGTTCACAATAAATCATGAAGAGCTGTGCTAGATCATCCAAATTTGAAAAAAACTATTTCTTTTACTTCCCAGCATCCACACATCAAATAGAAAATAAAATTGTACAATTTAACCAATATCACAAAGAAGTATTCGGACCTCCTTTTTCTCTAAATACTTTTGATTATAAATAGAGAATTAGGGGGCTTGTCACCCTAGCTAACTTTAGCTAGGGAGACATCTCAAAATTCATATCTCGACCCACTTAATATGAAAATCCACACTAGTAGACGTAGCATACATCCTAAAAAGTACGCATGTGCAAGATTTCAAAAGAAATCGTCAAGTTTTAACCATTTATCATGCAACCGAAAAATCAACATTTCATAAAGGTTTAGAATTACTCCATTCTTAGGTCGCATATTAGAGTGATTAAAACTCGCGGAATTCATTTGAGATTTTGTACACAAATATATTGTGTGATGTAGATCATATCCAATGGAGTAGATTTTCATTTTAGAGGGTCAAGAAATGAATTTTGAGATGTCTACCTAGCTAAGTTGGCTAGGGTGACACACTGGCTCCCTTATTCTCTTATAAATATTGACTAATATGCATCTTCACTGGGTAAAGTTTTCTATTCAGTGGTAGTGGTTACTAACAATACAATTAACATAGTTGATCATATGTTCTGTTCAATCCATCTAATTGATTATAAGTCAAATATTACACATAAACAATATACTTCAGCGGATTACTTGTTCATGAATTTGAACATTAGCAAGTCAGAGATAAAGATTAGCTTTCTCAAGTACAAGCTTCTTACCATAACATGCCAAAGCAATCCCAAGGAGCAGCATAGCTACTGAAAAAAGGTCTTGATAAACCTGAATAAACACCAACCGTGAAAAATAGTTGGTACAACAATTCAACACATCTGGTACCCAGCAACAACTTCTAATTCAAAAAAAAAAAATTAAGCTTAAAAATACAAACACCTTTAATATCATAACTTCAACATCAAGCATGTTAGGACAGGCTAGTGTAGGATATTGGACAATTTTACATACTATTATATGGATGCCACATAAAATAAACCAAGACATCCATCACGCCAGAGTTTGTCTATATGCTTTCAAGAAACTAAGGAGCACCATTAAATTGGAGGTTCAAAATTTCACCAACAATTTTCCCAAAATGGCAGAAGCCGATAACAAACCATTGGAATCACTTTAATGAAAGATCAAAGTGTTCTAAATGTCCCCCTACATGTCCGACAGGTCAGTTTTGAAGGGTCTCCACCACCACTACGTCATTTCAAATTTGGGGAAAATGTCCCTTGCATGTTCTTCGACATGACATTCAACATGTGGTGATTTCAATTTGGGTTTTTCTAGATAAACATTTTGGTACCAACCCAACAACTTGGAGCACACCTTACATTATAGATCTTCATGGTAGAGATTTAAGTTTCAAACTGATCCCTAATTCTCCTCATTCCCAAACTATATTAGTCACATTATATTACGCTTTTATATTCATTTTTCTCCTCCTATCACTCTATGAAGAAAAAATGGGGATACTACAAGAAGTATCATCTTCTCTTTATACATCCAACTTTCTACGTTGTTCTTTGTCCCTAAATGCCTCACTCTCTCTCTTTCAGAGTTCTTATGTTATATTATCAAATAATTATAATCATTAGAAAAAACAAAATTATTTACATTAATTAGGCTAAGTAATTTATGCTATGAACATAATATATTAATATCCTTATTATTTAAGTTTTACATGTGTATCTGTAAATTGTGATTGTATAATTAAGTTATATTATCCAACTTGGGTTTCTATGTCTTGCATGCAAGTTTAAGGATGTCTCTGTTTGGGGAATATATTATAATATTTGAATTAGGCAGATCAAATTCGTGGCAGTTTATGAATGTAAAGGTTATGCAGACACAATAAGATATATTTTGTGTTATTGTTGATTGAATAGTGAGATTCAAACACAATAAGATATATTTTGCGTTATTGGCAGCAGATTTCCTGAAATGGCGTAACAAAATTCACCCCCCCCCCCCCTCCCCCTCCCCCCCCCCCACCACCACCACCACCACACACACACACACACACACTCTAGGGTTACTTTTAGAGAGAATGAGAGAGAGAAGAGAGGGGGGGGGGGGGGAGGAGAAAGAAAGGGGGTGAAAAAGAGAAGAAAAATGATTAAAAATTTTAGCTTTGCCTCATTTTGTCTGATAGAAACGAATTTTCTTGTTGTGCTTTTATCATTCAAGAATCTACAATAAATGTCATTAAAATTATTAACAGAATTCAATATACCTACGGAAGACGAGCCAAATAAATATATTTACACCTATGGAAGACATTCCAAATAAGTAGGTCTATAACCGCTGGAAAATTCAGAGGAAGGTATCTAAAGACAACCATAAACTAGGTTGGGTATAATATCTTATCGACGGGGTAAAAGAACATATATTTTTTTATGTGGTGCCTATAGATACTGTATAATTTGTTCTAGGGGCAACCATGATTACTTGAGAGAAATGAGACCTAAAATTCCATCTTTAAATATGTATTGCTTCAATCTGAGGTGCGGACCACTTTCTCCAACCAAGACTGCACAAATTCCAGAAGGTGTCTTCTAGATTAGACACTAAAACAGGATTAACTACATCTTTTAGAAGAGTACATAGTTTCTACATCTCTCTCTCTTTCAGATTTGCCTCCACAACCTCTAGCTTCACCTATTCTGACAAGGTTGACCAAATTGAATTCATAACTTCTGAAAACTTTTGGTTGTCGCCGTCTGGTTTTTCCAAGTTTTGAAAGGTATAATTATGGTGATAGCAAACTACCAACTGTCAAAGTGACAATGCCGCCAAAAATATTTTAGTTGTAAGCATCTGAAGTACACTAAGTGTGTCTTACTATTATGCTTACAGTATGATATAGGCATACCAGACAAAACAATGAAAAACAAACCGCCTGTCACATCTTTTACTTGTAAATAATTGAAGATGTGAGAAACTGAGGTAAAACTGATATCTCAAAAACTTGCATCTCAACGTAAATAACAGGCATACCTTTGTCAATGTTTTACCTCTACCACCCCAAATAAGTAGAGTAAATGCAATCATCAAGATAAACGTCAGTAAAATAGCCTGCCAAAAAGCAGACAAATGTTAATTCATAATTCAATAAACACACAACATTTCATATTTACATATCTATGCAACATTCGAACATCAATAATTGGAATGAGCTCAAGGATCGAGAAACTGAGCAATAGATTTACCAGTAAAACAAATTTCTGTCGACTTCCAACGTGAATGTTCCGGAATGAGCAGCATCTGCTACGACCATCTACATGCAATGACCTGGTTTTAGTTGTTGGCTTCTCCAGTAAAGAATCAGTACTACCATTATCATCATCTTCCTCTTCATCCTTTGCCTGATGGCAGAGGTCAACCCTAAAAATCATGGCAAAGATCAGTTAAATTAGCCAACTAATCTTCATAAAATTAATTAATTCGATTCGTCGACCACTAGATCCATATGCATACACACAACAAGAGCTGCATATTTACACCCACGACATAACTAGCCATACCTAGCTTGGTTATGCCCATCTACAAAACTATATCTTAAGCAATCAAATTGAATGACAGCTCCTTTCACTATGATCTAAATATTACATAATATTTGATACAAGAAACTTCATGTGTTATATAGTGGCTATAAAATAACGGGTTTTCAACAATATAGTCGTCGGTTTATTTCTGAACTACGCTATCAAAATGGAAAATTAGTTTCATTTATCATTATCCACATGTTGTAAAACATCTATGCTAAGGTTTTTCGAGAACTTCTAATTCATTATATCATAGTCCCTTTATTTCTGTTTTAAGGAACCGTTCATTTATAGCTAGATTAGATGCATTGGTAAAACATTTTTCTAACGTCCATTATTTTTTATCTATAAATTGTATAAGGCATTATGTAGATCTCCCTTTTTTAGTTCTCATGTCTTGGCAAGCTTATTTATATCTTTTTCACCCTCTTCAGAATCCAGCTTCTTATATAAATAATAATAATCTTCAATTTTAGACTCCAAATAGCATTTTTAGCTTCCTTCCTTTCTATTCATATTTCTGAAATATCTATGCACTTAGGTTTAACCTTAACCTTATTAACAAAGACTTTGTTCAATTCCTGCTTCTTGAAGATCAACACTTGACGGCAAAGTGGAGCAGGTTCTGGGCCTGCATCCGTCTATACAGACACCTAGGCGGCCAAGGCAGTCGCTTTTCACAACACTGACTAATAGACAGAAAGAAGTACTTTTAGTGTACTTCAATTTGAATCAATGTACAAATCTCCATCCATGGTACTTATCCGCATCAGAAATAATTGATTTACCTTCCATTTGCATCACTTTATAACTGAAACATGCTCTCACCTGGTATTGCTTACAATCTTTGCATACTAGTAATCCTAGATAGAAAATAATCTGTTGGACAAGTATTTGGTCGCTTTTAAAAGTTAAAATGTATGTCATTTTAGAATGTACTATTACTCTTTTCCGAAACATGTACCATTAGATCATCTGATAAAGCAGAATAAGAAATCATATCACTTTTTTTCTTTTTCATTGTCATTCCAATTTCATGATCCCTATGAACCAAGTGTGCCATAGATGCATATAAATCATGGACATAACCAATGGCAGTTGAATTCCACAAACAAAAAAATATATCATGGGCTGCAAGGTTCATTTCAATTGTTGAACCCATGTTGGTTTCTTTGGTTGGGAAAGAAATGCTAACGACTGCAGTAAGAAAAGAAGGAATAAGAAAAAGGGAAAAAAAAAGATCTATTTGGACAACTAGATCACATTTTTTCTTTGGTCCTCAATTGGGCTACTCTGGTGAACGCATGGTTAACAACTCAACTAGGTATTCATCAAGACGAGTTGGCAGGGAAACAAATATCATTGAGGCAGATGGTGTGTTTGGATAGGGCTCCTTTTGGGAGAGAGGATGGTTCGTTATGGAAACGTACCCTTCCAACTATTTACTCACATTTTCTGCTGATCCTCATGATTCAAGAGTTGTCCAGGGCTTATCTACATTTTCTTTTTGTTTTTTGTCCTTCATCCTTCCCTCGCGCATTGTATGAGGGGACCCCTTTTCCCCTGATTTCAACGATTTCAATGAATAACAATCTTTTTTGGCTAAAGTAATTGTGTTTGACCTCTTATTCATGAAATGTTAGTCGGATTGGGCTTTGGGCCAGGCCCATGAGCCAAACCCACACTTGGAGGCCCACCAGGGGAGGGATGATTAAGCCCCAAGTTAAGTATCTCATGTCCTTGGTGAGATATTTTCCTAAGTAATACACCCTCTTATGGCAAGAGATAAATGAGGAGATGAAAGAAAATATTCGGAATATATATTCTTGCCTCACCATACTTCTCTTATTCTCCCCCAATAAACAGAGGGGTAGAGACTAGGGTTGAGTATACACCACGATATAGATTGTAACCCCATATTAATCCCTCAAGATCTCTACAAAGAGAAAGACGTTCTCTTTGTTGCTCTCTTCCATACTCGTCATCCTTCCAACTGCCAATTGAGAATCGCCATCCTTCCAACTGCCAATTGAGAACAAAGGTATGGAACTTGTGTGTATCCTCATCCGTAGGATCCGTCGCTCTACGACCAGATTGTTGAGGTATTTCAGGCTATCAAGGAGATTTGTCTCCTGCTTCCGCTATCGTCACCGCAAAACCCAATGTCAGGCTAACCGTTCTTGTAGTATCATGCAACGGTTTTTGTTTTTGTGATATCTCTATATGCCATACCATGATGTCGATATAGATTGCAATAATAGCCAACAAGAATCAAAAACACAAAGCTTCAATAAGAGGAGCCCAAAGTATAGCTTCTCTCAATCACAAAAGTCTGCCACTGGAATCCTTCTTTCATTTCCACATATAATTCACAACATGTTAAATTACCAATCTATTCTACCTAGCTCTCGCTCATCATTATCTAAACACAATCTTTCATTTATTGTCACTCAACTACACTAAAAATCTATTACACAATCATTCATGATCCAAATAAAATTAAAAAGTTGTCTACCAACTGTATAAACAAAATCACAGATAAATTCATTTCATAGATATGCTTTGGATAAGCAGTTCAGCACTTTCTGTACAGGACCGAATAAAAAGGAACTACTTCTCATTTATGTTGCCTAGCCATGTTAAAACCCGAATCTCCCAGATTGTATGTTTCATTACATAATATTTTTCCTGGAAATGCAAAGTACTTTGCAATGGTTTTGAGAAAATTTTAACATATCATGTGTGAGAAAAACGATGGATAATCAAGAAATACATATATATTTTAAGAGTAAACTACAACTAAAAAAAATAGAGATGGAAATCATACCAGAATGACAGCAACAGTAGAAATGCAGCTAGAAATAGAATTTGGGGACATGCTGCAACGTAATTCACAAATTGAGGATTAGAAGCATAATTTTGTTTCCAAATTTAAATTTAGAAATACTGACCAAAGTAAACACTTGATATATTAGAAAAGTGATTATTGCTTAAGATGAAATACCCATGAGAAAAAATCCACAACCATGTAACCAGCACTTCCATCCCTCAAAAGTTGCTAGAAGAGAAGATACGAAATATAACAAGAAGCCTGCCAAAGGATTGAGAAATACCATATGATGTATCAGAAATTACATTACAACATAAACACAGATATGATTGAACTACGGAATTGATATGTTTACATTTAAACTGTCTTTGCATAATCATAACATTTATATCATATATCTGATTATCAAAACTCTAAACCATTTACTCTAAAAAGCAAAGGTAGTATTTAGCATCAAAAGGGAAGTCGACCTTTGATGCAAGTATTAAAGATGACGGAAAAAATTTGAAATGCAGTGCAAATCATGCAGCATGCCGAGCATTAGTTAGCATGCCAAAAATTGCATACCTACTATTGTGTAAATGTAACTACAAACTAAATTGACAAGTAACCAGTCTTCTAGAGGTATATTGAATCCAATGATAAGGTAATGCTTGAATTTTATTTAAAATCATTATTTTTTTAATAAAACGAATTTGAAGGTTTCTGTATATATTCATCTATTACCATTATGGGTGCAAGTATTAATTTTCGGTGCTAGTGCTTTCCATTGGTAAAAGTTACTTGATCAACATGCAAGTGAGCTCACTCCAAATCCAACCAATAGTGGCTTTGTTCTTGGGGCGACTATACAGAATCCTGAACATTAATGTAAGCAAGTTTAAACAAACATTATACCTTGCATCTTAATTGATTAGAATCTATGTTTCTTCTTCTCTATTATTTATTCTGTCTGCTGCCATTCAGGCACAGTCTATTCATATCTCTATACACGGGGGATGTTCAGGTTCCTGATCATCATTTGTCTCATCAACATGAATTGACTTTAGACAACAACAATAACTTCAATAGCTGCAGTGAATGGTGTAACAAATTCATGCAATTGGTAAGCTGGTCTCCCTCTGGGTTGGTACTGTCTGATCTTCATTGATATGGGAAATAACACTATCTAAGCCAATGATGAGAGAAGTACAAGTTGTTCAATCAGAAATTTGATTCGAGGCCGTAACACAGTATTCTTAGTTCACTTGATTATCAATTTTGCATGATAAATATTTTGCACCATGACGAGGCCTAGCACTAGCCTAAAATTTACGAAGTATCCTCATCCCAAGGTTTCAAAAAGCGCTAAGTGGGAAAAAGCAGTGGACCACCACTTTTGCTTCAGAAAACAAAACGTTAAGCCATTTATAATAAAAAAGGATTAGGGCATTTAAAGTAGGTGTATTTAAGTATCATGTACATGCAGGGTAGAAACTGGTAACAAACCATCCCAATAACAATATTAATAGAACCCATAACAACGCTAAAACATCTTTGAGTTACTTAAGCACGCTTTTGAGCACATTTTTTTAACCGCTTTCTGCAAAACAGCTCCTACCATTTTTTAAACAGCTTTTTCCTTTATTAAGTGTTGGCTTTCCACTTAAAGCTTAACCGACATCGTTTCTTTTTTACTTTTTAAAAACTATGCCTCAGCCAATCTTACAAAATAATAGGACCCAAAACTTATTGGCCAATCCAATAATCAATCATTTATTTATGTTCAAATCATATTTTAAAGACATACTGTACACAAAAGCTGAAAATGTCCAATGATAATTCCATTTCATATAACATGGAATTAATTTTTTTAAAAAGAAATAACATGGAATTGCATAATGCTGTAAAGTTTATCTGGATGTCAGAGAATACTCTTTACTTTTCATGACTGATATTATCTAAAGTTTACAAAACAGGGGCAATAATAGAGAAAGATCATACAGAATAATACTGACGATTCAATTAATAAATAAATATGCCACGGGAAAAGTAATCTATTCCATTACTTTATTCCAGAAACTTCCAAGAATAATATCTTCTGCAGAAAATAAAATCAACTTCACGTGACTTGTCATACAATCTACATATCTATATGCAGTAATAACTACAGGAATTATTAACATAGAACCTACTGCAAGCACTTAAAATAACAAAAAGCACATATTATCATAGACATTGTCATAGAGGAATAAACAGCTTATAGTAAAAGTTTACGTCTCAATCATTAATGCACATAAAGATGGATCTTCTGAAGTTCCAAATTGTGATGGTAGAAATCCTAGAATTCCATCTGAGTGTAAACTAAAGTAGAAGTAATATCCCTTGACGGTTAAACATGAAGTCAGCTTTTGGAAGAAGTAAGTTTTTCCAAAAGCTACTCACCTATGTGGGATGAGCCAATAATTAGATGGAATACCTGCAAAAGATCAAGAATTTGCAACAATTGTCATGCCAATGAGCTAAAAAACGCAACAGAAAATGAAATGTTCACAACTGCTATGGTTACGAAATCAACCTCAATAGCACAGGTGAAGTTCTTTTTTCAACTTCATGTTATAAATTTAGAGAACAAGCATGGATGCAAAAACAAGGGGATAAGGAACTTAATTTCCTAGCCTTTGAGTGACCAGCTAGTTTGTATTCCAAACACGAATTCCCATAATGTTTAACTTCATACCATCAAACAGCGATACCACTTTAACCAGACGGCAACAACAATAGTTTTAACTTAATACAAATAAATGGTGGTACCACCTGAACAAGACAAAGACGAGGACAACAAGAAAGCTTTTATCTCTAATCTTTGAGGTTATCTTCATGAATTAATTTCCTCATTTGGCTCTGCTAAGGACAAATATTCTGTGAGAACCATTCCTAATAAAAATATTCTGGCAAAGTTTCACCCTGGTTGTCAGCTGCCTAACAAAACTATCCTTTATCATATAGCTTGGAACTGCAAGGGAAAGAATTTAGTGTTTAAGCTTCAGTATGGAGTATAGAGCTACTCCAAATTTGGACAACAATATCACGACTTACTGTCAATCGAATATTAACAATCTTGAGATAAAACAAGAGAATAGTCAGCACGAAATCTCCCAGCCCATTTCTATACAAAACAAGCAATCCTATAAACTTTTAGGTAATGGCTACATGTATTCCTTTTCTTCATTCTTTTTCACCATTCTTCATTTAAAATTAATTTCATTCTGCAAAGCAGAGCATTAAATCATAAGTAGAATAGTATGCACTCAAGAGAAACAAAGATTCACATACCTTTTGGCGTGTCCATCCAAGCTGCTGATTGCGGAAGTGAAATCTCAGCAGCTATCAATATATATGATATGATCGTTAGTACACACCCAGCAAAATTATAAGGGTACAAACTGCACTTAGGGACTAAAACAAACTGATCCAAAAATTTACATTTGAAATGTAGCATGACATACACCCATATAGCACAGGTATCATGTTCGTGATATTCTAAACAATAAAACCAATAATTAATTGTATACATAAAGTAATGAAAGTTGCAGTACAAAAAAAATTCTAATTACGGATGTTAAGCCTAGTAAACAGAAACTAAATGAATTCTGGGATTATAAACTACTTAACAGGAAACAAAGTCCACATCAACACCACTATTCTAATTGCATTAATTATACTTCTGTACCTTTAGCCTCCCTATATATATTCCAATAAACAAAGTTCAGATAGTAATATATTCCAACAACCTTCTCATTTCACCACCTTCTTTCACTGGCCTCGGTTGTACCATACCACCTCTGAAAACTTTGGAGTTCAACCCTTTTCCATCAAAAACTTGGGAACCTTTGGGGTAATAAACCACGTACAGGAATGCCGAATGTACACACTCAGAAATAGAAAATCGAGAAGATAAGAAACAAAATCTGGTCCTAGAAAGCAAAGATGCAGATACACCTAATGGAGATGATCTGATACAATATCCACTTCAAGGAACATTGTAAAAAACTACACTAAAAGAGGTAGTGTCTTATCAGAAATGTGTCTGACACGATAGGGCTTGCAAATGAAAGGTTTGCATGCTTCATAGACATTGAATTAAACTAAGATGAAAGTTAGTATGATCGCAGAAATTTAAATTCAATTTCTTTTTCTTTCTTCCAAAATAATCCACAGGTCTTTTGCTATCGCCACCCTTAATTTACTTGTATTTTCTATTAGCCCGCCACCCCACCCCCAAAACCATATTATTTTCTATTAGCATCCCCAATTTAAATTAGTGGCATCCGACATCCCCCACTAGTTAACATAACATGGTTAGATGAATATTTTTCGTTCACTTAAATGGAAAAATAAGAAATTCCCATTACTTCCTTTAACCAAATTATGTTTCCCGGTTTCCAACGGCTAGATAACAACTCTTTTATCTCGAAACACCATTGCATAGCTATTCCCTCTATTCTTTCCAGCAATCTCAATCAACCCTCTCTGACTTTTCCCTACCAAAATTTATTCCAACCATCCTACCTCCTATTCAAGGTATTACAGTCACTAAATGTCTGCACTTCTCCCCTCCAATTGTGGCTAGGTGAATGACAGAAATCACATAATTGGACCTAATGGGTGTAAAAGCTCTAAATTGAGGGGTTAATAAAGAATAACATGGCTTGAGAAGGCTAATAGAAAATACACATAAATTAAGGGAGGTAATACGAAAACCTATAATCCAAATGACCTCCTCCACTGAGTTTCTCCACATACACTTGTAGAATAATAGCCTCTATATATTTCCATCAATATATTAAGAACTCTGCGTAGAGATTCGACATTCTGATACCACTTGTAAAAAATCTGATACCACTGGTAGTGCGACTTGCATAACACACATCACAAGCAACAGAAATGCCAAAAACTAGATGTACCAGGAACAAGCCACCACAATAATCGCAAGATCTCACAAGAACACGAACACAATAATATGCAGAGATAATCAATTTCTTATTCCTCAAGAAATACAAATATTACAAAGAGATCACAACTCTCAATCTCTCTCTTACCTTTGAAGCACTCAGCACTTACCCCTTCTGAAATTGAACAATGATAATGGCTCACTAATTCTTTCTAATCTGATGTTGAGATTGATTCCAACCCTAGAGTCTACAACCTCTTATATAGCCATCACGTAAACCCTAAAAAATATCCACAAATATAGCTTATTGGACCCGAAATCCGTCATCCCAAATAACATACAGCACCGCTGTCAGTCGACCGTACCTAGTTGCGGTCGACTGCAATGTGTCTTGCCAACACTCAAAAACTAGACGGTCGATTGTGCAGTCGACTGTCTCACTCTCTGTTGGAACCCTGTACAGTCGGTAGGGTGTGTAGTCGGATGTGTGGTCGAACGCAACTATGGACAGCCGACCACAACTCTGCCTGCAGCGCTGACCGCCTTCTTCTCACTGCTTTATGTTCTCCTCTTCTTCTCCAATTTCAAACTCTGTGCCTAATTGTATTTGAAGCCACAATCCTAACAATCTCCCACTTGACCAAATACACAATGCTTCAAAGTTATTGTATCTTTAGCTCGCATTATCTCTGCCAGTCTCCCACAACTATGAAAGACCCAAGTCCTCCTCGCTCTCATGAAGAACACCCCTGCCACTCCACCATGTGAAGTGCACCAATCACCCCTTATAGGATCATGAAGGATGTGCCCCACCAATCGCATAGAGCATCAATGACGGAGAAACAACCTCCCATGTCGAATTTCGTGTTACAAGACTCCTCAATTCGCAGATTCTCCATTAACACTGGACATGATTCACAGCATCTCAATGCACAATCTGCATTAAAAGTCTCCGCGAACGACATCCACAAAATCTGCAGACTACTCAACCCCTACAACCTCATTTCGGTTACCCTCATTTACATCACCCCGCATATCGATAACAGTGCTTTCTACCTCACAAGAATGACTTGAAGCTTCGTCTGCCACATCACAAAGAATCCTCACCACAACATCTTGCTCTCTAAGATCCCTCTCATGGCCAGCTCACACTAAATTAGTAACCTCTTTCGCCCAACAACTGAAAGAACTCAGTTGTACCCCACACAACCTACTACTCGATTCCGGCTGAGAGTCAACTACGAGAGAAACGCCTCTCACGCCTCTAAGCGTTCCCTCACGCTTCCCTCTTGCTATCACCCTTGAACCTGCAGCTATACACCACTCCTCACTATCAACTGTAGTAGACATACCCTCTTTTCTAACCTTCCTACTGAGATAAAAAAAAATCTTTAAGTCTGAAACATGTCTTGTCACCCGCAAGACAATGAAAAGAACCCTCTCTGTAGTCCTCAAATACCTCCTTCCTCGATGTGCAATGAAAAGAAGCTTCTGAATCAATACACCAATATAATGTGTCTAGTTGATAAGCATATCTCGCCATTTTCGATTGATTTTGCTTGCTTCGGTTTCTTGCTTCTTCTCCATATAGGCCTTACAACTGTGCATTATGTGATCCCTCTTATGACAATATCAACACTCAGGCTCATGTCCCCCGTCGTTGTCATCAGACCCACTCTCAGATGAACTACTATGATTCTTTCGGAATCCTTAGAAAATGATAAAAATCCCTTATTTTTCACTCTTCTCACCTCCTCGTTCAAAATGCTATTCACCACATCCTGTAGAGTCATCGAATTTGTCAATGCATGTAATAGTCTGTTCTACCGTATCATAACTATCGGACAAAGTAAATAAAAGTAACAATGATTGTCCCCTCTCTGAAAACTTCAATCTTGCAGCTTCCATCTGATTGTAAACTATACAGTAATTGTTTGCATATTATGCTATTGAACCCCCTTCCCTCAACTTCATATTAACCAATTTCTTCAGATGAAGATTTTGATTAGATGTCGACGATTTCTCATACATATTCATGAGAATCTCCATAGGCTCCTTTATGGTCTTGGCCTTTGATATATGAAACGCCTTCCTGCTCGGCCCTAACTGAATCTGCCCTAGCACCTTCTAATCAAAACGATTCCAGTCCGCCAAGATCTTCGCATCATTGTCTGCACCGTCTGGCTTTTCATCAAACAACGAACCATCTAAATCTTTTTGACGAAGATGCGCTATCATCTGAATCTTCCACATCGCGAAGTCACTCCCATTTAACCTCTTGCCTTTTGACTTGCTATCGGCCATCCCAAAACCTTTGCTCTGATACCACTTGTAGAAAATCTGATACCACTTGTAGTGCTAATTGCGAAACGCACCACAAGCAACAGAAACGCCCAAAAACTAGATGTACCAAGAACAAGCCACCACAATAATCGCAAGATCTCACAAGAACATGAACACAATAATATACAGAAATACCCAATTTTTATTCCTTAAGAAATACAAATATTACAAAGAGATCACGACTCTTAATCTCTCTCTTACCTTTGAAGCACTCGGCACCTACCCCTCTTGAAGTTGAATAATGATAACGACTCACCAATTCTTTCTAATCTGAGGTTGAGATTGATTCAAACCCTAGAGTCTACAGCCTCTTATATAGCCATCACGTAAACTCTAAAAAATATACACAAATACAGCTTATTAGATCCGAAATCTGTCAGCCCAAATAACATACAGCATCGATGTTGGTCGACTACACCTAGTTGCGATCGACTGCAATGTATCTTGCCAACACCCGAAGACTAGACGGTCGACTATCCCATTCTCTGTTGAATCCCTGTACAGTTGGTCGGGTGTGCGGTCAACCGTAACTATGAGCAATTGACCGTAACTCTACCTGCAGCTGCTGACTACCTTGTTCTCGTTGCTTTGTGTTCTCATCTTCTTCTCCAACTTCAAACTCCATGCCTAAGTGTATTTGAGGCCACAATCCTAACACTGTGATCATGTAAACAAATCCTAACACAACTACGAAATGTCATTTAGAGATTTAAGAGTGTAAAAACAGACTGGTGCATATGATCATTAATTGATATAAACGATAGAAATCATTGTGCAGATCCAAAGGCAGACAATTGTTTAAGAAAATAAAGTACTCCCTATGGAATTTACGAACTTTCTGGAATAAATGATGCAGTAGTACTAGCGTTGTAGGCCATTTAGCCAAGGATCCATTATCCATAAGCCTGCTTCATTATTATTTTTCGTTTACCTATATAAAGAATGCAAAGGTGTTTGTTATGTGATCCAAAGCTGATTGAACTACACAAGGTTTGAAGGGTATTGGAATATATATACAGATTATTTCTCAATTACAATAGCGGAATAAATGGTAACTGTCATCATATAGTTCGACGACATAAAGCGTTAGTTGACTTGGAAACATTTGAAGATCGTCTGAGAAAGTTGTCAAGTGGATATCATACTTAGATGTAACCTACTACCTGTTAGATGATATTGTAAAGTCCATATATCTAATATCTATTATGATTGTGATTATTAGTATGATATGGTATAAAAAGGCCAAATTTAGGAAAATCCTCAACTACACAACCAGAATCAATTTACACCCCACCCAAATGTGCAATAGTAGGGAGCTACAGATGAGGTTTAAATTCATTACTAATCAATGTATTAAGCACCTATGCGATGCACAATTAGAAGGGCAGCTTTATTATGCCCAAAACCATTTAGTAGGGGATAAACTCTTGCAAACAGAAGTGTGGAGGGTAAATTGATTTCCGCTGAAAGGTCGGGGGGGTTGCAATTTTAAGCTAATAATATTGTACACGTCACAACCATAAAGTGATTTTTGGTAACATTTGAAGATCATCTATGAAAGTTTTCAAGTGGATTTCATAATTAGATGTAGCCTATTAACTGTTGGGCTGTGTTTGGGAATCGAGTTAGGCTAACTGAAGTTTACAATTAGGTGGAGATAGAGGTTTGAAAACTTAGTTATCACACCTCTATCTCGACTCAAAAAGTTGTCTTAACTCAACTTCTTTTGGGGTGTTTGGTAAGCCACTAAAATTTAACTAAAATTATAAATTTGGAGTCTGCCAAAATTTAGAAAAATGATGTCCTAGTAGAGTTGAGATAACTGAAGTTATCTCAACTTTTGGGCTAAAAAAGTTGAGAAACTATAGCTATCTCAACTCCAAGTTGGCTCCGAAACAACCCAAAGTTGAGAAAACTACAGTTTTGGAGATAACTCTCCAAAATTATAGTTTTCTTAACTCCATTCCTAAACATAGCCTTAGATGATATGGGAAGTCCATAGATCTCTTTAAGATCTGCCATGATTGTGATTATTAGCATGATATGGTATAAAAAGGCTAAACTTCGGAAAACCCCAAACTACTCAGCGAGAATCAATTTACACCCACCCAAATGTGCAATGGTAGGGAGCTACAGATGAGGTTAAATTCATTACTAACCAATGTATTAAACCCCTACACGTTGCACATTTAGAAGGCCAGCTTTATTATGCTCAAAACCATTTAGTAGGGTCCTATACTGTTGCAAATTGCAAAAAGAATTGAGAAGGGTAACTTGATTTCCGCTGAAAAGTCAGGTGGGTTTCTGAAATTTAGGCTAATACAAATGTACAAGTCACAGCCATAGAGTGATTTTTGGAAGTTTCGAATTCTTCAGTTGAAAAATCAAGAAAGGCAAAAAACTAAATCAGCATACACCATTTCATCTTGCTACTGTTTATAATTCCATTTCTCCTCTTCGTCTCGTATGTTTTTCCCTTTGACTCCATTTCTCTTCTATTTTATCCCTTCTCTGTTTTTTTACAATATAATAATTTGTCAAATTCCATGTAACTTACACCAGGTCCTTCGCATTTTTTTTCTTAACCTAGTACACATACTACTAGCCAAAACACACACAATTAAACCACATATAGAATCAAACACTCAGCAGTATTTCTTACAAATATCGGACAAATACATCTAATACTAAAGTTTCAAATATACTCGTCCCATCGTTGCAAGATAAATTAGCTACCTATTGGTTTTCCAATACCCGATGAAAAGTGACAAATTTTCCACATTGACCCAATTATTGGGCAATCAAGTAATGCTGGAGTGACAATTCACTAATTCATAGCTACCAATAATTTACTAAAATCAGTAAAATTCACGCAAATTAAAGCAACCAAACGAACCCTTAATCAAAAAGCACCCATCTTTTTACCTGCAAAAAGGCGAGGGCAGCAATGGCTCCATCAACAGCAGCAAGAACAGCATCAACAGCAACCAGCGACGTCGCAAAGCCCATCTTTTTCTCCATCAAAATCCCACCTTTAGAAACACCCAGAAAGAAAGGGCGGATTTTGATGAAAGGGAAAGCAAAAGGGGGAGATTGGGGGGGGGACCCACAGCAAGAAAGCAGATCTCTTTTTAGAAGGACGGAGGAGGGACGGGGGAGGAGGAAGAAGAGGCGACGCCGCAACTCTATTGATGTAAAAAATCTTTCTTTGTCTCTAAATTTTGTCTTTTTTTGTTCTTCCTTTTTTTTGCCTTTTGGGATAATAATTTTGTAATAATAATTGGAGTAATAGGAAATAAATAAATATTAATTGGGTGTAAAATGTAAAGAAATTTATGAGAGAGAAAGAGATGATGAATTGATGAGAGAGGAGGGAGTCAACGAGTGGAGGGGGAAGAGCTCTCGGATTTATTAACACATGGCGGTTTAGGAGTTTCTCCTAAGAGCATCCACATTCGTTAGATATCTATGTAATGAGATACAAAGTCTATATCTATATCTACTACTAGTATCATGCACGTGCGATGCACGTGGAGGTAGAAGGAAAAAGACAAAAAAAAAAAGGAAAATAATTTCCAAACTGATCCACCGTCAAAAATATTTACCAAACTGGTCCACTTTCGCACGTGCACGCGGAGGAAGAAGGAAAGAAGACAAAAATAAGGGGAAATAATTTCCAAACTGATCCACTGCCGAAACTATTTACCAAACTGGTCCACTTTCGAAAATATTTACCAAAATGAGTCATTTGGCTTCAAAATGACAAAATGAAAAAAAAAAAAAATTAATGACAAATACCACTAAGGCCTTCTCCCATTATAATAGTACTAGTATTATACACGTGCACATGGGCACGTGGGAAAAATTAAAGAGTTAATGAAAAGGATAAAAAGAAAATAATTTCCAAACCGATCCACTTTCGAAAATATTTACCAAACTGGTCCACTTTCGAAAATATTTACCAAAGTGGGTCATTTTGTCAACACGTGCGCTGCACGTGTTGGCTCCAAAATGACAACAATGACAGATGACACTAACCCCTTCTCCCATTATAATAGTAGAGATAGTATATATATATATATATATATATATATATATATATATATATATATAGGAGAAGGTTCGGGTGAGAACCTAAGGTATCCCAGCCATTCATCTGTGTAATCTTAACGGTCAAGATTTTTTAAAATTAAACAATAAGATTAATTAATTTTTGTATTAAGATGTCAATTCCTTTAATTAAGGGATGGAGACTGCGTAATCTCTTTAATTAAGGGATGGGGACCGCGTAATAATAGGAATGAAAGATCACAGATTATTAAACAGTTGCAAGTTAGTGGGGGTCTCTCCATCGGCATCCCTGGGGAACTCGCAGGTCTTCGTAAGGCATGGACCCAGTTCAAAAGTGACAAGCTTCCATGGAAAACCCTAGTTGAACCAGCCATTAAACTTGCAGGAGATGGGTTTGTAATTTCCAAATACCTCCGCTCTCAGTTTCTTGTCAACCCTCACGCTATGATCAGCCAGACCGGCTTGTGTCAAGTATACACCAGATTGGGTCAAGAAAAGTGTGATCAACTCGATGGTAAACCTGTCGATGATAGCTATATACAATACTTGTTAAACCCCGGAGATATATCTTCACTGTTTATTACAGTTACTGTTTATTACGCGTGATGATTTTGCAGTTGCTATTAAATCTTCTCGAATAGCAACTATAATAATTATAAATAGCAACTGTAATAATTATAAATAGCAACTGAAATAATTATACAGCAATACCTGACCACTTAAACAGCAACTGTAATAATTATATATAGCAACTGAAATAATTATACAGCAATACCTGACCACTTAAACAACAACTGTAATACATATATATAGCAACTGAAATAATTATACAACAATACCTGACCACTTAAATAGAAACTGTAATAATTATAAATAGCAATTGTAATAAACAGTAACTGTAAGGAACGAAATGGTGAATGATTCTGCAGTTGTTATTAATTTGGGAAACAAAATTTTCTCCAATATTTTACGGGAATAAATTATTTCTCTCTCCAGTTTGACCAAATTTGCCTTAACCGTCGCACACAAAAAAAGGCAATTTATAATTATTCCTTTTATTACGCGGTCCCCATCCCTTAATTAAAGGGATTGACATCTTAATGCAAAAATTAATTAATCTTATTGTTTAATTTTAAAAAATCTTGACCGTTAAGATTACACAAATGAATGGCTGGGATAGGCCCTTAGGTTCTCACCCCAGGGTTGGTTCTCACCCGAACCGACCCCTATATATATATATATATATATATATATATATATATATATATATATAGACAAATCTTCGGTTGCACACTACTTTGGTGAGCACTCCGTGAGCACTCACAAACTAGACACCCTATGAAAAATCCGAACCGCTCATATTGTTCTATATGCCTTCGATAGCCTAACAATAAAAAATCAAGTAATTTGAAGTTCATTTACCCATGATTTACATCATCACAAAATTGTATGGCTGAAAATTCTAACAGCATGATGGAGGGGCAAATGAACTTCAAATTACTTGATTTTTTATTGTTAGGCTATCTAAGGCATATAGAACAATATGAGCGGTTTGGATTTTTCATAGGGTCTCTAGTTCGGGAGTGCTCACGGAGTGCTCACCAAAAGTAGTGTGCAACCGAAGGGGACTCTATATATATATATACTATTTTAATGGGAGAGTTGGGGTTGTAAACAAACAAACCCTAATTTTGTAACTGAGTAAACCCGTGCAATGTACGTGCAAACTACATCCACTAAACATCCCCGTATCATGTACGTCAAATCAAAATATACAAATACAAATTCATTTAATTTAATGACTAAACTTTCTTATAGACGTGCATTGCACGTGCATTATACTAGTACTACTATAATGGGAGAAGGCCTTAGTGTAATTTGTCCTTAACCCAACCCGTGCAATGCACGTGCTGGTAGATTTTTTTTTTTTACCCTTTTCATTCCCCCAATTTTTTCCACGTGCACAGCACGTGTATAATACTAGTATAATAAAACACAAAGAAAGCTATCAAGTGGCTCACCTTCAATTTCCCCAAAAATCAAAGGCCCATATCTAATCTAACCTCACTAAACATATTTTTTCTCAAAAGTTTTCCCCCAAAACTCAAATTCAAATCCCTACCTAAAACAACTTCTATATTTATTTAATTTTTTTTCTCTCTCTCTTTTCCTTCCTCTTCTATTCAAACAATTAAGAAAACAAAAATTTTTAAAAATTTTAAAAATTAAAAAAACTAAAAAAATTAAAAATTAAAAAACTTTTAAAATAATTCAAAAAAATCATATAATATGTTTTTTGCTGGACCCCCAAAAGGATCTCATATAATATGTTTACTAATTCGATCAATTTGCTGGACCTCCAAAACTATTTTATTTGATCAAACAAGATGCAATGTTCCGAATACGTGCTGTAGGCACGTGTCAACGGGCAAATATAGTAATAAAATAAAAAGAAAGCTATCAAGTGCCTCTCCTTCAATCCCCAAAAATTAAAGACCCAGATTTAACCTCACACAAAACACATTTTCTCCCCAAAAGTTTTTCCCAACACTCAAATTCAAATCCCCCCCCCAACCAATCCCAAAACAACTTATTTATTTATTTAATTCTCTCTCTCTCTCTCTCTCTCTCTCTCTCTATATATATATATATATATATACACTACTATAATGGGAGAAGGCCTTAGTGTAATTTGTCCTTAACCCAACCCGTGCAATGCACGTGCTGGTAGATTTTTTTTTTGCCCTTTTCATTCCCCCAATTTTTTCCGCGTGCACAGCACGTGTATAATACTAGTATAATAAAACACAAAGAAAGCTATCGAGTGGCTCACCTTCAATTTCCCCAAAAATCAAAGGCCCATATCTAATCTAACCTCACTAAACATATTTTTTCTCAAAAGTTTTTCCCCAAAACTCAAATTCAAATCCCTACCTAAAACAACTTCTATATTTATTTAATTTTTTTTTTCTCTCTCTCTTTTCCTTCCTCTTCTATTCAAACAATTAAGAAAACAACAAATTTTTAAAAATTTTAAAAATTAAAAAACTAAAAAAATTAAAAATTAAAAGACTTTTAAAATAATTCAAAAAAATCATATAATATGTTTTTTGATGGACCCCCAAAAGGATCTCATATAATATGTTTGCTAATTCAATCAATTTGCTGGACCTCCAAAACTATTTTATTTGATCAAACACGATGCAATGTTCCGAATACGTGCTGTAGGCACGTGTCAACGGGCAAACATAGTAATAAAATAAAAAGAAAGCTATCAAGTGCCTCTCCTTCAATCTCCAAAAATTAAAGACCCAGATCTAACCTCACACAAAACACATTTTCTCCCCAAAAGTTTTTCCCAACACTCAAATTCAAATCCCCCCCCAACCAACCCCAAAACAACTTATTTATTTATTTAATTCTCTCTCTCTCTCTCTCTCTCTCTGTGTGTGTGTGTGTGTGTGTGTGTGTGTGTGTGTGTGTGTGTGTGTGTGTGTGTGGAAACATGGCCCAATTTATATTATTTATATATATATATGGAAACATGGACTTTTATACCCCAATTTATATTATTTTCACCATATACTAATGGAAACATGAACTTTTATTTACAACTAATTATTGTCATATATACTATTCAAACTCTGGCTACATAATTGTTGATTTACTGTTTATAATACTTTTCATATGTTGTATCGTTCTGAAGACGTGTCGTAGGCACGTGGCCACGAACAAATATAGTTTATGCATAATATACATATTTTAGAAAAAAAGTGTATTGCAGTCGTTAGTTATTTATGCATATTATAGCTATTTTAATACAGTAGATTGCTACATATGATAATGGATATAGCAATATGTATAATATAAAAGACGAAACATCATGTTTCGTCTGTAATATTTTATAATATTTTTATTCAATCGTCGGATGATATTATGTATTTTAAAATACAAAAAAAAATCGAGGTGTAACTACCGTTTTCGTTCTTTTTATCTTTCCCCCTTTTGTAATATTTTATTTGCAATTGAACAGAATACTTTATTTCTAGATATTCTGATTAAATTTGTTCATGAAATTCTTCATTTTTCTTGATTAAACTATTCTTGTTGATCTTATTTTCTTCTTTTAAATTGTGGATATTTTTATTTGAACCATATTATTTTAGATCCATCTCTTATTGAACTCTAAAACCCAATTTCAATTATCCTTGACCCAAAACCACTATTATTGGATCCTAAACCATTAACCCAACACCCTAATTACAATCTATAAATATAATTCTATTGCAAACCCTAAAATTTGCACAATTGAAATCCTAACTAGCCGTCTAATCTCTCTCCTCTCTCCTCTTTCTATCTCCTCGAGTTTCTCTCTCCTCCCACCTCTTTCTCTCTCCCGATCTGAACCCAACCCCGTCAGCCCCTCCGTCGATCTCCGGCGAGCCCCCTTCCAGTCGAACCACCCCCCGTCTTCGGCGACCTACCCTCGTCATCACCCTCCCTCTGCCGCTCCCTATTCCCGATATACAACCCCCCCTCCACCCGCTCTGTCCTCCTCCCTTTCGAACCTCCGCCCAGATCCCCACGCCGTCATCGATGCCCCCGTCGTTGACCCTGTCATCCGCCACCAGCAAGACCTGAGTACCCCCTTTACTGTCGTGGTTTCTCTCTCTTGCTGCCATTGCTCTTGGCTGTTGTTCCTTCTTGTATTGTTGAGTTTCTATTTTGTGCACGTAGTTTCGTGAGTTGGTGGGTTGGTTGCTCCGGGATCCTTATCCCATTATTCTTAGTATTCAATTTCACCGTGGGCAAGTCACTTTTCTCTTGAATTGTTATTGAATCATATTCAAGTTTTTGTTGAAACTCTTGCAAGTAGATCTCATTATTTATCGTATTGTACATTGTTCATCTCTTTCATTAGGTATATTGAGGGTTTACACGAGCTAACCCCAATTTACTTTACTCCGTGTCTCTATTAACTCCAAAGAGTGAATCTTTCCTGTGTTCATATAGAATTGAAAATAAGGTTACTCATATAATTGTCACGCCACTAAATTATTGTTGGAATAATTGTTAGGTTAAATGTTGATTGATCGTTTGTTGTTGATTGATGTAAAAATTAGTGTATGTATGTGGGTTTATTTTTACTCATCATGTTATTGCACCTATCATGCTGATTAAGAAGTTTATCGACTAACAGAATTGATGCCCATCATGTTTAATTAATTTATTTCATGACAATACCCAAAACCCTGTATGTTGCTTGTTGGCTGTATTTTTTTTGCTATTTTCGATCCAGTAAATGATCTTAAAACTAATAACTTTCTGAATAAGAATTGCAGGCTTAACTTTCTAGTTTTCATAACATCTTGAATTTCTAAATTCCGAGTTGTACTGCAAAAATTATGATCGTTTTACTACAGCTGTATTTTTATTTCTAGATTTTCAGATTCTTGTATGTTTAATGTTTAAACTATTAAAATCCTGATCAAATGATAAAATATTGCTCTGGAAATTTCCAAATTGTTGCTTAACATGATCAAGAGTTTAACACATCTTTTTAATGAATTTAATATTGAGTTTTTACTATTTCTAAAATTATAATAACTTGATGTCGAATTTATGCTTGAACATAAAATCTGTAAAGAACGTTGTGTTTGACCTAGCTATCTGTTGTCGGATTTTGAACTTTAAATGTGTGTTGGATTCGTTGGGAAGTATAGTTTCTAGAATTTCTGGCGGATTTATTTTTAGAGTTCCGTAAAAGCGGGAAATTAAATTTTTGTACAGACTACTCTTGCAGTCCAGAATCTAACTTTCAAATTTTCTTAATTTAATTATTCATATATCGTAGTATTGTATAAATCGAAGTGTGTATGTTGTATTGCATGATCCTAATGAGTTACTGTCATTGTTTACCATCCTATTGTCTCCTTATTGTTATCATCGTTCCTTTAATGTCTCATAATTGCATATCGTGTTGTTACATTAATAAAATAATTAATAAGCCGAGGTTTAAGGGATTGACTGAAATAGTTGATGACATAGTGACTGTACACGAAATTGTGGGCCATGTTTCCTAAAATATCATGTATTGGCTATTGTTATTGTTATCGGTTTATTATTGGATTACTGACACAGTATCTCAATTGATTATGTATTGTTTTATTGTTATTGAGCGAACCAGTGTGCACCAATGCTGCAAATAATGTTATCATGCCGTGTACATAATCTATAGAATCTTCTACTTAAGTCTAAACGACATTGATTGTATGCATCGAACTTGTAGTATGGGATGCAGTAGTACATGCATTAGTTAGGAATAAAATGATTAATAGACTAAGAATTGACACAACATCGACATTGCATATTGTTCATCATTATTTCTATTGATATCGAATATTGGCTAAGTGTTATTGATATTGATCATTGAATATTGTTATCGAATATTGAATAATTGTTTACACTATTGCATCGATTATTAATGATATTGATTATTGCTATTGTCACATGTTATTGATTCCTATTGATCCATTGATTCGTTGTTATATCGTTATTTCATTGTTCATTGCTCTCTCTACTTGCTGTCGATGACTTGCTCTAAGGACAAATTTTCTCATCTTTTTTAGATGAAGTGTTCACAAGTGATCATGGAGGATTACCTACTGAAATTGAAGAACAAACTTTCTGAAGATTTAATGCTTTCTAATTGCTTAACGTTTTATTGAACTTAATGTATTGAGACTTATTATTATTTGGGATTGGATTTATTATTGTATTGGGCTTATGTCCCAGTTTCGTTATTTGTTTTCAGATGTTGGATTATTGTATTTGAATATTTTATATTGCTTCATTCCAAGTGTTATTATTCATGAGATTATTATTATTGTCTGCACATTTGTTCTGTATTGATTATATTGTTGAGTTGATCGGATAAATAACTTATGGGTGACGTTAGTCATTTACTGGGCTAATGTAATGGACTCGTATTCCGTATTTTTGGAAAACGGAGCGCAACACGAGGAAAATCTCAATTTCTTTTTTTAAAACTGAAAATTTAGTATAGTTAATTAGGTGATTAATTAGTTTAATTAGATATTTAGTTAGATAATTAGTTAAGTAATTAAGGTTAATTATAATTAATCAGATTAAACTTTAATTAAGTTAATATCACCACGGGGACGGGTCCCACCAATGTTTTAAAATAAATATTAAAAAATTAAAAAAAATTAAAAAAATTAAAAATCTTTTAAAAACTCACAAGAATTATGTTTCGTGTGTTTCTTTTTCCCCTTACAACTTTGCCATATTTTGTCATTTTCCCACTGCAGCGAAATAATGAATTGTTATTTCTATTTATGCATATATGCATATTTTAGCTCTTACGACGGTGGATGCTCTAATACATCTCATCTTATTATTTAATTATTTATTTATTGAATTCTATTCCATTTTTTTTTGTTTCGATAAGAATATATATTTTATGTTTTGTTTTTGTCCATATGATAGAAAATATGTAGTCAGAGTCAGGACATAAAGAGAGGAATATGGAAAATATGTTCTCAATAAAAATATGTTTTCCTACAATTTTGATTTTTCAATTAAAATATTTTTTTTATAGTTTACTTCTTAATTTGTGGTGAATGTAAAAGGTATAACTGATCACAATCAAATCAACAAAAAGCAAAAGGGAGTAATATGAGTAATTTGGGAGGGATAATTTTGTGTTTTTTATTAAAGAAAAAACTACATGAGTAATTTATATACAACAGTAACAACACGACTTAACCATATTGCCTTTTTCCACAAGGTGGCCAATGGTAGAAGGCGACACAACCAAATAGGAGGACTATTTGTGGAAGACGTTTGGACAGAGGATGAATCCGTTATTAGAAATCATATTGATAGTTCATTCAGAGATCTATTTGGAAGGAAGAAAGTGCTGAGAGGCGAGTTAAGCTCGCACATGTGGAGTGAGGGGGCAATTGAGGGAAGTGAGAGACTAGAAGAACCTTTCACAGAGGAGGAGGTGCTAAAGGCTATCAAGATGCTGGGACAAGACAAAGCTCCAGGCCTAGATGGATTTTCGATTTGTTTTTACACAAAGTATTGGTCCATCATCAAGAATGATCTTTTAGACATATTTCACGAGTTTTTCAAAGGGGATGCACAGGTAGAGAGACTTAATTACGCGAACGTGGTCCTAATCCCGAAGAAGGCAGAAGTCCTAAGATTTAAGGACCTCAGGCCTATCAGCTTGCTAAACGGCTCGTTCAAGATCATCACAAAGACATTGGCCAATAGATTAGCCAATGTTAAACGATATTGTTGGTGAGGCTCAAAGCAGGTTTGTAAAAGGAAGAGACATCCTGGATAGCATCGCATCGGCACATGAAATGATATTCAGATGCCACAAAGACAAAGTAGATGGGTTCCTTCTAAAGTTATATTTTGAAAAGGCATACGACACGGTACAATGGGAGTGTGTAGATGAAGCGATGAAACTCAAAGGATTCGGAGATAAATGGAGGCTATGGATGAAGATGTGTATTAGAAATGGCAAGTCCTTCGTCATAGTCAATAGATTGATAGGAAGGAAAATCAGATGTAAGAGAGGACTGAAACAGGGAGATCCGCCGTCACCACTTATATTCGCAATAATTGCTGATGAATTGGATGAAATGAATAAGAGATGAATGGAGGCAGGATTGGCTAAAGGGATTACTGTTAAAGGGATCTCCGAATCTTAGTCAATCCTACAATATGCTGATGATACCATAGTGTTTGGGATGGCTAAGGCGGAAGAAATATTGGTAGTACTTGTCCTTCTAAGATGTTTTGAATTCTGGTCTGGTCTGGCAGTTAATCTGCAAAAGAGCTGCGTTACTGCTCTCTACAACAACAACGCGACATCCACGAAAATTACCTCAACTTTGCTTCAGTGCGAAATAAAGGAATATCCACTCAAGTACATGGGAACGCCGATCAGACCCGAAAAGCTGATTAAGGAAGGCTGGATTCCTTTGGTGGAAAAGATTGAAAAGAAATTGGTAGGATGGAAAGGAAAATTTCTATCCCTGGGGGGTAGAATAACTCTCATCAACTCCGTCCTCAGTAGCATTCCTACATACCCTATGTCAATTTATGAGATTCCGAGCTGGGCTATCGAAAGAATCGATAAATGTAGGCGGAATTTTCTATGGAAAGGAATGTGCGACGATAACAAGGGTATTAATCTCATTAGGTGGGATAGGGTCTGCAAGAAGAAAGAGTTCGGTGGATTAGGGATCCTGAACCTCAAGACATGAACAAGGTCCTACTGTCCAAATGGTGGTGGAAATTGCATAAACAACGCAAAGTGTGGTGGAGCAATTCGTTCATGAGATGCCGAAGGAGGAAAATTGTCAGATTTGGAGTGAAATGTAGGCATGGAAGGGTTTCTGGTATATGGAAGGGCGTCACAAAGGTAGGAGATATCTACCATACGAACACAAAGTGTAATCTGGGGAAGGGAAACAAAATTAGATTCTGGAAAGACAAATGATGTGGAGATAATACGTTACAATCACTATACCCCGAACTTGCGTCGTCAGCTAAGAGGGAGGATGCTCTTGTTGTAGGCGTATGGAGGAACAGAAAGCTGAGATTGGAGCTCACAGGTAGCCTATCGAACGATGCTCAGGAGCAACTCATGAGGCTCAATACGATGCTACAGGAAGAAGGAACCCAAGAGAGGATAGAGGAGGATGACAGAGAATGGAGTCTATGACAAAACTGAACATATTCAGTTTCTTCTATGTATGGATTCCTTAACGATGGTGGGTTAAGGAACCCACATGCAAGTACCATTTGGAAGACTAAGGTCCCTCCCAAAGTTAAGGCTTTCCTTTGGTTGGTACTAAATGACGGAATCCTATCAAAGATTAACCTAAAGAAACGAAACATTCTGCTCGACGCTACGTGCCAACGTTGTAATATAGGGGAAGAAGATATCACTAACATTTTCTTCGTCTGTCCTAGAGCTAGGTTGGTTTGGGAGGTCATGGGATTGGGATTTCACACAGTCGCAATTCCAAAATGCATTGATGAACTGTGGGGGGAATGGAGAACAAGGCACATCAACATAGAACATAGGTTTCTTTAGGATATTACGGTTGGGGCTATTTTGTGGAGTCTATGGCTAGATAGGAATCAGTTTTGCTTCCGTAATATTAGATGCTCATTTCATATGTTATTGCATAAAATGTTAATTCTAATAGAGGCTTGGGCAGGTCAAGCAGGTACATGGAAAAAACCATGGCTGGAGGGAGCACAGTAGAGATAGAAGGATCAATACGGGGATGCTATCAGCTATGAGTGGGGGGATAGCTTGGATATTTTGGGGGACTATATATGTATCTGATGTTGTACCTTCTTTTTGGTGGAACTTTCTATTGTAATAGACTGGAATAGGTTTATTTTGTATTGGTGGGTACTTTATATTTCGTTAATCAATCATTAATGAAACCGGTGGCCTCGGTCACTTTTATTTTCAAAAAACACGACTTAACCATACTTGAGGCCAAAGCATCCCCCTCCCCCACCCTCAAGTTCTTCAATTTTTTAGTTTTGTTACATATTGAAATAGTTAGATTTGATATTTTAAATGAGTTTTGGCTTGACTTATTTTTGACTTTACTAGTTAGAATAAATTTGGATTTGTAGTAATAACACACGACGGTGTTGCTGTAAGAATGAAACAAAAGTAGGGTTAAGTTCTTATATGTGTTCTTTTAGTTCACTTTGAAACCATATAGACCCCGATTATTTGAGTACGGACTTTCGGCTTGACCTTGATAGATCACATGTTATAAACTATCAACAACAACACATTTGTTCTAAATTTTTGGGGTTGGGCCATGTAAATCTTCTCCTTCACTCAGCTCTACTGAAGATCAAAATGTACCAACGAGTTATTTTTTAGATTGGTTTCATATATAGATCCTACTACGTACATTCTATGCTAGCAATTGGTTGTATAATACAGTCCTATTTTCTAGCTTGAAGCGGGTGTAAACACTGAGACCCTTTAAGAACAATTGGCTTATAAAACCACATTCTTTAGGAATAATAATAGAACATAAACTGTGAGAAAAGATTGAAGGAGAATATAGTTTGGAAAAGAAAGACATGCAGAAGCAAAAACAGGAAAAAATTGCAAAAGTTCTTTTTTTTTATATAATAATTATTAAAGTACATATGTGGAAAGGGAGAAACATCCATCCAAAACCTTTCTAAATATAAGAAAGTCTTACAAGAAATATCATCGGCATTGTCAAATAATCTCTCATTTCAAATATAAGCCGGTATAAGAAGAAAGATCCTCAAGGTTAACAATATGCTCAATCACCCTCTATCTAGAATAAGACAACAAATAATAAGGTCCATAATTGACCAAAGAATACCGGCTCTACGCAAAACATCTGCTACCTTTCTAAATATATATTACAGAAAGAAAAAAAAAACACCAAAATACTTAATTAAATGGAAGAATAGAACCTGATATTTAAAAGTAGACATTTTCTAACTGCTTAATTAGCAACAAACAAAGTGTGAAGGCCGCCAACCAATTGACACTTTTTTTAAAAGAAAAATTAGTCCAATTAAAGGAAATAGTAGAGCATGAGCATCCCCGGCCACTATAAGATCAATCAAGATAACATCCTAAAGTAAGAAGAAATAGGACCACTTTGGCATTAAACCTTCGGGTACTTCAAGGATGAAGTTTTCGATTGCTGATAACTACTGATCCAAGTCAATCCATGTCGACCCAAAACCTCAGCATTTCAAAATGACCAACAATAGTTCTCGAATCTGTCATAATAAGTTTCATGTACTGTAGTGACCCTATCCAAACTACCAGGTTGAGCAAAAGATTCATAGCAGAAGCTAACACATACATTAATATTTTCCAATAAACATGAGTCGGTGTAGATTAAGCTAACAGTACCTATGGTGACCTGGACAACACTCATAGCGAAAAGTATCGGACCCATTATATTTGTTTCCACCACACAACAGATATATTTTATGTACAATCATTACTTCAGTGGGTGGTCCAACATCAAACCTGCCATCATGCACAGCATAATATGATCAGGTCGTTTTCTGCTCCAAAAATTTTGCTGATTCTCTTTTGGTGCTAATGAACATAAAGAGTATGATGTTAGTGTCCACTTGGAGAGAGAGGCTAATTTAAAATGATCAAGCTCATGCTTTAATGTTGAATCTCCGTTGATCAAGTCATTGAACGCCTCTACTTTAACGGGTCTTGCCCTCATGCCATCTGCATTCCTGCATGAATCAGTCACTTCAAGATACATACTAAATGTACTGTAAAAGTTGAAACTATTGGAATATTACTTACTGCATCCCAAGTTGAGGCATTTGAACAGAAGACTGTAGTCGTCTGAACTGCTGCTGCTGGCCTGCCCGTAGTTGGTTTGTCATATCAATCTGATGTTGCTGCGTCTAAAAAATTGCATTTGCTGTTGCTTAGTAAGCGTGTTGAATGTGGTGGTGTCAAATGGGTGAGATGGTGATGATGTAACCACACATTCGCCATAGACTGTTGCTGGTCTTGCTGCCCATGGAACTTTTGGAGCTGTTGCTGCTGCTGAAATGTCAAGTTCTGCCCTTGAGGCATATTCATTTGGGCCTGGGGATGCATTTGCCTCTGGAGCTGATGCTGTTAGGATGCACAGTTGACCAATTAGATAAATAGTTATTAGCACATAATGGCAATAAAATCACAAACTTCATATGATCCATATTAAATTTGAGCATCGCAGGATGCAGGATCGAAGTGCTGTCAAGAGTTGATAGTTAAAGATTGTAAGTAACCTAAGAACATTATGGCAAATGATATGGGGTATATGACGTGGCCTCATCTGGGCCATCAGATCCCCTCAAATTTCGCTCCTCCATGATCATTAGGTCAAAGCAGGTCAAACGGGCTTCAGCCCATTCAGGCCCATAGGCAAACGGGTCCGACCTGGCCCATTAGAGTTTCAAACCCGTTTACCCCTGCCTATAAATACCAGATCCCCTCCTCACTTCCTGAGGTAATAAACTTTTCCCCACCTGAACCCTAGTTACTGTTGCTTTCTTAGTGACTAACTAGATCGTCGGAGGGCCTGTTGCCGGAATTTCTCCCTGATGTTTCTAGACAGTGTGCAAGTACAAAAGACCGAGCCGAGCTACGAGATCCGAGCCGAGCATCCGACCTCTACCTTCCTCCTGCTATCCCCGAGCCGGTCCTACAAACGAGGATCGGATCGACGCTAGCACCACATCTTCCGCTACACAAATTACAAGAACTCGCATCTGTTGCCCCCACACATCAAAAACAAACAACATCAGGTTGGGACCGTATGTGGAAAACCTAGGTACTGATGCCAGTCCGATCCCAGTCAGGGACGTCATCTCAAAGTCCGAGCTCTTTCATGGCTCCCAAAGCGAGAAGGGCCGTCACCTCCGGACATCGTCCTGATCGTCCTCCCCATCACAGCCGCGAGGACGCCCAGGGCCCTAATCAACCACAGGTCAATGGCGCAGCCGGACCCGGACCAGGCGCTTCTCACTCAGTCGCAACTGACTTGCGGCGCTTCATCCAAAATCGACAGGCCAGTCGAACCAGGAGAGGGACCGCTTCCAACTCAGTCCCGAACCAAGGAAGACAGCCGACCCCAGAACGGGAGCCGGGACACAGCCGCTCACCCCGAGGACCTCAACCATCGCGTGACCCGGTGGGTCAAGCACCAATCACGAGGGCAGAGTTTCAAAATTTTAGGGACGAAGTCCTCCAGGCAATCCGAGGTGATCCTAGGACCGAGGTGTGCAACGACTCCATCCCTCAACCAAAAGCCTGGGGCGGCGAATCCACGGATCGAACCGCCCGCTTGAACAAGAAGATGCCGTCCTTAGACGCCTCCGAGAGATGGAGAACCGCTTCGCCCATCTCGGCGAGGACGGGCCGATGCCAGGGCATGGTTATAGGCCGACCCAACCCTCATTTTTTCACTCAAATCTTGGAAGCCAAAATTCCCAGAAATTTCAGCCTCCCCAATTCGAGACATACAACGGCGATGGTGATCCCGCTGATCACATGGAGGGGTTTAAAACCCTCATGATGATTCACAGCGCTTTGGATCCCCTCCTATGCCGCGCTTTTCCCGCCACCCTGTGTGGTCCGGCTCGGAAATGGTTCTCGAAGCTCACCCCTGGCTCAGTCTTCTTGTTCGACCAGTTGGAAGCAAATTTTCTAGTACACTTCGTGACCAACAAAAAGGTCGAGAAGACGAGCGCGTCCCTTCTGGACCTCAGACAGAAGGAAGGGGAGTCACTCTGCGAGTTCGTTCGGAGGTTCACTGCCGAGGCGAGTTCTGTCTCCTCTCTCGACGCGAGCGTCGTTTCGGTAGCTTTCCGACACAATGTTCGACACTGTCAGCTTAAGGCTTCCCTGGCCAAAAAACCACCCATCGACTTCCCCAACTTGCTCAACAGGGTCGAGAAGTACATTCGAGCGGAAAAGACCCTAAATCCCGAGGGCACCAAAGAAGCCACCGCCAAGGAAAAGCGGAAGGCAGACGATGTTGAGCCCGTTGAGAAAGTGACAAAAGAGGCAGCCAATCTCAAAAGAATTCCTCCGGTCCCCCGATTTGAGAGGTATACCCCGCTGACCCAGAATGTGTCGACAATCCTGATGGAAATCGAGGATAAAGGGATCGTTCGACTCCCATCCCGACTGAGCAACAACAAGAAGCGGGACCAGAGATTCTACTGTCGCTTCCACCGAGACAATGGGCACGAGACGGACAACCACCGGGCCCTCAAAGACGAGATCGAGGCCCTCATCCAACGAGGGTACCTGAGGGATTTCACCTGGGATAACCCAAGAGATCGAAGGGATCCGAGGAATCCGAGGCCTTCGCCCCCCTTCGAACGATCAACCGGCGACCCGAACGGGACCCCAAGCCCGAGGAGACCGGAGGGCAGGCCATCCTACACTGCGTCCATGGTGGACCCTGGGAGGTGATATGGCTAAAAATAGGGTTAAATCGGGATTGTCCAAATCGGACACGAATCTCAAAGCTTAGGGGTAAAATGGTAATTTCACCTACTAACAGATCTGAAATGGGTACTGGATCTCCTCCCCAAAGATCCAATAACCCACGAACAGATCCACCTCAACCAGGTACGGGTTTTTACCCGCTGCAAACCCGGTCTAGCAGGGTAGAATTAGGGTATCTGATTAAGATTAATCAACGGCCCTGATTCACATCTATCCTTTCACTAGGGATTAGGGATTACATTCCTTATCTGAACACAGGGATCACATTCCTAATCTGATCCCAACGGCGACTATAAATACCCCCCATCCATCACCATTAAAAGGTAATCAATCTTTTGCCAATTTACGCTCTTTCATAATCTTCCTGATTACTGACTTGAGCGTCGGAGGGTGCGTCGCCGGGATCAACCCCGGTGTCTCGCACTTCTTGCAGGTGAAGGCGGGAGTCAGCAGTCAAACTCCAGCGGAACAGGTTCAGGTTTGCTATTCAAGTTTTCCAAGAATCCACAAATACTATCTATTTGCCCCCACACCAGATTTAGCGGTAACAGATTGACACCGTCTGTGGGAAACAAATGAATAGCAGCCTCCCCTCTTCCCGTTGGTCAGATCTTCTCCAGCCATGCCTCCTAGGAAAGTAAGATCCAGAGGGTCCAACCGTGGACCCAACCCCGTCGATCAGCAACAGGAAGTCCCCATCCAAACTGCTCAGCAGTAGAGGCAACTTCCTCCTCAAGCAGAGGACCCTCTCCAACAGGACCAGCCTCCTCTTCAGAATCAGCAACCTCCTAAGGGCCCCCCCGGTCCTCAAAATGCCGGTGCAGGGGTCTCGCGTCCCAACCCGCAGAAGCAACCTCTCCATCAGGACCACGTCTCAATACACAATGCCTCTACGGATTCTATGGCCTCCCACAATCCCTGAGCTTCCGACCTTCGCAATACCATCCTCAATCGGCAGAAGGATGAGGATCTTCGCTGCCGTCTGGATGAGAAGCGGGCCCGAGAGGGAGCCTCCCGCCAACAACGTCCAGATGAGCGATCTCCTCACCGCCGAGACTACAGAAGGTCCCCCACCCAAAGAGGGTGGAGAGAGTCCCCCGAGCATCATAGGAGAAGACCCTATTCCCCAGCCGGTCGGCAGCATCCGAGGAACGATGAGGCACCCATCACTTGTGCCGAGTTCCAGCAATTCCAAGCAACCATCCTACAAGCTCTCAATCTCCGACCCAACAACACCAATGCTCCAAGGATTCCCACTCCTCCTCCGGTCCGAAGTCCTCGCCGACGGTCCTTAACTCCTCCCCCAGCTCCTAGCAACCCCCAGCACATTCCTAGTCCTCGCCGCTCCAGGAGCTACCGTTGTCGTAGCCCCCGCTCTCCCTCGTACAAAGACGAGTCTAGAGGCTCGGTTGATTACCGTCGAAGAGATGACGCTGTCTACCGTCGTCTCCACGAAATGGAGAGGCGCTTGGGTCAGTTAGACAGAGAAGAAGAGCTTAGAGAAAGGACCCTTCGCCCGAGTCGACCTCCTTTTTCCCGAACCATAATGGAGGCACCCGTACCAATTGGCTTTAAACCTCCTCAATTCGAGACTTATTCCGGGGAGTCTGACCCCGTCGACCACATCGAAAGCTTTAAGACCCTCATGCTCATCCATCAAGCTTCCGATGCTCTGCTGTGCAAGACCTTCCCCGCTACTCTCAAGGGTCCGGCTCGAGAATGGTACTCTCACCTTGCCCATCCCCAATATTCTCCTTTGAGCAATTTGAGACCCTCTTCATCACCCACTTCGTGAGTAGCCGCCGAACTGAGAAGACCAGCATTTCGCTACTCTATCTCAACCAGAAGAAGGGTGAGAAGCTGAGAGACTATGTGAAAAGGTTCACAGCAGAAGCCAGGTCCATAGCATCCCTCGACCAGTCGGTCGCTGCAGCAGCATTCCAATCCAATATCCTCAACTCCAGTCTCCGCTCCTCCCTCGCCAAGAAGCCCCCGCAGAACTTCTCTGACCTCCTCCTCCAGAGCGAAAAGTATATTCGGGCCGAGGAAACTGAGCACCGCCCCAACTTGGAGGGGCCTTCCTCCGGGTCTAAGAGAAAGGGAACAGAAGAGGAAGGGGCCAAGAAGCTCCAAAAGGATAATGGCGGGTAGCGCCGACCTCCCCCCAGATTTGAAAAGTTTACTCCTCTTAATGCCAACATCTCCACAATTCTCATGAAAGTTGAGAAGGAAGGGGTGATACCTCCTACGCCAAAAATGAATACCCCCGGCAAGAAGAGGGATAAAGAGAAGTGGTGTCGCTATCACCGGGACCATGGCCACGATACCAATGATTGTCAGGCCTTGAAAAACAAGATAGAAGCCCTCATCTAGAGGGGTCAGCTAACCAAGTTCGTGAGAAAGGACCGATCCGATCTTCCTCCCCCGCCTCAGGGGGGCTAACAAGCGTCCTGAACGTGATGAAATGCCCGAATTCAAAGAGGAGCGTGTCCTGCATCTCATTCATGGGGGCCCAATGGGGGGCTCCTCCAACTCCTCTCGAAAGGCGTTTATTAGGAAAGTTAATTCGGTCCGCGCCACACCTCCCCCTAAAGGCCTCGGAGTGCCCGTCACATTCTCAGATGAAGACCTTGAGGGTGTCCAAACCCCCCATTGTGACGCACTCGTCATCAACCTCCATATGGCGAACTTTAAAGTGGAAAGGATCCTAGTGGAAAATGGCAGCTCCGTTAACATCCTCTTCCTCGCCGCTTTCAAAGGCCTCAAACTATTCCGGGACAGACTTAAGCCCGCCGGCTACACACTCCATGGGTTCACGGGAGTGCCAGTGACTATTGAAGGGGTTATCACTCTCGACGTAACTGTTGGCAAAACTCCTACTACCAGAATGGAGTCGATGGACTTCATGGTCGTGGATGTCCCTGCAGCTTACAATGTCATTTTGGGTCGGCCCGGCTTAGCCGCTCTCGAAGCCATCCCCTCCGCTTATCACCTCAAGATGAAATTCCCCACCCGGGCAGGAGTAGGAGAAGTAAAAGGCAATCAGGAAATGGCCCACAGATGCTACATGACCTCTACTATGGGTCCAGTCCTCTCCCTCGAAACACTCGAAATCCCCCAAGATGTTGTTCGACCAACGTCCGAGCCGGTGGATGAGTTAGAGGAAGTGCTCTTCTCTGAGCAGGATCCGAGCCGAAAGTTCTTTGTTAGCAAGACCCTCCTATCTGCCCTATGCTCCGACATAGTCCAGTGCATCCGTAGGAACCGCGACCTCTTTGCTTGGTCGGCCGCAGACATGCCCTGAATTTTCGAAGAGCTTTTAGTCCATCACCTCAGCGTTGCTCTGGGGTCCAAACCGGTCCAACAGAAGAGGCGCAAGTTCGCTCCCGAACGCCAGCAAGCTATAAAAGAGGAGGTGGACAAACTCTTGAAGGCTCGGTTCATACAAGAGGTCAATTATCCCGAATGGTTCTCGAATGTAGTGATGGTGAAGAAGTCCAATGGGACCTGGAGGATTTGTATCGACTTTACCGACCTTAACAAGGCATACCCCAAAGATCCATTCCCACTTCCAAGTATCAATACTTTGATTGACGCCACTTCGGGCCATGAACTCCTCAGCTTCATGGATGCCTTCCCAGGCTACAATCAGATTCGTATGTTTCCCCCGGATATCCCGAAGACCTCCTTTGTAACCGATCAGGGCCTCTACTGCTACAGGGTAATGCCCTTCGATTTGAAGAATGCAGGTGCCACTTATCAACGCCTTGTCAAAAAGGTTTTTCAAGCACAAATCGGCCGAAATATGGAGGTGTATGTTGACGATATGCTTGTGAAGAGCATCCACGGGGCCGATCATGTGGCCGATCTGCAGGAGGCGTTCGATGTACTCAGAAAGCACGATATGAGGCTCAATCCGAACAAGTGTGCGTTCGGAGTCTCGTCGGGGAAATTCCTAGGCTTCATGGTCAGCCAAAGAGGAATCGAGGCCAACCCCGAGAAGATCAAAGCCATATTGGACATGGCTCCCCCGAAGAATGTTAAAGAGGTTCAGAAGCTAACGGGTCGCCTGGCAGCCATAGGGCGCTTCCTTTCCAAGTCAGGGGAGAAGTGTCTTCCCTTCTTCAAGGCTCTCAGGGGGGCTAAAGGCTTCGAGTGGGGTCAGCAGCAACAAGACTCATTCGATCAGCTGAAGGCTTACCTAGTCAACCCTCCTTTCCTCAGCAAACCTGTTCCTGGGGAAACCCTCTACATCTACTTAGCAGCCTCCGAGCAGACCCTTAGCACCGTCCTCGTGAGGGAAGAAGATAGGACTCAAAAGCCCAATTATTACGTGAGCAAGGTACTTCGGGATGCCGAGCTCTGCTATCCGAGGATAGAGAAGATGGCATACGCCTTAGTCATGGCCGCAAGAAAGCTTTGCCCATATTTCCAATCCCATTCGGTGGTCGTTCTTACCGACCAACCGCTGAAGCAAGTTCTCCACAAACCAGAAACCTCCGGTCGCCTCATGAAGTGGTCTATCGAGCTGAGCCAGCATGATATAACGTATCAGCCTCGGACCGCGATCAAGGCTCAGGCCTTAGCTGAATTCATAGTTGAAAGTACCATCTCCGAGGTCAGCCTAGCAATGAAGGGACCGCCTGTCTGGTCGGTTTATGTAGATGGATCCTCTTGTAACGAGAGAAGCGGAGCCGGGGTCATTCTGGCCGCCCAGATGATTTCATCCTCCAATACTCCCTCCGAATCAACTTCAAGGCCTCTAACAACGAAGCAGAATATGAAGCACTCATAGCCGGCCTCAGAATGGCTCGTAATGCAGGGGCGCAGTGCCTCCGGATCTTTAGCGACTCTCAGCTGGTCATAAATCAGGTCCTAGGCGAGTACGAGGCACGAGATGACCGAATGGCTAAGTACCTAGCCAAGGTCAGGAATCTCATGGCCCTATTTGAAAAAGCTCTCATCCAGCGAATCCCCCGAGAAGAGAATTCCCAAGCCGATGCCCTCTCCAAGCTAGCCTTCTCCTCCCTCCAAGGTCTAGAGCAGACCGTCTTGATCGAGGTGCTCCTGAAGCCAAGTATAGAGATTGAAACTTCCGACTCGATGGAGTCACTACCTGTCCTGCTTCAAGATAACTGGATGAATCCCCTGGTAGAATTCCTAAGGGATGGGCTCCTCCCCGAAGACCCTAAAGAAGCTCGCCGAGTGAGAACTCGAGCAGAGCGATACACACTTATCGAGGGCATCCTATACAAGCACTCCTTCACACAAGTAGACGACAGGCCTTATTTGAGATGCCTCTCCCCGGAATAAGCCGATTACGCCTTGCAAGTGCTCCATGAAGGCATCGGCGGGGCACATTCAGGGTCCAGATCCCTAGCCCGGAAAGCGTTGAATTATGGATATTTCTGGCCCACTCTCCTTCAAGACGCCGAACTACACGTTCGGCAATGCAGCTCTTGTCAGAAATACTCCAACGTCCGTCGCCTTCCACAAGCTCCACTCACCTCCCTATCAAGTCCTATCCCTTTCGCAATGTGGGGGATGGACTTACTAGGGCCATTCCCACCAGCTCCGGGCCAGCTCAAATTCTTAGTCGTGGCAATCGACTACTTCTCGAAGTGGATAGAGGCCGAGTCCTTGGCCACAATCACCGAGAACAAAGTACTTCAGTTCTTCTGGAAGAACGTTATCTACCGATTCGGTGTCCCTCGAGTCCTCATAACAGACAACGGAACCCAGTTTACCGGGGCTGCCTTCCGAGCTCTATGTGAAGACCTCGCTATCCAACAACGTTTCTCCTACGTCTTCCATCCACAGTCGAATGGTCAAGTGAAGAATGCTAACCGACAGATCCTCTCCGGTATTAAGAAGAGGCTGAATAAGTGCTCTAAAGGCTTATGGTTCGATCAGCTCCCTAACGTGCTGTGGAACTATCGCACCACGAAACGGACCCCCACGGGAGAGTCGCCATTCAACCTCACGTATGGGTCCGAGGCTGTGATCCCATTGGAAGTCGGCATACCTTCTCCTCGCCTTTTTGCCTACGAAGAAGAACAGAATGCCAGAGAACTTCGGGCAAACTTAGACTTGGTCGACGAGCTACGGGAAAGAGCGTCAATCCGCCAACAGAGTTATCGAGGGAGGATCGAGTTGGTGTACAATAAGAGAGTCTGTCCTACCAACCTCAAAGAAGGGGACTTGGTCCTCAGAAAGTTAGCAATCTCTTTTCCTGGTCAGAAGAGTAAACTAGCTCCAAATTGGGAGGGACCCTACAAGATCACCAAAGTAGTTCGGCCCGGGACATATCGTCTAGAAGACCTCGAAGGCAGAGAGAACCCCAGGACTTGGAATGCCGACCATCTTTTTAAATATCAAGAGAGAGCATTAACGCCTCTCTAAGTTTTCTGGGATGTCGAACCGTTCCTCTCCTTTTACTTGTATTTTTTTCTTCATTTCTCTTATGTAATAACGGCTCGCAACTTAGAAGCAGCCAACTATCAGTTATCAATAAAGAAAGTTTTTCATATTTTACTTGTAAAATTGCTTGTATCTCTCTGCTTTTACTCTTCACCCTAACGACGAGTTCGGAGTCCAACACTTGGCTCAACTCCTTTTCGCAAGCTCGCTCTTAAGCGGGCTAGAAAGGGATTCGCCATTCAGAATTGCTCCCACAACCATTGAACAAACTCTAACGACGAGTTCGAAGTCCAACACTTGGCTCGACTCCTCTTCGCAAGCTCACTCTTAAGCGGGCTAGAAGGGGTTCGCCATTCGGAATTGCTCCCACAACCGTTGAACAAACTCTAACAATGAGTTCGGAGTCCAACACTTGGCTCGACTCTGCTTCGCAAGCTCGCTCTTAAGCGGGCTAGAAGGGGTACGCCATTCGGAATTGCTCCCACAACCGTTGAACAAACTCTAACGACGAGTTCGGAGTCCAACACTTGGTTCGACTCCTCTTCGCAAGCTCGCTCTTAAGCGAGCTAGAAGTGGTTCGCCATTCAGAATTGCTCCCACAACCGTTGAACAAACTCTAATGACGAGTTCAGAGTCCAACACTTGGCTTGACTCTGCTTCGCAAGCTCGCTCTTAAGTGGGCTGGAAGGGGTTCGCCATTCGGAATTGCTCCCACAACCGTTGAACAAACTCTAACGACGAGTTCGGAGTCCAACACTTGGCTCGACTCTGCTTCGCAAGCTCGCTCTTAAGCGAGCTAGAAGTGGTTCGCCATTTGGAATTGCTCCCACAACCGTTGAACAAACTCTAACGATGAGTTCGGAGTCCAACACTTGGCTCGACTCTGCTTCGCAAGCTCGCTCTTAAGCGAGCTAGAAGTGGTTCGCCATTCGGAATTGCTCCCACAACCGTTGAACAACGCTAACGACAAGTTTGGGGTCCAACACTTGGTTCGACTCCGCTTCGTTGAGCACACCGAGCTACTAAGCTGCTATGGGCAGAGGCGGAACTACCAAGTCGCCGAACCGAGCGGACGAGGTACCGACCTCCACATATGGAGAAAAAAGCCGCCGAGCCAGCTTCACCGTCTGATTGTCTCAAAATTTGTGTTAGAACATGATGAACGGCTCAGATCGCGCCACGTCCCTACGAAACGACAAGATAATGTTTTCTCGAAATTTGAGCCTCTTGTTTCGTGATTTGTGCCGTGATCATGATCCACCGCCAGATTAAGCCACGTAGCTCGGCCATAAATCCGAGCTACCTAACTATCGAAAAGCAAAGAGACCTCGGCACACCCTGAGCAAAAACGAAAATTCTACAGCTAGAACGAATAAATGGAGCTAACTATTGGTTCTTATGGTTCGTTTCAGAAGTAAGTAACTACGGCACAACAACGAGCAGACGAACTCCAATTTTATTAAAACAACTTAATGATTTTACAAGGCAAGGTTACCACAAAAAGGCGTTACAAAAACTTGAGAGCCCAGTACAACTGTATCAACGCCTCTTCGGAACGGGGACATTCCGATTCAGAGACACTCGGGGTCGGCGTCGCTTAACCTCCGAGCTTGTCTCTAGGCCGACGAACCGAGACGCCTCTTCGCCACTAACTCTAACGGTGGCTCCGACTGAGGCTCCGCTCGAGGAAACTGCTACGCCACTTTTGCCATCGGCCGCGGTCCGACCTGTGACGGGAGGACGAGTCGCGAGCTCGTAGAAGGAGATCCCTCGCTCGCACTCCTCGCGGGTACACGAGGTGCTGCGGACGTTAATCCTCACGGGCTGAGGCTTTAGACGAGCGACCTCCTCCTCGAGCTCGACGATCCTATCTTTCAAGGTGTCATCCTTCACCGATATCTTGAGCCGAGGAAGTTTTGCTGAGCCCGGGTACTCAGCACTATCAGATATGATACGACGCAAATTGGTCACCTCGATGCTCTTGTCGACTGTAACCCTCTGCAACTGCTCGACCTTCATTGCGAGCTCGTCTCGCTTGGCCAGCACCGAGGCCAACTCTTCTTCTTTAGCCGAGAGTTCTTCCTTGACTATCCGCAAGTGATGCACCTCGGCCAGTAATTCGCTATTCTTCTTCTCCACGTTGAACAGCACTCTTCGGATCAGGTCGATATCACCCTCGAGACGAGCTTCGCGAGACCGCTTGAACAGTTCCGAACGATGCCGAGCTGCTACGGTGTCCGAATCAAGCTCGACGATCTGAAAGACAAAGGCATCACATTGAAAGACTATAGCCGAGCCAGGCACTTAGACAGATTCAAAACAAAATTTTCGAGAAGAAGCCTTTTCATTCACATCAAAAGTGCGGTGGCCAGTCCGCTATAAGGCTTATACAAAAAGAAAAAATTACAAAAACAAAAGAATCAGGGGTCCACCTGGGGCGGCAGCTCAGATACCGGCGCCTCGCCAGATGGCCCTTCGCCCCTCGACACCTCGGTTCGAGGATCGGCCGACACGGTCTTGGGGTCGGCTGGCGCCTTCCCATCTCGAGGTTCATCCTCCTCTTCCCATTTGTCGTCTTCTTCGACCTCTTCGCCTTCATCCTCGGCGACAGGCCACAGCCGATACCCAACTCTCTGAAAGCCGGGGACCCGAGCTTGGACATGGTCGAGCGCCCTAGCATAAAACTTCTCCATATTCCCAGCCATATGCTTCTTCGCCTCGGCTTCGACCTCCGCCCTTATCACTGCCGCAACGTCGTCCTTCTCCGCCTTCGCCGCCTCCAGGGCCTTCGCCGACTCCGCCAACTCCTCGACAGCCTTAGCAACTTTGGCGACCTCCGCGGCGAGCTGTTGCTTCGTTCGCTCCAAGTCCGCCTCGAGGTCGGCGACTCGAACCACCAAGCCATCCGAACGACGTTGCTCTGCCTCGAGCTGCCTAACCGCCCTCGCCTTCTTCGCCCTGTCCTTGTCACAGGCGGCCTTCAGTTCCCTCTCCTGCTCGGCGAACTCTTGAATCAGATGGCCGAAGTGACAGGTGGCCTGTGGCAAGGAGTTAGAGCCGAGCTGCGAACTTAGGCGAAATTCTTAAAAAGAGAAAAGTCAAGACTTACCGACATAAGCGACCGGGCAACCTTGTAGGTGTCATCGCCGGTCGTCCCCGCCTTCAGGGCAGCTCGGTCCTTGGGGGTCGCGAGATGCTTCACGGCCTGCATACACATTTGCGAGTCGCCGAGGAAGCCGTCATGGTTCTTCACCAGCTAGTCGGGGACGAACAGCTTCTTGTACTGCTCGGTCAGAATCTCCTCGGCTTGAGTCGTCAGGGGAGGGGCCTCGAGCGACAGTGCCACCGAAACGGAGAAGGTCTCACCGGCCACGGTAGACGAAGCAGGGGCCGAGGGGTCGGCGGGAACAGCCACCACCAATGATGGAGCTTGAGTAGCAGGGGCGGGGTCGGCGACTACCGAGGGAGCCTTGGTAGGGCGGTCGGATGAAGGACCTGTGCCCGGCCTTTTCCTCTTCCTACCGTCGGCCACCTTGCCTCGCTCATTCATCATCCCCAGGAAATCCATCTTCGGCGCTTCTGTTCTGAACAACCAAACAAACAACAAGTTAGAAAAACGAACAAGAAACTTAAAGGAAATTTTTTTTTGGCGACAAGATGTCAGGGGCATACTCGGGTCGATCGGACTAAGGCCCGACCCGTGTAGCACCTCCTCGGTCATTTCTCTCCAACTCAACATTGGGAGGGCAATGATCTTTGCTGCCACCTCCGCCTCGGCCGCAGTCAGCACCGGGTCGACCCTTGCGAACTTCGGCACCTCTACCTTCCACCGTTTCGGAAAGTCCAGCGTCGAGGGCCCCTTCAACAGAAAAAACTTCTCCTTCCAACCTTTTATCGAATCCAGATTCTCTATGAGCCTAACGCCTTTCCGATGTGACAGGTAGTAGCGAGGCTCGGCCTTATTCATCCGGTGGATTCGATACAGGCTACGGAGGACCACCAAGCCAGGCTCGACCTCGGCGATGCGGCACTGCAACAAGAAGGCGAGCACGTGGTGCCAGGAGTTCGGCATAAACTGGGTCGGTGCCAAGCAATACCACTGAAGTACCTCTAACACGAAGGGATGCAGGGGGAAGCGCAAGCCGGCGCTCAAAGATTCGAAGTCAAATGCACACGTATCCGGCGACAGTTCGGAGTTCGCCCGCATCCCAGGGCCGGGGAGGATCAGCTTGTACTCCGGAGGGATGGCGAACCCCTTTCTAATCCGAAGCAGGTCCTTCTCAGATAATACCGAGGCAATTTGTCCACCTCGGTAGTCTCTCTCGGGTTGTTTTCCTCGTAAACTGCCGACCTACCAACGATCGCTTTCTTCAGAAGATCACCCTCGTACCGCCTAATTCCGGCGTGGCCGGACAACACACTAGGGTACCGGCCCGACTCAGGGGCTCGCCTCTCAGTCTCCACGATCTCCTCGACTACAAGAGACCGGGCCACTACCTTCTTCCTCTTCTCCTCGGCCACGGAAGGTCCTACCACCTCCTTCCCCTTTCTCCGGCTCGCCACTTGCCTCCTCACCTCGGCACCACTATCGTCCGAGGACGAGGCCTCACTTCCCGAGTTTACCCTTGACATCTCTAAAAAAGTACAAGGCAAATACACTGACCTTGAGGTGACATATCCTTGAAGTGACGTTCACGGCCGGAATTAGATCACCAGAAATTGCCTGGCCCATGCGACAGCTAGCGCAACCACCTTAGAGCACAAATCGCCGCTAGCAGAGCAAACTGAGAGTAAAAGTAAAAACTAAGAAGTAAAAGTGGGAATGAGCCAAGGGGTGAAGGGGGGTGAGAATTTATAACCTCAAAGCGACGTTTGGGCTTCCTTGGGCATTTAAAGGCCCACTAAGAGAAGGCAAAATGCCAAAACGGAGAGTTGCGATGTTTCAAAACAAAGACTCTTCAAATCGCTTAAGTCCATGACTCGGCCATTGGAGTGCCTAGCCGAGCTACCGAACAGCCTGGCTATGCAACCAAGCTACTAGGTGGAAGAACTATTCGCCGAACCCATGGTAGGCCTCGCCTAGCTACCGGGCCGAGGTGCCGAGGTACTGACCTCCACATATGGAGAAATATTCTGCCGAACCAAATTCACCATCGGATCATTCCAAAATTCGTGTCGAAACTTGATGGACGGTTCAGATAGCGACACGCTCACAAAACGACAAGATACCATTTTCTAGTGATTTGAACCCCGTCCTCGTGACTCACACCGTGATAATCGCTCCAAATCTAGCCACACGTTCCTTCCGAGCTGCCGGCCACCGGTGTGCATGGCCGAGCTACCGAACAGCTTGGCTAAGCAACCGAGCTACTGGGTCGGAGGGTGGCGACGGTTCAAGACAAGGACTCTTCAAAACACTTAACTCCACCCCTCGACAATCAATGCCTCGACGTGCCACCGAACAGCCGAGTCGAGGTGCCGAGGAACCGACCTCCACATATGGATAAAAATTCTGCCGAGCCAGAACCACCGTCGGATCGTTCCAAAATTCGTGTCGAAACTTGACGGACGGATCAGATTGCGCCACGCCCACAAAACGACAAGATAATGTTTTCTCGTGATCTGAACCCTGTCCTCGTGATTTGCACCGCGATGGACGCTCAGGATCGTGCCACGTAGCTCGGCAGATACCAACGCTCCGGGCCGAGCTGCAGAAGTAGCTGAACCGAGGTGCCGCGAAACCGACCTCCACATATGGAGAAAAAATCTGCCGAGCCAAATTCACCGTCGGATCATTCCAAAATTCGTGTCAAAATTTGATGGACGGCTCAGATCGTGCCACGCCCACAAAATGACAAAATAACATTTTCTCGTGATCAGAACCCCGTCCTCGTGATTCGCACCGTGATGGACGCTCAGGATCGTGCCACGTAGCTCGGCAGATCCTGAAGCTCCGAGCCGAGCTGGCAAAGAGCCGAGCCGAGGTGCCGAGGCACCGACCCTCTCATACGAAGAAACTACTTGCCGAGCAACTTGGATCGTCTGATCCCCCAGAAAATCGCCCTCGAAGCTGATGGAGGGCCCAGATCGCGCCACGCCATAAATCGGTATTAAAAACTAGTTTTTATTTATTTTAATCATTTTATTTATCTAAAAATTGCGAAAAAATTGTTGAAAATTCGGGAAAATTAACTAAAAATTCTAAGAAATAATTATAAATTTGGGGGTGTATTTTCGAGCCCCTGAATGAACAATTGTTACCTAGACCGGTTCATTAAGGCCCCCGAACGACGGATTAATACTTCGCAAAAATAAATAAATAATCCGAAAAAGTAGATAAAAATCACCGAATGTCCAGAACAACTCAGAACGCACATCCAACTCGAAAAATTACCAAACTGCCTCATACAAAGATTCGAATCTCCCCGTTGGACTCCGATACAACCTCGTAAGCCATGGAAACAGTAAAACTACTCCTCAAAGGCTGATCAAACCCAGTCTTCGAGAGTGGGGGGCTCGTGATATGGCTAAAAATAGGGTTAAATCGGGATCGTCCAAATCGGGCACGAATCTCAAAGCTTAGGGGTAAAATGGTAATTTCACCTACTAACGGGTCTGAAATGGGTAGTGGATCTCCTCCCCAAAGATCCAATAACCCACAAACGGATCCACCTCAACCGGGTACGGGTTTTTACCCTCTGCAAACCCGATCCAGCAGGGTAGAATTAGGGTTTATGATTAAGATTAATCAACGGCCCTGATTCACATCTATCCTTTCACAGGGGATTAGGGATTACATTCCTTATCTGAACACAGGGATCACATTCCTAATCTGATCCCAACGGCGACTATAAATATCCCCATCCATCACCATTAAGAGGTAATCAATCTTTTGCCAATTTATGCTCTTTCATAATCTTCCTGATTACTGACTTGAGCGTCGGAGGGTGCGTCGCCGGGAACAACCCCGGTGTCTCGCACTTCTTGCAGGTGAACGGCGGGAGTCAGCAGTCAAACTCCAGTGGAACAGGTTCAGGTTTGCTATTCAAGTTTTTCAAGAATCCACAAATACTATCTGTTTGCCCCCACATCAGATTTAGCGGTAACAGGAGGGGAATCCAATACTTCTCATAAGGCCTTCGTCCGAGAGGTTAACTTCGTCCGAGACCATCCCTCCCCCTAGATTTAGTAGTGGTCGGTCTCCTTCTCTGGAGAAGACCTGGAAGGAGTTCGGCTCCTGCACTGCGACGCCCTTGTCATGGCAAATTTCAAAGTCCATCGAATTCTCGTGGATAACGAAAGCTCAGTCAACATCCCTTCTTGGAAGCATTCGAGAACCTGAAGCTCCCCCGAGATAAGCTAAAGCTGGCCGGGTACACCCTGCATGGGTTCTCAGGCGTCCCAGTTCAAATTGAAGGGATCATAATGCTGGATGTAAAAGCCGGCACGACCCCCATCATACAAACCGAATCAATGGACTTCATGGTGGTCAACATCAAGGCGGCGTACAATGCCATTCTCGGCCGACCCGGGCTCTGATCGTTTCAGGCTATCCCCTCGGCTTACCACTTGTAGTTGAAGTTCCCCACTGACCTCAGGGTCGGTGTTGTCCAAGGGAATCAGGAGTCTGCACGTTCGTGCTACATGACCACGGTAGGAGGCGGGGTATTTCCCCTTGGCGCAGTCGAGCTTCCACCCGAAAGAAGCCAGCCCGAGTCAGAACCCGCGGACGAATTAGAGGAGGTCTCATTCGAGGACGAAGACAAGTCTAAGTGGTTCCGTGTGAGCCGCTCTCTTTCCCCCGACCTTCGACCAAGCCTGATTAATTGCATCTGCCGTAATATCGACCTCTTCGCCTGGACCCCGTCCGTCATGCCCGGAATTTCTGAGGACCTAATCATGCACATGCTAAGTGTCCAACTGGGCTCCAAGCCGATCCATTAGAAGCGACGCAAGTTCACCCCGGAGAGGCAACAAGCAGTGAAAGCGGAGGTGGACAAACTGTTGTACGCTCGGTTCATCCAAAAGGTCAGCTACCCCGAGTGGCTGGCTAACGTCGTGATAGTGAAGAAGGCCAGCGGGAGCTGGAGGATTTGCATAGAATTCACGGACCTTAATAGGGCGTGCCCCAAAGATCCTTACCCCCTCCCGAGCATCGACAATCTGATCGACGCAACGTCGGGTTACGAGCTACTGACCATTATGGATGCCTTTTCAGGCTATAATCAAATCTGGATGTTCCCTCCGGACATCGCCAAAACGTCCTTCGTTACCGATCAGGGTCTCTACTATTACCGGGTTATGCCCTTCGGACTCAAGAACGTCGGAGCCACCTACCAGAGACTCCTCAATCGAGTTTTCAAAGATCAGATCGGTCGTAACATGGAGGTATAATTCGACGACATGCTCGTTAAGAGCCGACAAGGGCAGGACCATGTCGCCGACCTAGAGGAAGCCTTTGGCGTCCTTCGGTACCACAACATGAGGCTCAATCCTGCCAAGTGTGCCTTCGGCGTCTCCTCGGAAAAATTTCTCGGGTTCGTCGTTAGCCAATGCGGCATAGAGGCAAATCCTAAGAAGATCCAGGCTATAATCGACATGGCCCATCCCAGAAACATTAAGGAAGTTCAACGGCTCACGGGAAGATTGGCGGCCATCAGTTGCTTCCTCTCCAAGTCTAGAGAGAAGTCCCTCCCCTTCTTCAAGGCTCTGCGGGGAGCGAAAGGCTTCGAATGGGGCGACCCCCAGCAACAGGCGTTCGACAGTTAATGTCCTACCTCGCCAACCCCCCACTTCTGAGCAAACCCGAACCAGGCGAATCCCTCTTTCTATACCTCACAGCCTCGGAAAATGCACTCAGCCCCGTGCTTGTCCGGGAAGACGACGGAATTCAGAAACCTCTCTACTATGTGAGTGAAATTTTGCTCTTGGCTGAGACCCGATACGTCAAGATGGAGAAGGTTGCTTATGCCTTGTTCATGGCCGCACGGAATCTCCGTCCTTATTTCCAGGCCCACTCGATCCTAGTCTTTACAGACCAACCTCTCAAGGCCGTCCTCCATAAGCTTGAGAGTTCCGGACGCTTAGTCGTGTGGTCGATCGAACTGAGCCAGTACGACTCCAGCCCAAGGCAGCCATTAAGGGACAAGCCATCGCCGAATTCATCGCGGAGTGCACTATCTCCGAAGTGACTGACATCCAAGAAGCCGATCTGGTTTGGGAAGTTTATGTCGACGGCTCATCTTGCGAGGTGGGAAGCGGCGCAGGCGTCATCCTCAAAGGTTCCGACAACTTTATTCTCCAGTATTCTCTTCGCTTGAACTTCCCAACCTCTAATAACGAGGCAGAATATGAGGCTATGATCGCAGGGCTGACCCTAGTGCACAAGGTTGGGGCCAGGCAAATCAGGGCCTTTAGCGACTCCCAGCTCGTGGTCAACCAGATCACTAGGGAGTACGAGGCTCATGACGATTGGATGGTCCGATACTTGACAATAGTCCAACAGCTCTTGACATCCTTCGATTTCTCCTCGGTAGAACGGATCCCCAGGGAGCAAAATGCTCAGACTGATTCCTTGTCAAAACTCGCCTTATCATCCTTCGATGGCATCGACCGCACCGTCCTAATCGAAATCCTCCTCAAGTGTTGTAGCGCCCCGAATTTCTAATATGATTCTTAGAAAATACGTGGCACAATCCCAGCATCAACTTCAATGTAATTGTAAACTTAACAACCAAATCCAGGGAAAATTAAAACTTTTATTTACATTAATTGTTTACAAAGCACAGCAGAATACAAAACACCTTGAATTACAACTTTCTTTTTACAACACTTTTCTTTACAAAATTTTACACAAAGCTCTATTACATCACTTTATCTCAAAACTATCTCAAGCATCCAAACCTCCAAACTCTAAGCAACAAACTGTAACACATGAGGCTAGAGATGATCCCTAATCCCCAAAACTAAAGGGATCAGCCATAAATGGTGTGAGTGACAAAAAAGCAAACAACATAAATGAACATTAAGCATGGATTCTTAAACAACATGTAATAAACAAGAATACATAAAATATGACGTAGCAAGGAAACATGTAAACAACAAGTGAAACTCAACTAAGTGTCAAGTGTAGAAAACAGGAAACCACATGCATAAAACCAAGTCAAGAAACACAATTCTATATGCTGACTCTCTAATGCGTACTTGTCGGAGTCTATGCATCCCATTCTATATAGGTCCGATGCAAGCCCTTAACGTCTCCACATTATAGGGTTCAATTCCCGCTATGCAACTAATCCTAACACGATGACTACTACGAGATAAAGATAAACTGTGAGTATTAGCCCATGCCCCGATAATTCCGGAGATAAATCCCACACCACAGGTAATTTACCTGGATAATTCTGGGGATTATCCCACACCGCAGCAATGATCCTCATCACATGAATACCACATGTGCGTCGCCTCAACCCCGATAATTCCGAAGATAAATCCCACACCACAGGTAATTTACCTGGATAATTCCGGAGATCAATTCCACACCGAAAGCCATACTGAGGTCCATAACCCATGTTCCCGTTCATCATATCACCACTAGTGTCTGTCCTTATCATTTTTAGGTTATTTAATTACTTAACGAATCTCCTAAAGTTGGTGTACCCTACTGGACTTAACTCAACAACTGAACAACTAAAATGCCTCAACAGGCCTAAACATAATGAACTCAACCGCCGGTATACTAGGGTCACACACACACCCTCTAGAGACTCAAACTCAAATATCTCAACCTATCTTACATCTTAAACTACTCAACTTAACATCTTGAAAACATATGTTCAATAGAAGATAGGATATAAAATAATAAGTTATAGCTTAGAACATTTAGAGAATAAATCATTTGAAAGAACATTCAAAATTATAAGAATACATCAGTATAAGTTGACTATAGAAAAGGTTAAGTCGACTGTCCAGAGAGAAAATATAGTAGCTTTGGGAAAATAAATCTAAGTATTATGAGTCGACTGAAAAATAGTTATAGGTCGACTGTCCAGAGAAAATACCAATATTTCTTTAAGAAAATATTCTAAGTGTTGTAAGTCGACTTGAAAAGTCATAGGTCGACTTACCAGAGAGAAGTTCTAGTAATCTCTAAGAAACTATTCTAAGTACATCAGTTGACTGAAAAAGGTATAGATTGACTGCTCAGAGAGAAAACTACAGTAACTTAAAATGGTAATCTGAGTGGTACCAGTCGACTATAGAAAGCATAAGTCGACTGTCCGGAAAGAAAGTTCCATGATTTTAAGAAAATAAGCTAAGTATTATAAGTTGACTTATAAAAGTCATAAGTCGACTGAAAAGGGTCCTAAGTCGACTGTCCAGAATGAATTTTCAAGAAACTAAAGATCATAGCAGCCTGGTCGTACCAGTCGACTGAAAGGTCATGCCAGTCGACTATCGGCTTACAGACTGTATAGTTTTGGTTGTATACGATAATCAAAATTAGAGTTTTCTTAAAAATTCATTGATCACTGAAATAATTTGTATTCAGATCCAAACCATAAAAACGTCAAATCTCAAAGAATCCCCAATTTGGGTATAATTCCTCAATTCAATTAATTTCTCAAAACTTCAATTTTCATGTTCTTAATTCATAATTCTTCCATTAAAATTTCTCAACACTAAATTTCTTCCACAACTCATAACCAAAAATCCAATTTGTAATCACAAGATCCAATTGTTCATCCATCCAATCGTTTATTTTCATAATCATACTCAAATCCTAAACATGCTTTCTAGCAAATAAATTCGACATCCAAGATTAATCAAAACAATCATAGATCAACAACCAAATTATACTACTCACATACATAAACAAATCAACAAAATAATACATGCAAAATACACAAAACAAACAAACATGTCACTCACATAGTTGGAGAGATCAAGCGGATATCACGAAGCAAAATGAAGAATCCCCTCTTCAATCACCAAGAAATAAAAATATAATAAAACTTGTGTTGTGCAGCGAATGACGGCTGAACACCCTCTTTTATACAGGCCGGAAATAAGGAATTAAGGTTTTAGAAATACTTTTGCAAAAGAATCCTTCCAAAATATAACTTTACATATATAACCCTCTCTTAGTTAAAATAAGTTAACTAAATCAAAACCAAATCAAATCTTTTTATCACTGAGTTGTCCAGCAATCTAGTACAGCCCAGTAAATAAGAAAAATTCGGATTTACAACTCAGGGTGGCGATTTTGCACAAAAGCCCTCCCTTTTGTAATATTTGCAAATACATCATAAAATATTCATAAAAATCCATAAAAATCAGAAATAATATCTAATAATACATATTATATTTTCCAATCAAAATATTTAACTTTTACTTTCCAGAAAAATGTTTGCACAGGATTCTACATAAATTCCATATTTGCAAAAACACCATATTTGTATAAATCTTTACCAAATCGATTCCAAATAAAATTTAAATATAATTTAATTTAAATGATGATCATGGAAAGCCCAAAAATTAGTAAAAACGAATTTTCATATTTATTTGAGATCAAAATGGCTTTTTACATAAAAGCCCATCTCTTTCGAGGTATTTATAAAAATAGTTTCTTTATTCAGAAAAATCCCAAAATTTAGGATAGACTCAATTATAATTAGGAGAATTTAATAAAAATATAAAATTGGATATTTGCACCAAAAATATTTGCACGTGTTTTGCACGTGTAAAATTGACAAATTTGTAAAAATAGTCAAATTAATTTAAATAAATCTAAAAATTAAAATATCATAAATTAATAAGGAAAAGTCAATTACTAACCATAACATTTTAAGAATTAAAAATTCATAACTTTGCATGTGTGTTGCACGTGCAAAATTGCAATTTCAAGAAAATAGTCAAAATAGTCAACTTTGCAATTTAATATTAATTACTAATGCAAAATAAATCATTTTATTTTGCAGGGTATTACAAGTGTAACACCCCGTAATTTTCCAAGAGTAATAGTATATAAAAGTATATATATATGTTGAAAAATAAAAGATAGTATATAAAAGTATATATATATGTTGAAAAATAAAAGTGGATGTTTGGTAAAGTTGTTTGGTAAAGTGTTATATGCACGAATGGTAGTATGAATAGTAAATATGCATGGTATTGCATGGGGGCCCACATGAAAATGAGAACAGCACTGCTGTTCGGTTGGTCTCTTGGTGACGTGGCGCCCAAGGCTAGGGGCCCACGTGACCTCTTGTGCAGGAGAGAGAACAGAGGTAAGGTGAGTAAAAATATCCCATATCGGGAGCTGTAAAGAACTAAATAATATTAAAATATAATAGCCTATGATCAAGAGTCACCAATCCGGTTAACCACCTTTTGAGAGGCAGCCTGTTGTGGGCAGTTGTACTACATAGTATCTAATTTGTCTTATAAATTGTATAAATTGTCTGAGCTAGGGGCAGGGGCTTCCGCATGATCGGGCCGAAGCGAGGAGAACCAGGGTCCGTTCAGAAAGATTCATCATAATCAACGAGATACTCTTCAAGCGCTCGTACACAACAGCGGATGACAGACTCTACCTTCGCTGCCTGGCACCCGATGAGGCCAAATACGCTATGAGGGAACTGCATGAAGAAATCGGGTGTGTCACATGAAAAGCCCTAAACCACGGGTACTACTGGCCGACCATGTTACAAGACGTCTAGGACCTCGTCAAAAGGTGCGGCTCCTGCTAAAGATTCTCCTCAGTGAAAAGGCTTCCACAAGCCAACCTCCGCTCCCTGGCCAGTCTGACCCCCTTTACTAGGTGGGGAATGGACTTGGTCGTCCCTTTTCCAAAAGCGACGGGACAAAGGAAGTTCATGGTGGTGGCCATCGACTACTTCACCAAGTGGATCGAGGCCGATCCCCTGGCCACGATCACGGAACAACAAACTCAGCAATTTTTCTGGAAGAACATCATCTGTCGGTTCGGGATCCCGCAGGTACTCATCACCGACAATGGGACCTAATTTGCGGACAAAAACTTTCGAAAATTCTGCGAGGACATCGGCCTCCAATAGCGCTTCTCATCGATATATCACCCTTAATCAAACGGCCAAGCCGAAAATGCGAATTGTCAAATTCTCAATGGCCTCAAGAAGCGGTTGGATAATTCACTCAAGGGGCTTTGGGTCGACGAGTTACCGAGCATACTGTGGGCAAACCGGACAACGAAGAGAATCCCAACAAGCAAATCACCGTTCAACCTAACCTACGGCTCCGAGGCGGTTATCCCCTTAGAGATCGGGCTCCCTTCGCCCAGGATCATGGCATTCAATGAAGAGAACAACTCAACGGACCTCAGCGCCAGCTTGGATCTTATCGACGAGGTCAGGAAAAAATCTGCGGTCAGAAGAAGCATATACAAACAACGGATCGAGAGGTTTTACAACAAGAAGGTCCGCCCCACCAACATCAAGCAAGGTGACCTCGTGCTCAGAAAGCTAGCGGTATCCGGCCCCAGTAAAAAAAGAAAGTTGGCCCCTAATTGGGAGGGCCCGTATAAGGTCTCTGAAGTGGTACGCCCCATCACGGACCGACTCACAAACCTGGGTGGCAGGATAGTAAAGAATCCTTGGAATGCGGAACACCTCATCAAGTACCTCGAGGGGGAGGTCTAAAACAACTTGTGTAATCAGCATCACGTGCCTCTCTTTTGTTTTGTGTAAATAATAAAGTGTAATCCTTGTTTCTCTCCTTAATTTTTATTTTTCTATGCAAATTTTCGTGCATTCGACATTCAACAATGACCTCGAGCCACACCCTAGCTTTTCTACAAGCATGGGGGCTCGACATTCGGTATTGACCTCGAGCAATACCCTAGCTTTCTTAAGTTGTACAGGCTAGGTGCTTGGCAATGACCTCGAGCCACACCCTAGCTTTTCTATAAGCATGGGGTCTCGACATTCGGCATTGACCTCGAGCAATGCCCTAGCTTTCTCAAGTTGTACGGGCTATGCGCTCGACAATGACCTCGAGCCACACCCTAGCTTTTTTACAATCATGGGGGCTCGACATTCGGCATTGACCTCGAGCAATACCCCAGCTTTCTCAAGTTGTATGGGCTAGGCGCTCGACAATGACCTCGAGCCACACCCTATCTTTTCTACAAGCATGGGGGCTCGACATTCAACATTGACCTCAAGCAATGCCCTAGATTTCTCAAGCTATACGGGCTAGGCGTTCGGCAACGACCTCGAGCCACACCCTAGCTTTCTACAAGCATGGGGGCTCGACATTCGGCATTGACCTCGAGCAATACCCTAGCTTTCTCAAGCTGTACGGGCAAGGTGCTCGACAATGATCTCGAGCCACACCCTAGCTTTTCTACAAGCATGGGGGCTCGACATTCGGCATTAACCTCGAGCAATGCCCTAGCTTTCTCAAGCTATACGGGCTAGGTGCTCGGCAATGACCTCGACCCACACCCTAGCTTTTCTACAAGCATGGGGGCTCGACATTCGGCATTGACCTTGAGCAATACCCTAACTTTCTCAAGCTGTATGGGCTAGGCACTCGGCAATGACCTTGAGCCACACCCTAGGTTTTCTACAAGCATGAGGGTTCGACATTCGGCATTAACCTCGAGCAATGCCCTAGCTTTCTCGAGCTATACGGGCTAGGCGCTCGGCAATGACCTCGAGCCACACCCTAGCTTTTCTACAAGCATGGGGGCTCGACATTCGGCTTACGCCGCAGATGGCGTCCTAAGTTTTTTAACAAGTCGAAGGAACGGAAAAATCAAATTTCATTCATCATAACGCCTTGAATGGACACGGTACAATAGAAATTACAACGATTCTTTTTACCCCAACCTAAGTGTTCCTCGTGGGGCTTTTTTGGGGTCATGTAGACTAATTTACCAAATATTGCCAAAGTTAATTGGCAAGAGTAGCTACATGTGGTATCAGAGCTCATGGTGAAAATTCTTGGGCTAATATGGGATGTTAAATTGAGCTATTATGTTAAGTCAATAAATGAGAGAAGCATTGTCAAGTCTATAAAAGGTCCAAGGTAGGCATGATCTTGCAGTGTCAGTAATGTGATTGATGGAAGACAGGTGCAACAAATGGCTGAAGCATGAGTCTGCTCTGTCAATAAGGTGATTGACGTAAGGCAAAGGTGCCAGGTCAAAGTAGCAAAGGCAAGGTCTAGTCAAGATATTGGCTCTAAGGTTTTGGTTTACACTTCAGATTCGATCCAAGGAGGAGATTGTTGGGTTGTGGCCATGGGCGAAGCTAGAAACTTAGATATCAGGTGGGGCCAAAAGTCCATAACACATAAATTTTCAATATGTAAATATTACCAAATACACGATATTATATTAGACTATTAGTTAAAAAGAAAATTAAAAAAATCCAATATAAAAATATGTAACCAAAATAAGTTTAATTGCCAATAGTATGTCGACTCTAGTAATTGAAGATTTGGAGAGTGGATACAGATGGAAAGGTAATTGGAGACTCAGAGTAAGGTGGAGAGAGACTTTTTTAGTTTTTATTTTCTAAAATATTCTTTGACAGCTAATTAAATCCTAAGTGATTGGAAACTACAACCCTATGCCAAAGCCCACGTGTTGATGCGAACCTATGTCGTGATGTGGGACAATTGTTTAAAGTTTTTTTAACATCATAGTCCTTATATGCTTCAACTTTGCACAAACACTCTAATATTGATAGCATTATAGCTATACCACATATATTTATATATGAAATTTATCAAAATTTGGGTGGGGCCACGCGTGGACCAGCCCACGCGTAGCTTCATCATTAGTTATCCCTCGAATAGAAGTCCCACATGGAAAAAATAAGATGGCTGGATAGATAAATTAGTTTAGACCCCATACTCTAATAGGGATTTCTTTTTGGGCGTCATATAGGGTTTTAGACTAAATTAGCAAATACCCATGTCGAATAGTGGGTCAAAGTTAAAGGGCCTTAGTCGCTACAGATAAGATGATAGAGGTCATGAGGGGCTTATGGATATTTTACTATTACCATGATTAGCAAAAATCAGTAGCTGCAGTTGATTCTTCCCCTTTCATCAACCCCATTTATCAACCACTAACCGTCATTGTCATTCCACAGCCTTAACGTATGGCCAACCAACCGGTTTCACTTGACACTCCATTAATTGGGATACACGAAGAACAACGCAACTAGGCCTGCAAAAGGGCCGGGTCAAGCTGGTTTTGACATATTTTTTTGTTGTGGTTATAGGCCTCCTATGTATATATTCCAATATAATTATATTATTATTGATATGTGCGGTATACGTAAGATCCAGTCATCAATATCAGAACCGTGTATTTATTGGACGAACCTTGTTTGGCCCATAAGCTCATCAAGTAGGTATTTGCTATATATATCGCATGGGAGTAGTAAGTTAGGTATCACAAATATCTATGGTATAATGCTTCAAACAAAACAATAGTCGTCTTATGCATAAACCCTAATTCTAGTGAAACATCCATTATAATCTTGAAGCATTATATAAATCAATTCTATATAACTTGAGAGGGGGGGGGGGGGGGGGGGAGATTCGTCGTCGTCATCGTCAAACCCTCCTCAACCCGTCGATCTCGCCAACCTCATCATCATCGACCATCGACGCTGCCACCGACCACAGCTCCATCGTGCCTCGCGCTGCCACTGCTGAGTCTTGTCCACCGCAAGGACAACATCTATAACACCCCATTTTTTATTTTTTATTTTTTGAAAACTAAACCTCTAAATACAATTCTTTCAATTTCTCTATTACTTTAAACATAAACTAAGACAGATATATTTCAAATAAAATTTTGGTAGAGTCTCCCCTTAAATTTCTGCCCCGAAACACAAAAGACTTACAGAATTTTGCTCTAAATTCCGTAGCTCACAACACAGGCAATATAATCATGGGCTCCCTAGGCCAAAATGAGCAGAATCACACATGCAATATAAATATCATGCTCTGGGGGCCAAACTCATAACATAATATCAATTATCAATTAAAAACCATAAATTTCCTTTAAAAACTTATATAATAGAAAAACTAAAGAACAACTTTCCAAAACCAAACACAGAACCCAATACTCCACAACGAGGTGGGTACGGGTTTTCTTACCTCATTACAGCACTATATCTATATATGTTCACATTATTACAAAATAATACATCAACAGTCCATGTTTCTTTATATACTAATTACATAAAGAATCTATCATCTCAATAGAATATAATTGCTAACTCTATAACTACCTCACCGGGCTGCTAGCAAACCTGCAGGAGAGTTAGGGTTGTCCACCCTCAAGGAGGGACCCCCTTAACCCCCAGAAAACAATAGGGGTTAGCCATTTCTGGTGTGAGTATAACCATTAATCTAATAAGTAAATTAAAATGGTATAAAGAAAATACTTTAAACTTACAAACATCAAGTTAAGATGATGCAACCTGAAATCTGAATATAAAAACATCACCAATACGATTTTATATCAAAGTACTCTTCAAATCTGCATCCGATTATATAATTACCCATAATTCACACATTTCACTATATGCTTCACATCAACCTCATATATATATCCTTATTTCACATTCGCATAATACGAATTCCCATACAATCCATTACTTTTCAATTTAAATTCCCTAACACGAATATTCATCTTTCCACAATTATCGCCATATCAGCATTTTACTATTTATATGAATATAACTACCTGATGTTATTACATCTTTTCTTCATCTCTATTTAGCCATGCACTTCATTTACTTGTATCATATTATCATCTCACCAATTCATCCTGGAGGTTGTGCCAAGGCGAGTAGTTCCCCGACACACTTCCAAGGTACACAAACTTATAACACAACAAACTTTCTTTAATAACCATTTTCATAACCAATCTCATAATACAAGTATTTATTTTATTGTATTATATCAAATATCACATCATACACATATGCATCCATTCTCATAATATCACATTCATTCATATCTTATGACACAAATATAACATCTCATTGCCCATTGCAATTTACTCACATTTCATCACATCATTAACATATCACTTATTGAACACTTATTCTTATCGCATCAAAAGCAGGTTTTATAACTCATTCTCATCCCATTATATCATTTAGTTATTACTCAATCTAATAGGTAATTAACTTACTTTCATCTTCACTGATATCGCAAGTTACCATTAATTTCACTTTCATTCTCATCAATTTATACTCCATATCCCAAACATAGTTTGGGCAATAATATATCACACCCCAAAGCCGATAGCTTGGGTAATAATCACCGCACCCCAAACACTTAGTCTGGGTAATATCACATCACATCTCAAGCCGATAGCTTGGTTATTAATTTACTTCAATTACTTTTCATCTTCACTTTACTTTATTCTTCATTTCCATTATTCATTACCGATATCATGCCACTCACCCTGCGAATTATGCCAAGGCAGGTAGTTCCCACCATTTTCACAGAAATAGCGGGCGAGTAGTTCCTCGACACAATTTCAAGGTGTATCAACTCAAATCATCCTGCATTTCACTTTAATAATCCTTCTCATTACACAATTACTTCATACTATTCATGTTAACACACGTCTCTTTTACTTTTCATTTTAAATTAACCACATGCTGCATTTATCATTTCTTTTCATACACAAACTTATAACTCGTATTTCTTCATATTCATTTCATTCACAACCACTTTCTTTCATATTCACAATTCACTTTCTTTACTTACACATTCTTATTTACACTTATTTTATTTTATTAGTTTGTCGACCAGTGAGCCACAGTATCCCAATATACTGAAAGCCGATAGCCCAGTAAAACATGCGGACCGATGCTCACATAGAGTCTTACTCGTCCGAGGCTACGTCTTCCTCCCAGCCCATGCCAGCGAGGGAACACTGCATCGCAGATAAACTGGGTACTTTCTCGCGATGGCTGTCATCGAGAGAAAAACACCGCACCCCAGGTAAACTGGGTACTTCCTGGCGACGGCTGTCATCGAGGGAAAAACACCGCACCCCAGGTAAACTGGGTACTTTCTCGCGACGGCTGTCATCGAAGGAAAAACACTGCACCCCAGGTAAACTGGGTACTTCCTCCCAGCCGATAGCCAGGAGGGGAAAACACCGCACCCAAGGTAAATTGGGTACTTCCTCGCGACGGCTGTCATCGAGGAAAACCGGGCCTCAAGCCGATAGCTTGGGCGATAAAACTCCGCACCCCAGATAAACTGGGTACTTCCTCCCAGCCGAAGCCAGGAGGGAAAAACACCGCACCCCAAGCTGGTCCTTAGGTATTAGGAGGTCTAGCCCAAACCCCCAGGATTGTTGTAGGTACTGGTCAACAAAATCATCTGTTATTAGCATTAATCATTTCATCTTTCCATATTACTTTATCAACACGCGCCTTACACTTATGAATTCACTAATTGCCATAACCTTGACTTTAATCACGTGAATTAATAACACATTTTATTAGCACGTACCATCTTAGCTTTTATCTTACCATTTGATGCATATCCGTTGTCCACAATATTAATCATCGTATCATTATACCATATTATGCATACAACCTGTCATTCCACAATTAAAACCATCATATCATATTATTGCATAATATAAATGCACCATGATATTTGTTGTTCTATAACATCCCACATTAAGAACACCATATTATTCATTACCTCATTGTATCATATATAGGCATACGCCAAGTTATAACATTAATAAAAGAACTACTTTATGTTATTCCATATCGTAAAAGTATCCAAATGTATAATTCATCACATTGTAATATTATACTATTGCTCATTAATTCACTTCGAACATAATTATAATGTAAACATATACCCACTTACTAATTTCATCCATTATCACATCACGAGTCAATATCATGATATATATATATATATATATCACAAACATACACCACACATGCGGGTTTCCAAGAAAAGGGGCAAAAATCACTTATTTCATCTAGCTGAACTCCATAACAACCAATCATAGCATGCTAGCTCATACACAATGCTCTATGTAAGTAAAATCGCCTATAAGGGCCTATATGTCCCAAAATAAGCATAAAACATGCACTATATATACACGGGTCTCCAAAATATGACCACAATCACTAATTTCATCTAATTACATCTCATAACATCTATCCATAGCATGTTAGCCTATATACAAGGCTCCACCTACACCAACTCACCTATACCGGCATATATCCCCAAAAACATGGACAAAACATGCACGGGGTAAAAATATGCATAAAAAATTTAATATATTTAGTTTTTATACATCAACACATCACATTAACCCATAATATAGGTTTTATATACTTAAAATAGTTAATTTCACCAAATATCTCAAAAATCCATTTCCTGAACCTTAAAATTTCGTATTTTCATTGAAATTCAATTTTTGGCATAACTTCTACAAAATATATCAAAAAGCACGAAAATTGGCCACAATATAAAATATTTATAGATACAAGATACTCACCTGACAGATCGAGCAAACGATGTCCCACGTCCGCCCGGTAGCCTGTCGAAGTTCAACTTTTTCCACCTAATTGGAAAATTATAGAACCGATTAGCATAAAACTCAAAACTCGACCTACGGACCTCCAAATTCGAATCCGTCGTCACCCACACGTCACAATTGACATAAGTAGGCAAGCTACATCGACGGATTTCAAATTCGAACCCCAATACAAGAACTCACATATTGATCGGAGGCTTTCTAATAGGAAAATTTTCTATTTTCTAATTTCTTTAATCCCCTTATTCCTAATCTCTCAAATTAGGGTTAAATAATAGTAATAAAATTCAATAATACCTCCGAATCTAACAAATTCTCTCCTAAATCTCGCTCGGGCATTTCACCGAATACCCGGCGTGCACTTTTCACCTATAATCCATTTCACTCAATTTAATTAAACTTAAAGCAAACCCTAATAACATTTTTCACCCTCCAATAATTTTTTTTTTTCTACCATCAATGGAACAATTTTCCTTTCCAAATTCGCAAACCCTAATTTATCAACAACTTATAAAATCTCCAAGAACTTACTAATTTCTTGCCTCTACTATTCCCAACCTCTTCTAATCTCCCCACCATAATATTCTTACTCAATAGAAATTAACCATACTTAATTTTATACAAATAAATAAAATAGGGTATACCTTTCCGGAGTTATTTCTCCAAATCGATGCTACCACGGTGTAGAGGACCCTTCTATTAGTCATCCCCCAAATTAATTGAAAAATCATGGAGAAACGGGGTGGATTTGGGCGGGAGAGAGAGAGGCCGAATGGGTTCTTTTTGGCCGGGAAAGAATCGGGAAGGAAAATAATGGAGGAGAAGGAGAGAAGGGAATGTGGTAGGGTTTTAGAAAAAAGGAAAATAAATAAATAAATAGATAAATAAATAATACAAGGGAATATTACATATAAGCCCCCAAATCTTAATATACTTCAAATAAATCCCAACTCTCTACTTTAACAATACCAATAATACAAAAATACATTAAAACTACCTCGTAATAATCCTTCAAAATTATAAAATAAATGAAAAATATTTATTCACATAAAATCTCAACTCATGGCCCCAATATATCAATAATACCAATCTACCACAAATATCCATACCAATATCAATATAAAAAAAATAATAATAAAATATAGCTTAAAAATAATTCTCATCCCTACAAAAATATAAAAACGAATAATTTCCGGTATTTTAAAATCCGAGGTGTTACAACATCCTATCATGCTTGATCCACCACTAGGTTTCAACCCGAAACCCTAGCCCTTCTCCTTTGGATCGGTGTTGGGTTCCAACAAAACCCAAGTCAACTCGATCCAGACCAGACCCGACCCGGTCTCATCCTGCTGCTATTCTGCGCCTGAATCAAACCGGCCAGACCTGACCAATATGCTGCACCTAATCCTCATCAGATCTTCTAATCCGTACCCGAATGGATCCGACCAGTTTGAAGCGCAAACCAGACCCGATCTGCTTGCCTCTCCAACCCGACCCGCAAGCTACCCTTCTTCTATTTGTTTTAAATTAAAACAAATAAAAATCCAAAACACTAATCTTCTTAATATCTCCTATAATTTTGTGTTGATTCAAGATGGTTGTTAACTCATTTAAAGATGGCACCTTTATGGGAGGTGCAACTCACAAACTCGAGAATTCCACTGGCACCGAGTTCAATGCATGGACAGATTGAGTTGAACTTCAAATCAGGATAATGGAACTTGAATACGCACTGTATTCCATGTATGAAACTATGACAGTAGAGATTTTGGAATATGAATGGCAAAACAATCAGAATCTAGGTCGTCATTACTTGATTAACTGTTTCGATCAGAAATTAGCGGCAACTTATAGGAAGTAATCAACTGCTAAGGATATTTGGAAGGAACTGTAATGGAAATTTGAAATCGAGGAGGATCTATCGGAAGTTCACTACATCGATCAACTTCTAAGTTTCAGGTGTGAGGAGAAAAACCTCCCTTTCTGATATGGCTAAAAATAGGATTAAATCGAGACCGTTCAAACCGAGCACGAATCTTAAAGCTCCTAGGACTAAAACGGTAATTTTACCTACCAACGAGTCTGACGGGAACCGAGTCTCTCTACAAAGCCCAGTAACCCGAAAATGGATCTGTCTTATTGGGCGTGGGTGACAACCCGTTTCAAACCAGCCCAGATATTTAAAGAGTAATTCAAATTCGTGATTATCTCTAAGAGGCGGTTTAAACCGCCCCTCTTCGCATGAAACGAGTTTAAACTCTATGTCTTATCCAAAACACCGGGACAGAGAGATAAATGATTATCTCTAAACTGTCTCTTAAGGCGACTATAAATACCCTCTCCCCCACTATATCAAGGTAATCAATATTTTTCCACATAAGTGCTCCTTCATAATCTTCCTGATTATTGAATTGAGTGTCGGAGATTCGTCACCGGGATCCATCCTGGTGTATCAAACTTTTTGCACGTTAACGGCAACAGCGAGAAACAATCAAACGACGACCAAAAGTCAACAGGTTTGCCTTATTTGTTTCCAAAAGAATCCACAAATTCATTTGTTGCTCCCACACCAAAGTCAACAACAACAAATTGGCGCAGTCTATGGGAAACAGAAAAGGCAATCCAACTTTCACCGGTGAAGTTAGTTTCCAAGACATGCCTCCGAAGAGGAAAGGAAAAGCAGCGGCCTCTAGCCGCAGAGCCACTCCTCTTCCCCCTCCTCCTCCACTCCATGATGTTCCTCTTCAAATCGACCAACAAGTTCAGCAATCGCAGCCTGAACAGCCCTTTTCCCAACAGCTTCCTCCTCAGCAGGCCCCTCCTGGGTCTTGGGGGGCTGCCCCAAGCGGCTTTTGCCGAAGTCGTCCCAAGCAACACCCTCACCATAACCATGTCTCCGTTCACAATGCTTCCTCCGACTCCATGGCCTCCCACAGTCCCCCAGGGCCACAAGATCTTTGTCAGGTCATCGTCGACCGTCAGCAGGGGATAGATCTTCAAACTCGCTTGAATGAGAGGCGAGCCGCCGAGGAAATCCCTCACCCTGAGCACCAAGGGTTTCTAGAGGATGCCCCCCCACAGGCCAGGGCCTAGAAGATCACACCCCCTAGGTGCAAAAAGAGTCCCCTCATCGCTGTCACTGAAGGAGTCGTACCCCGATAAGTCGACCAGCACCTAGGGACCACCGAGACGAAGGGGCTCTTGTCACTCTGGCAGAGCTCCGAAATTTCAAAGAGGACATTCTTTGGGCCCCCAATATCGCCACTAGTCGTGATCACCGCTCGCCTAGCCCTCACCATGCTCCAAGTCATCACCAACACACACCTAGCCCTCGTCGCGTCGCTCCTCATGAAGGAGAATCCTGAGGGTCGGCCACCGGGTGGAAGACTCGGTCCATTGCCATCTCCACGAGATGGAGAGGAGCCTCGGCAGACTGGACAAAGAAGAAGAGCAGCGGGCAAGGAATTTCCGCTCGAGCAGGCCTCCATTCTCTCGAACCAACATGGAAGCCTCGGTCCTAGAAAACTTCAAACCCCCTCACTTTGAGTCGTACAATGGGGAGTCAGAACCCGCTGACCACATCGAGAGTTTCAAAACTCTCATGATGATTCACCAGGCTTCGGATGCGCTCCTTTGCAAAACCTTCTCAGCCACGCTAAAGGGACCCGCGAGAGAATGGTATTCCTGACTCACCCCTGCCTCCATCTTCTCCTGCGATCAGTTCGAGGAGCTCTTCCTTATCCATTTTGTGAGTAGCTGCCGGGCCGAGAAGACAAGAACATCTTTGTTGGCACGCAGTCAAAGGAAGGGCGAGCAGTTAAGGGACAATGTCAAGCACTTTACCACCGAGGCTCGGTTAATCGCCTCCCTTGACCAGTCAGTGGCCTTTGTTGCATTCCGACACAACATTAACCACGCTGACTTGAAGGCATCTTTCGCTAAAAAAGCCACCTTGGGACTTCTCGAAACTCCTGCTTATGAGCGAGAAATATATCAGGGTGGAGGAAGCCCTCCTCCCACTTGATCAGGAAGAGCTCCTGTCTGGGAACAAACTGAAGGGCGCAGAAGAAGAAGGGGATAAGAAGCTTCAGAAGGATAATGGTGGCTAGCACCGCCCTCTTCCCCATTTTAAGAAGTTTTCCCCGCTTAATGTCAGTGACTCGGCCATCCTAATGGAGGTCGGGAAAGAATGACTACTCCAACCACCTCCGAAGATGAATAAATCGGGTAAGAAAAGTAATAGGGACAAATGGTGTCGCTTTCATAGGGACCATGGCTACGACACAGATGATTATCGGGCTCTCAAAGATGAGTTCGAGGCCCTCATTCAGAGGGTGAAACTCGCTAGGTTCGTAAGGAAGGATAGAGCAGATCCTCTGCCTCCCCGAGGGGCCAATAAGCGAACTAAGCAACCTGTTGAGACCCCAGACTCCGAAGTTGAAGCTGTCTTACACCTCATTCACGGAGGCCCAATGGGGGGAGATTCGAACTCCTCCCGAAAAGCCTTCATCTGAGAGGTGAACTCAGTGCAGAATCATCCTCCCCCAAGGGCCTTGGGGTTCCTGTCACCTTTTCAGACAAGGATTTGGAAGGCGTCCAAACGCCTCATTATGATACTCTTGTGATAAACCTCTATATGGCCAACTTCGAAGTACGCTGAGTCCTGGCCGACAATGGTAGTTCAGTGAATATCCTTTTCCTAGAAGCCTTCCAGGGCCTCAAGTTGTTTAGGGACCGCCTCAAGCCCACTGATTACACTCTCCGTGGATTTTCCGGGGTGCTAGTGATGATCAAGGAAGTTATAACTCTCGACGTAACCGCTGGCAAAACCCTGACCACTCGAACCGAACCGATGGATTTCATGGTGGTAGACGTAAAGACCGCTTACAATGTCATTCTGGGTCGACCCGGCCTAGCTGCTCTTCAAGCCGTACCCTCAGCCTACTATATGAAGATGAAATTTCCCACCACAGCTGGGGTAGGAGAAGTCAGAGGGAGCCAAGAGACGGCTCGCAAATGTTACATGACTTCGGTGGGAGGGCCGATCCTCTCTCTTAAAGCCCTTGAGCCCCCTCAAGGGAGTAGCCAAGCTATCTCAGAGCCGGTCGATGAGTTGGAAGAAACAGTCTTCTCAGAAGAAGACCCAACCAAGATATTCCAAATTAGTAAGGTCCTTACCCCTCCCGTCAAAGCCAACATTATCCGATGCATAAGGGGAAATCATAACCTATTCGCTTGGACCGCGACAGATATGCTGGGAATCTTGGAAGAACTTCTCATGCATCACCTCAGTATTGCTCCCGAGGCCAAACCTGTCCAGCAAAAATGTCGCAAGTTTGCGCCAGAATGCCAACAAGCAATCAAAGAAGTAGAGAAACTCTTGAATGCTCGGTTCAAAGAGGAGGTTAACTATCCCGAGTGGATGTCCAACAAGAGTAGGGATGGCATTCGGGCCACTCGGGCCGGGCCGGGCTCGAAGACTTCGCGAGACGGGCCGGGCCGGGCTAGTTGGGGAAAACCTTAGCCCGGACCTGGCCCCCGGCCCCAAGGGTGGGGGCCGGGCCGGTTCGCGGGCCGGGCTGATTTTTTAGGGGATTTTTTTAAATATATTAAAGGTTAAAGATAAATTGTAATTTCATAACAATTGCAAAGAACTAAGTATTAAATTGATTTAATAAATTTGAAATTCTTAAATAAAATGAAGTACATGAATAAAATTTCATACAAATTAGATCAAAACTAAGTATGTTTTACCACTTTACCAAATTTATAAATAAAATCTAAAAAATGAGAGGAAGAAGTTCAAGAAAACCCAAACTAATTAAGAGATATAGATGAGAATAATCAACTATGTTAAATCTACAAATTAAACATATACTAAAATACCATATGAGTGTTTGAAGTTTGAAGAATGAATGTTGAGAGAGTTGAGACTTGAGAGCTTGTAGTAGACTAGTAGTATTGATTGTTGTTGTTGATCACTTGATTGTTGTTGATTGTTGATCCTAGCAAAATGTAGAGAGATTTGATCCTTGCAAAGTTGAGAGAGTGTTGATTGTTGATCCTTGTAAAGTTGAGAGAGTGTTGATTGTTGTTGTTGATTTGAGAGATAGTAGAGAGATTTGAGTGAATTAGTGAAGAGAAATGAAAGAACTGATGTGGTATATAAAGAATATGCAATTTTTTTGATTTCCTAAAGTACCCCCCAAAACTAGCTAGTATAGATCTGCTGGGGGGGGGCAATTTGGTAATTTTAATTTTTTTAAATTCTAAACAAAAAAAATGTTAACGGTCGGCCCGGGCCCGGCCCAAGCCCGGGCGGGCCGGTTCAGTCGGTCCCTGTCCTCAACCAGGCCAGGCCAAACCGGGCTAAATGGCCAAAATATTGAACCGGACCAGCCCCATGGTTTGGGTGGGCTGGTCCCGGGTTGAGCTCGTGTAATGGGGGCCCAGTCCCTGGCTGACCCGGACCTATTGCCACCCTTAAACGGGAGCTGGAGAATTTGTATTGATTTCACAGATATAAACAAAGCGTGTCCGAAAGATCCGTTCCCGCTCCCAAGCATTGATGCTCTGATTGATGCAACCTCCGGCCACGAACTCTTGAGTTTCATGGACGCCTTCCCCGGGTATAACTAGATTAGGATGTCCCCCCTGATATTCCAAAGACTTCGTTCGTAACAGAACAAGGCCTTACTGCTACCGGATCATGCCCCTCGGGCTAAAGAACGTCGGTGCAACTTATCAGTGCCTTGTCAACAAGGTTTTTAGAGAACAGATCGGCCGGGACATGGAGGTCTATGTGGATGACATGTTGGTAAAGAGCATCAGCAATTGAACCATGTGACTGACCTTCAGGAGGCCTTCGATGTGTTCCGGAGTCACAACATGAGACCTTAACCGAACTAAATGTGCCTTCGGTGTATCATCCGGCAAATTCCTAGGGTTCATGGTTAGTCAAAGAGGTATAGAAGCCAACCCGAAGAAGATTCAGGCCATACTGAACATGGCTCCACCTTCTAATGTCAAAGACGTGCAAAGACTCACAGGACCCCTCGTGGCCACATAGGGCGCTTTCTCTCCAAGTCAGGAGAAAAGTGTCTCCTGTTCTTCAAGGCCCTTAGAGGAACGAAAGGCTTCGAGTGGGGGCCACAGCAGTAGGAGTCCTTCGACCAACTCAAAGCCTATCTGGTCAACCTTACGCTCTTAAGCAAGTCAAAGCATGGGGAAATCCTCTACATCTACCTTGTCACCTCAGAACAAACCCTCAGCGTCGTCCTGGTAAGAGAATAAGATAAGACGCAAAGGCCAATCTACTATGCGAGTAAGGTCCCCAGACACGCCGAACTCCGTTACCCAAAGGTAGAAAAGATAGCTTATGCGTTAGTCATGGCTGCGCGAAAGCTCCGCCCTTACTTCCAGTCCCATTCAAAGGTCATGCTTACCTGACCAGCCCCTCAAGCAAGTGCTCTACAAGCCCGAAACTTCGGGATGCCTTATGAGGTGGTCTATAGAGCTAAGCCAACATGATATCAACTTTCAGCCCAGAACCACTATCAAGGCAAAAGCCCTAGCAGAATTTATAGTAGAGAGCACTATCCTTAACTCCAGCGAGGCAAGAGAGGAACCCCCATTCTGGATCGTGTATGTTGATGGGTCCTCATGCGCTGACGGGAGCGCAGCAGGGGTCATCCTGACTGGCCCCGAAGATTTCGTTCTTCAGTAATCACTCCGCATAAATTTTTGGGCATTAAACAATGAGGCGGAATATGAGGCTCTCATAGCCGGTCTGTGCTTGGCGCGCAAGGCCGGTGCCCAGCGCGTCAAAGTGTTCAGTGACTCACAGCTGGTGGTGAACTAGGTATCGAGAGAGTATGAGGCAAAAGATGATAGCATGGTCAAAAATTTGGCCAAGGTTAAAGAGCTGCTAGCTACTTTCGAAGAAGCACAACTCCAACGAATTCCTCGAGAGGAGAATGGGCATGCAGATGCCCTCTCAAAGTTGGCTTCCTCTTCCCTCCAGGGGCTTGAAAGTACCGTCTTGATAGAAGTCCTCTTGAAACCCAGCATCGAGAAAGAAGGCCCCGAACTGATGGAGATACTGCCCCTTGCACTCGGGGAGAATTGGATGAAGCCCCTACTCGAGTTTCTCAAAGACGGAGTCCTCCTTCCAGACCCTAAACAGACTAGAAAAGTCCGAACCCAAGCCGAGCGATACACGCTCATTGAAGGGGTCATGCACAAGCGCTCTTACAGTCAAGTGGACAACATACCCTACTTAAGATGCCTCTCCCCAGAAGAGGCCCAGTACGCTTTAAAGGAGGCCCATGAAGGGATGTGTGGCACTTAATTTGGGAGCAAGATCCCTCGCCCGCAAAATCCTAAATTATGGTTATTTCTAGCCCACACTCCTTAGCGACGCCGAACAACACGTTCGCCAATGTGCCCCCTGCCAAAAGTTTTCAACAATTCGGTGCTTACCACAAGCCCAGCTGTCCTCCTTATCCAGTCCGACCCCTTTCGCAATGTGGGGGATGGACTTGCTCGAGCCATTCCCTCCAGCGCCTAGCCAGCTGAAGTTCCTTGTCGTTGCAATCGACTACTTCTCCAAATTGATTGAAGCCGAACCTTTAGCAATAATCACTGAGAATAGAGTCCAACGGTTCTTTTGAAAGAACATCGACTGCAGATTAGATGTACCTCGAATCTTAGTAACGAACAATGAGACCCAATTTACGGGGGCAGCTTTTTGCAATTTCTGTGTGGACCTCAGTATCCAGCAACGATTCTCCTCAATATCCCACCCGCAATCCAACAGTCAAGTAGAGAACGCCAATCGGCAAATTCTCTCAGGCTTAAAGAAGAGACTGGACAAGTCCACCAAGGGATTATGGGTCGAACAACTCCCAAATGTTCTCTGGAGCTGCCGAACTACTAAGAGGACCCCTACAGGAGAATCTCCCTTCAACCTTAGTTATGGCTTCGAAGCCGTCATCCCATTGGAAGTTGACCTACCTTCTCCCCGCTTGATTGCCTTCAATAAAGAGCAAACTTCGAACCAACTTCGGGGCAACTTGGACCTCATCGATGAGATTCGAGAAAGATCATCCATCCATTAGGAGATCTATCGGCGTAGGATCGAGCAGTCTTACAACAAGAGAGTCCACCCCACAAATCTCAAAGAAGGAGATATGGTTCTGAGAAAACTATCAATTTCTTTCCCAAACAGGAAAGGAAAATTATTTCCAAATTGGGACGGACCGTACAGGATATCCAATGTTGTTCGCCCTGGTGCTTATCAACTTGAAGACCTGGGGGCACGAGGGTATCAAAAACATGGAATGCGGAACACTTGTTGAAGTATCAAGAGGGTGTTTAAACACCGCTCCTAGCAACTTCTAATCCTAGAGCATTTCTAAGTTTGTTTTTCTTGTTATTTAGTTGTTTTTTTTTCCAATGTAATAAAGGCTTGCAACTCAGAAGCAGCCACTTAAGTTCTCTTTAATAAAAGCAATTTATTTCTCAGAAAACCAATTGTCTAAAGTACGAAAACTCTCTTAAACGATAAGTTGAGTCCAACACTTGGTTCGATGCCACTTTAGCTACTTACGAACAAACGAGTGCAAAGTAGCTTACCATTCGAAATTACTCTCACAACTGTTGAAACTCTCTTAAACGACAAGTTCGGAGTCCAACACTTGGTCCATTGCCACTTTAGCTGCTTGCGAACAAGCAAGTGCGAAGTAGCTCACCATTCGAAATTGTTCCCACAACTGTTGAAACTCTGTTAAACGACAAGTTCAGAGTCCAACACTTGGTTCGATGCCACTTTAACCGCTTGCGAACAAGCAAGTGCAAAGTAGCTCACCATTCAAAATTGCTCCCACAACTGTTGGAACTCTCTTAAATGACAAGTTCGGAGTCCAACACTTGGTTCGATGTTACTTCAGCCGCTTGCGAACACGCAAGTGCGAAGTAGCTCACCATTCGAAAGTGCTCTTACAACTGTTGAAAATTCTCTTAAACACAAGTGTTAGCAAACACTTAGAGAAACGACAAACTCTTAGGCTAAAAAACGCTGCTTGTTCCACAAAAGGAATAGTTACAAGTGTTATTAGGTAAAGAGGCTCATTACAGGATCGAAAGATGCAATCAACAAAAATATTGCTCGAATACTACAAATATCTTATTCCATTAGAAGTCGCCAAGTCGGGATACAAGTCTTATTCAAAGACCACACTACAAACATTTTATTCCGCCAAAGATGGGGATACAAGTCCATTCAAGACTAAAGACTCCTACAAAACTATGAAGTGTCGTCCTAACTCCTCCTTGGAAGTGGGACACTCCTATTAAGAGATACACGGGGACGACGAGCACTTTGCCGCTCCCTCATTGCTTCAGAAGAAATCTCTAGGCCCGCAAGCCGAGTTGTATCCTCGGAAACCATAGACCTAGCTGCCGCCCTACCAGATGCTCCGCTCGACGAGCCGGCCACTCCGCTTTGAGCATCCCCAGGGTTCTGCGGAGCATTTGGCATGCATAGAGCCAACTCATGGAATGATCTCCCCTAGGCATACTCCCCACGCGGGCAAGAGGTGCTCCTGACGTTGCTTCCTTCGGAAAGCCGCTTTAAGCGAAGATTCTCTGCCTCCAATTCGACGAGCCGCTCTTTGAGGGAGTTGTCTATCACTTTGAGCTTCAAATGTGGTACCCCACTCGTGCTTGCCCCTCGTAAGAACTCCGAGATGGTCCTCTACAGATGGGCCGCCTCTAAACTCTTCTCGAGCACCACGTTCTTCAGCTCGTCCCTCTCCGACCTCACTTCGAACAAAGGGTTCTTTAGCTCGTCCCTCTCGGTTGTCACCGCGAATAAAGAGTACCGAAGGAATTTTAACCTTGAAGCCTTGCCGACAGCCATCGATGGGCTGACCTCCCCTCCCTCGGGGGGCACCTCTTGGAGAGTCTGCTCAAGGCGCTTCACTTTGATGTTTCGGCAAGCCAAGACCAACCTCAGATGACAAAGCTCCAACTCTGTCGTGGAGAGCTTCTCCCGAGATTGAGTAACTCCCAGCTTAGCAACATGAACTTGGGCGCGAAGATGCGATGCCACGCTACCCTGGGGATGTTAACCAAAGAGAGAAGCATAAATCACTCTAAGTCTAGACAGAACTACTAGACAATCTCAAGTTCAAGTAGAGCTACAAGATAAGGCTAAGTTTTAATAAGAGCTACAAGATGGTTCTATATTTGAATAAAAGTCACAAGAAAGTACTAAGTCGTGTTGCCACACAAAAATAATCTCATTACTAGAGTAAAGATACAAAAGCGGTGGCCAGTCTGCTATAAGGCATCGATACAAGAGCATTCAAAATAGAAGAAGAAGACAACAACTAAAAAAGAAAGTGGCGAAGATACGAAAGAGGTCAAGGGACCACCTCGGTAGACGTCTCTAGGGGAACTGTGACCTCGCGACCGTCTTCCTCAGTCGCCTCTGGTACCTTCACGATGGCCGGACTTAGGTTCGCGGTGACATCCTCCTCCTCCTCTTCTTCTTCTTCTTCTTCTTCTTCTTCTTCTTCTTCTTCTTCACTCACTTCCTCGGCTACTGGAGCAGTTTCGCCTTCGAGAAGGTCGTACAGGCGGTACCCCGAGCATTCGAAGTCGGGGACGCGCGTCTCCACATGCTTTAGCGCCCGAGCATAGGACTGCTCCATGTTCGAGAGCAAGTGCAGCTTTGCTTCAGCCTTAACCACCTCTGCAGCTGCTTCCACGGCCGCCTCCTTCTTCGCTGCATCCTCAGCAGCCTTCGCAGCCATCTCCCTCTCCTTGTCGGCTCTCTCCCCCTCCTTGTCCGCCATCTCTTTTTCAAGGGCGGCATGTTCGTTCGCCTTCGCCAGGGCCGCCTCGAGGAGAGTCATTTGAGCCGTCTAAGACTCGGTCAAGCGCCTCTCTGCCTCGAACATCTTCACGACCTTGGCTCGCTCCAACCGATCTCTATCGCTCGCCGCCTTGAGCTCCTTGTCCTACTCGGCGAACTGCTCTAACATGGAGCTGAAGTGGCAGGTGATCTACGAGGAAAAAATTGTCTAAATGTGAAAGTCTCAAGAATAATTTCTTATTCATAAAGAACAAGTTTTCACCTACCGATATAGTCGCTCTGGCTATCTCGAGAGCATCGTCACCGGCCGTACCTGCCTTCATCGTAGCACGATCGTTCGGGGTTGGCAAGTGTCGTACCACTTGCATGAAGCTGGCGGAGTCCCCGAAGGAAACCGTCGTGCTTCATCACGCGCCAGTCGGGGACAAAGAGCTTCTTGTGCTCCTCGGTAAGAATCGCCTCCACCGCAGCTGTAAGAGGTGGGGCTTCGAGCGCCAGTACATCTCCGAAGGTGAATCCTCCGACGAACGAAGCAGGAGAGATAGGCGGGGCAGGAAGGGTAGACTCTAAGTTGACCACCAGAGTCGTCACCACCGTAGCCTTAGTGGCTTTGGCAGACGACGACCCTGAGGTTGTCATCTTCCTCTTTTTCCCGTCCGGAGCCTTGTTGGCTACTCCCGCCCGGTCAAACAACATTGCTCTGAAGTCCATGTCCGAAGCCTCTGCAAAAAGAAAAAAAATGAAGAGATGGGCATGTGAAGAAGGTAAGCTGAAACTAAAAACAGAGAAAAATATGGAGCATACTAGGGTCGATAGGACTGAGACCCCCACCGAAGAGGACCTCGTCGGTTAATTCAACCCACGGGTTCACGAGCAAGGAGTTTGGATTCCGGAGTCAACACCGGCTCAGCCTTCACCCACTTAGGCACCTCCTCCCTTCACCTCATAGGAATATTCCACGGCGCGCTACCTCAGATCAAGAAATACTTCTCCTTCCAAAACTTGATAGATTCGGGGTTGTCTATCAGCTTCACACCTCGACGCGGCGATAAATAGTACCGGTACTCCACCTTACTCTTTCGATGGATACAGTAGAGCCTTCGGAGAATGGTGAGTTGAGTCATGACCCCTATCGCTTAGCACTGAAGGACGAAGCCGTTGACGTGCCTCCACATGTTCGGCATATATTGGACGGGGCTCAAACCGTACCACTGCAGCACCTCGGTCACGAACAGTGAAAGAGGTAGACGGAGACCGGCATAGAAGGCGTCGAAGGTGAAAATGCACGTGTCGGGAGAGCTCAGCGAACAGGCTCGGATACCAGGATCTTCGGTATCATGAAACTCTTCCGAATCCGTACCAAGTCCTTCTCCGTTAGCATGGAGGGGATGTCGTCAACTTCAGAATGTTCCCTCAGCCTGCTCTCCTCATATGAGGCCGACATCCGGTACACCACCTTGTCTAGAAGGACATCAGACTATTCTCAAACTCCGCGGAGATTCGTCAAAGGGCCCGGAAGCCTGCCCAATGCCCCTGTTCGCCTTTCATTCTTCACTATCGTCTCAGATGTCACCAACCCTACTACCCCCTTTCCCTTGTCCACTGTTGGAGCCACTACCAATTGCTGATCCTCTTCGTGGTCCGAGGTGGTCTCACTCCCCGAAGACACCCTAGACATCTCTTAAAATATATAAAAGAGAATATATATTTACCTTAATGTGACAGCGACGGTCGAAATATATCGCCGGAAAATCAAACACTTGGCCACGATTGCTAGTTGAGCCACCCAGGAGTGAAAGAAAAAATTTCAAAAGTAAAAGTAAAGAATGAGAGAATGGAGTGGGGGGTGGGGGGTGGGGGTGAAAACTTATAGTGAATAAGGGGCATCGTTTAGGCTTCTGAGACCTTTGGGCCCCCAAGACCAGTAAAAAGCCCAAGAGAACATCGAATACTAAGCGACGGAATACGTAAAGGCGGAATTTCAAGCAATGCCAAGAGCCTGTTAACCGGTCAACCGCCAAAACAGACAGCTCCATCTCAGGATGTGCGCCTGATCAAGATCAAATGGCCCAGATGTTGCCATGTACCTCGGATCCAAAATCCGAGCAAACGTGTCCCCGAACGAGAAATTGGGGAAAACTCCATCCCAACATTTGCGCTTGATCAAGATCAAGCGGCCCAGTTGTTGCCACGTACCTCGGAACCAAAATCCGAGCAAACGTGTCTCCGAACAAGAAATTGGGGAAACTCCATCTCAACATTCGCGCTTGATTAAGATCAAATGGCCCAGATGTTGCCATGTTCCTCGGAACCAAATCCGAGCAAACGTGTCCTCGAAAGAGCAATTGGGGAAAACTCCATCCCAACATTCGCGCTTGATCAAGATCAAACGGCCCAGATGTTGCCACGTCCCTCAGAACCAAATCCGAGCAAACGTGTCTCCGAACGAGAAATTGGGGAAAACTCCATCTCAACATTCACGCTTGACATCCTTCGGAACCAAATCCGAGCAAACGTGTCCCCGAACGTGAAATTGGGGAAAAACTCCATCTCAACATTCGCGTCTGATCCAGATCAACGACCCAGATTGTGCCACGTCGCTCGGAACCAGATTTTGAGCAAACGTGGCTCCGAGCATGAAAATGGGGAAAAATATCGCCACAAAATTCGCGCTTGATCAAGATCAAATGGCTCGAATTGGGCCACGTCGCTCGGAACCAGATTCCAACCAAACGTGGCTCCGAGCGTGAAAGTGGGGAAAAAATATCACCTCAAGATTCATGCTTGATCAAGATCAAACAGCTTAGATTGCGCCACGTCGCTCGGAACTATATTCCAAGAAACGTGGCTTCGAGGGTGAAAGTGGGGAAAAACATCGCCTCAAGATTCGCGCTTGATCAAGCTCAAACAACTCAGATTGCGCAACGTCGCTCGAAACCAGATTCCGAGCAAACGTGGCTCTGAGCATGAAAGTGAGGAAAAACATCGCATTAAGATTCACAGCTTAATCAAGATCAAACGGCTCAGATTGCGCCACGTCGCTCGGAACCAAATTCCAAGAAAACGTGGATCTGAGCATGAAAGTGGGGGAAATGCCCCCCTCCCGATGCAGCGCACACGATCAGACCGCCCAGATTGAGCCACATAGACAATCGCCAGAACAGCCGTCTGATCATTCAGAGAATCACGCAGATGACGTGATCGACGCTCCAGATTGCACCACGTCGGTAATTAATTGATTAATTCTTTTATTTTTATTATTCAATCGAATTAATTATTAAAAAATTGCGAAAAATAATTAAAAATTCTTTAAAATTAATTAAAAATTCTAAAAAATAATTATAAATTCGGGAAAAATATTTTTGACCTCCTGGAAAAATAATTATTAATTAGAATGATTAATTGATACTTTTTAAAAATAGATTGTTACTTCGCAAAATTGAATAAATGATTCGAAAAATAATTTAAAAAATTAGAAAAAATCAATGGAAAATCCAGAAGATCCCACAAACACATTTGAGTACAAGGCAGACTCAATTAAATGCTAGTAAGTCTGTTATGTTATGACCCAAATTGCTCTTAGGGCCCATTGGGCTTAGTATCTTCATATATGTAACAATTAGAATCAAATGAATACAATTAACATTTTTGTGCTTTCTCTTGATAGCCAGCTCCTTCTCTCCCTCTTTCTCTTCTTCTCCCTCATCTTCTCAAATCCATAAACCCTAACCCTAACAAATTGGTATCAGAGCCAACACCAAAACCTCCACATCTCGATCCCTTCTCCTGATCCCTTCCGCCACCACCAAAACCCTTTTCCATTTCCACCGAACCGACTTCCAGCCACCATCTGCTGCTGATCTGATCACCATCCGCTGCTGATATCTTCCTTTGCTGATCTGATTGTCGGGTTTCTCTTCGTCGGGTTTCTTGGTCTTCGTCGTCGGGAGCACCGGAGGAGAAGGATATCAAGAAGAAGGTTTGTTTTTGGGTGATTTGAGTAATTTAATTTTTTTGGGGGGAAAATTTGGTGTTTTGTTGAATTGGGTTCAAGAAATTTGAGTGGATATGTCGGGAAAATATGATATTGAGAAGTATGATGGGAAGACGAGTTTTGCATTATGGCAAGTGCATATGGCAGCGATTTTGTCGAGCCAAGGCGTTAAGGATGCCATTTTTTGTCGAGAAAAATTGATTGATGTGGTGGCGGATAAGAAATGGAGAGAGATGGATGATAAAGCGCTCTCTGTTATCCAATTGTGTTTGAGCGATTCGACATTGTAAGAAGTCCTATCGGAGAAGACCGCTAAGGCTTTGTGGGAGAAGTTGGAGAACATTTACATGAAGAAGTCCCTCACCAATCGACTGCGGTTGAAATTGCGCCTCTACACTCTTCGCATGGTTGAAGGTACATCAATTTCCAATCATATTACGGAGTTTGCATCTATTTCGAATGACTTAAGTAAGATTGATGTTAAGGTGGAGGATGAGGACCAAGCCCTTTTGTTATTATGCTCATTGTCCGCATCATACAAGGCTTTTAGAGACATGTTGATTTATAGTAGAGATAAAATTTCTCTAGAGGATGTTAAGAGCAATTTGCAAGCCAAGTTGCACATTGATAGTGAAATGACCAATAATGAGAAAGGAAGCCAAGGTGTTGGTTTAGTTGTTGATCGAGGTAGGTCATGGGACCGAAACTCGAAAGATACAAGGACCCGTTCGAAGTCTAGGCACAAGAATTTGACGTGCAACTATTGTAAGAAGAAGGGACACATTAAGGCCGATTGTTTCAAGCTCAAAAATAAACAAAAGGCGGACAGTAAAGGTTCTTCTTCGGAGGAGGCCAATGTGGCCGAATGTGACACGGTTGATACTCATTGTGTGATAGATACTAATGTTGATGATATACATTGTTGGGTGATGGATACGGGTGATTATCAACACATGACTCCGAATAGAAATTGGTTTGAGACTTATGAGCCTACGGATGGTAAGGTTCTCATGGGGAACAACAATATGTGTAAGGTTGCCGGAATTGGTTCGGTGACAATTAAATTCCATGATGGAAAGGTCCGAAGGTTAACGGGTGTGAGGCATATACCCGATTTGTCTAAGAATTTGATTTCTTTGGGGTCTCTTGAAGAAAAGGGGTGTAAGTTCCAAAGTGAAGGTGGAGTCCTTAGAGTCTCTAAAGGGGCTCTCACAATCATGAAGGCGAAGAGAATTGGAACTCTTTATTTCTTACAAGGTTCCACGGTCACGGGCTCGGCCGCCATTGCACGTTCGGGTACTATGTCGGATGAGGATACTACTAGGCTCTGGCATATGAGATTGGGGCATATGAGCGAGCGAGGAATGACCATTTTGAGCAAGAGAGGCTTGTTGTGTAATGCCCCGATTTTCATTTATGAAAATTATTTATTTATTTTGCACGTAGTGTGCACGTGCAATTTTTGTAGTATGAAATCTTATAATTATTTTTCATTATGGATGATGAGTATATATATGTATAAGTGTTCTTTAATTATTTTTATAAAGGCCCATTTTTCTTCAAATAAACATAAGCCTTTCTTTCTAGCCCAAATCTAATTTATTTAATTTCTTTATATAAAACTATTATTTTGGCCCATTAATTAAAGCCCATGAGTTATTTTTATTTTAATTACAACTTGTAATGTAGAACATCTTTTAAAGATTATTTTTATAGAAAATATAATGTACAACCTTTTTTAAATGGAGGACTAATGCATGCACGTGCATTGCACGTACACGTGCAAATGCACCATGTGAGGCCGGTTTTGACATGGAGGGAAATGAAAATATGAGTGGAGTCATGGGTGGTGGTTTCTTGATCATGGTTGGTTACTACAACTCCCCCTTGAATCCTAGCCTTTTATTTCTAACTCCTAGTTTGATCCTAGCCTTTCATTTACTCCAATTTTTAGTATAAATACCCCCCCTAGCCTAGTTATTTTTGGTACTCTTTATTTCTCCAAAACCTATAGTATAAAATACATTGTTAGTAGTATAGTAAGTGAGATAAAAGATTGAGAGTTGTGTGTGAGAGAGTTGTGCTTGCACCAAGAGGGAAGGCCGGCATCAAGGAGCTCGGGTTGGCACTTTGGAAGGCTTGGGTGCACCTCGAGGAGGAGGATGAACGCACTTTTGGCAAGGACTTTTAGGAGGTGTTGCAATTGTATTTCTCTCCAATTAAGGTGGGTTATTTTCCATATTTCTAATTAGATATCATGCTAAGGTGGGTTATTTTCCATGTTTCTAATTAGATAGCATGCTAAGATTGATTGAAATGATAATGCATGAAAGAGATAAATAAGAGTACACCTAATTGGAAAAATGGTTTGTTAGTTGATTGAACTGATGCTAAATAGATTGCATGTTATTCCATCATGAATTGTAAGTTGTGTGTGAATTGTTTATGGCTATGGAATGCTTGGATTAAAATTCGTTATTAGCATCAAAACTAAATGCAAATGCTAGTAGATGAAATTGTTGCTTTATGTGCTTCGATGGACTTTCATGATATGAGTTAAAATGAACAAATTAAGATATGTTTTTGGGATTATAAACGAAGGATAAACAGGGAATTAATATAGGGAATAATAATGTTGAGTTGTGTAAGAAATGTCAAATGAATTATGAAAAGAATAGTACACAGATTTAAATTATATTTTTGAAAAACCCCGCAGTACAGTCGACTGCTATGTGCAACAGTCGACTATTCTGATCATTGATTTCAAGATTAAAAATATCGCAGGCCAGTCGACTGATACATTTAACAGTCGACTTCTTTTCAAAGTTTTGCATTATTGCGGAACAGCCGACTGACCATTTCGACAGTCGACTTTTCTGAAGTTTTCAAGTAAATCTGTCTCTTTTTGTGAAACAATTCATATGACTTGTGGCCTAGTATAAATGAGTACAACTTATGAGAAATTATTGGGAGTTACTAGAATGAAATAAAGCGTATTTTTGAAAGTAAAAGTGAAATTGGAACTATAGTTTTTACACTCGTATAATTTCATAAAAATGTGTTGTGACAAAGAAATTGAGATAAGTGTTAGAAAAGGAAAAAAAATTTGGAAGAAAGAAAATATATGTTATGTATGAATTATTCTTGTTGAAGAATAGTGTGACATTAATGAGTTTGTGAACATTCACTTTGATTAGACATTTGTAAAATGATTTTAATGTGGAAATACATATTAGCTATGAAATGCATGATAATTGAACTTCATGTATGGTTATTGAGTCATGAATAATTTGGAAATCATGTGATTAGAAAAGAGAATGTTATTGAGCATGAAAACTCAAACATATGAATTGTGAATTGAAATTGAAAATTAGAGTGTAGCCAAAACTCACACCGGCAAGTGAAAGTGATGAATTATGATTATTGATATTGAAAAGACCAGTTTTGGGTCATTGTGAAATGAAAGAAATAAGACCGGTAGTAGTGAGAGGGCTAACTCTAAGAGATTGATTTTGTTCATGATTTCATTAAATTTAAGGATTTTGTACATAGCGAAGAGGTGATGAAAGTGAGAGAAAAACACAAGTATGAGGGCTTCGAGTCTACGATGTGGGTGTGATCCACAGAATGCATGCTTGATGCGTCAAGACATGGCGTGGGCACTACTCCAGAAGATCGGGATCTTGGCGATGCTTGTGGGATGTTTGGTGACTGCAAGAGGATCGTGTGCCATGAAGGAGGCTGAATTGCCACAGAATGCATGCTTGATGCGTCAAGACATGGCGTGGGATTCCCCTCCAGGTTTTCTGTACACGAGCTTGTACTCATAGATTATCTAGGATACTTATTGTAGTTATAGTAGTAGATTAAGTCATGACGAGGGATTGAACACTACAAGATGAAGAACGATTAAGAGGCTTGCCCTCGGACCTATGTAGTATGGGATGCATAGAATCCGAACAAGTGTGCATTAGTGTCATGTAATATAAATAACTGCATTAAGGACTAAGTGCACAATCACAACACGACATCAATAGGGTATTCCCTTTAGTTTGATATGTGACAAGTTTGTGTTTGTTAAATATGGAAAATCAGTTATACTATTTTCGGCATAGAGAGGATGGCCGTGTATAATGTTCGTCGGTTGAATAAACTGACGTACCCACAGTTTTGTATGCAGGGTAAATGACATGATAAAGATTAAAGAAGCACAGATGCTTAGAGATTATTCAAATGTTGATGTACACTTATTTAAATGTTGTAAATTTGCTTCCGCTGTAAAATGTAAAGTGTAAAGGTTTCATGTAACTCTGATGTAAAGTGAAAAGTTTTAATTTCTTTGTAAAATAGTACGAAAGAAGTGTAAAGATCCTGTGGAATCTCGAATTCAGTGTATTTTTGGAATTCGGGGCGTTACATGTTGTGTGGCCAATGCACGGGCAACTTGGAGTTTTGTGAGCATTGTGTATTTGGCAAGCATAAGAGGTTGAGCTTCTCCACGGCCATTCATTCGACCAAGGGAACACTGGACTACATCCATTCGGATCTTTGGGGACCTTCTCGTGAGCCTTCCAAAGGTAATGGTTCTCGTTACATGCTTACTTTCATTGATGATTTCTCAAGGAAGGTTTGGGTTTATTTCTTGAAAGAGAAAAGTGATGTGTTTCACACCTTCAAAGAATGGAAATCACTTTTGGAGAACCAAACGGGAAGGAAAGTTAAGAGGTTGAGAACCGATAACGGTTTGGAGTTTTGCAACCGTGAGTTTGATAATTTTTGTAAGGTCGAAGGGATTGTTCGGCACAAGACGGTGGTCAACACTCCACAACAAAATGGTGTTGCAGAAAGGATGAATAGGACACTACTTGAAAGGTCTAGAAGTATGCTTTCAAATGCGGGTTTGGGTAAGGAGTTTTGGGCGGAAGCCATTAACACATCTTGCTATTTAGTAAATCGATCTCCTACCATTTCAATTGAGTTGAAGACACCCGAAGAAGTGTGGTCGGGTAAGACGGCCGATTATTCGAATTTGAGGGTGTTTGGTTATCCCGCTTATGCACATGTGAATGAAGGAAAGTTGGAGCCTAGATCGAAGAAGTGTATTTTTGTTGGGTATCCCGCAAATGTGAAGGGATATAAGTTGTAGTGTCCCGAATCATCCAAGTTTCTTATTTCAAGAGATGTCATTTTCAATGAGTCGGCCATGTTGAAGGCAAATGATGTTGCACCCGAGCCAATTATTAAGGAGAATGAGAAGGTTGAGAAGAAGGTGGAGTTTGAGGTGTCGGTCCAAGAAGGTGATGATTTGATCTCACATGATGATGTCAATTTGGAGGAAGCCCAAGAAGAGGCACAACCATATGCATTGGCAAGGGACCGAGCTAGAAGAGAAACAAGACCACCTACAAGGTATGGATACTCCGACTATGCTTATTGTTTGGCAATTGCAGAGGATGTGGAGTATTGTGAGCCATCTTCTTACAAGGAAGCCATTTTTTCTAAAGATGCGGCCAATTAGGTTGCCGCTATGAATGAAGAGTTACAATCTTTGCAACAAAATGAGACTTGGTCCCTTGTGAAGCCTCCGAGTGGTAAGAGGATTGTGGGTTGCAAGTGGGTGTTTAAGAGAAAGATTGATGGCTCAAATCTTGCGGATTTTCGATACAAGGCAAGGCTAGTGGCTAAAGGGTATAGTCAAGTCCAAGGTGTGGACTTCAATGATGTGTTCTCTCCTGTAGTTAAGCACACCTCCATTCGAGTTTTGCTCTCTTTGGTGGCAATGAAGGATTTGGAATTGGAGAAAATGGATGTGAAAACTGCCTTCTTGCATGGTGATTTGGAGGAGCAAATTTACATGAGCCAACCGGAGGGTTTTGAGGTTGCGGGAAAGAAGGACCATGTGTGTCTTTTGAAGAAGTCCCTTTATGACCTTAAGCAATCACCGCGGCAATGGTATAAGAAGTTTGACTCATTCATGGTGAGTATTAATTTTCATCGTTCCAATTATGATAGTTGTGTTTATTTCAAGAAGTTGGATGGTGGGGATTTCATTTACTTGTTGCTCTATGTGGATGACATGTTGATTGCATCCTCAAACTTGAAAGAAGTTAGGAGGTTGAAAGAGCAACTAAGTTCGGCATTTGAGATGAAAGATTTGGGGGCCGCCGAAAGGATTCTCGGGATGGAGATCACAAGGGAAGGTCCAAAAGAAAGTTGTTTCTTTCACAAAAGAGTTTTGCCTAGAAAGTGCTACGCCGTTTTGGCATGGAGAAAGCGAAAGTTGTTTCAACACCTCTTGCAGCGCATTTCAAGCTTTCGGCCGCTTTAAGCCCAAAATCCGATGATGAGAAGAAATATATGGAAAAGGTTCCATATTCAAGTGCGGTCGGGAGTCTCATGTACTTGATGGTGTGTACTCGACCCGACATTGCTCAAGCCGTTAGTATGGTAAGTAGATATCTCTCTTGTCCGGGAAAAGGGTATTGGGAAGCGGTGAAGTGGATCTTCTGCTATTTGAGAGGTACTATTGATGCTTGTTTGGAGTTTGGTAATGGCAAGAAACTAACGGGTTTTGTGGATGCGGATTTTGCGGGTGATTTGGACAAAAGGCGTTCCTTGACGGGTTATATTTTTACCCTTGGAGATTGTGCAATTAGTTGGAAGTCTACACTTCAAGCCACCATTGCACTCTCAAGTACCGAGGCCGAATACATGGCAATTACTGAGGCTATTAAGGAGGCTATTTGGCTCAAGGCATTTGTTGGTGAGATGTCTTCACTCGAGGGTCCTATTACGGTGTTTTGTGACAACCAAAGCGCGATTCATTTGACCAAGGACCGCATGTACCATGAGAAGACGAAGCACATTGACATTCGATACCATTTTGTTCGAGATGTGATCTCGGAAGGCAAGGTTGCCGTGAAGAAGATTGGTACCGAATCGAATCCGGCCGATATGCTCACAAAGGCTCTTCCAATTGCAAAGTTTAAACTTTGTTCAAGTTTGATGTCGGTTTGTTTCTAGCTAGTTTGAGCTAGTTTTGTTTCTAGCATGTTGCTAGTATATTTTTATGATTACCTTTATTTAGGTTATGTTTGCTTTATGCATTTACTTTGTGTTTTTAGTTTGTTTTAGATACAATTTGGTTCAAGGTGGAGATTGTTATGTTATGACCCAAATTGCTCTTAGGGCCCATTGGGCTTAGTATCTTCATATATGTAACAATTAGAATCAAATGAATACAATTAATATTTTTGTGCTTTCTCTTGATAGCCGGCTCCCTCTCTCCCTCTTTCTCTTCTTCTCCCTCATCTTCTCAAATCCATAAACCCTAACCCTAACAAAGTCCCATGTGCAATTCTGAAGCTTCTACAGAACTCCGATAAAATTTCGTACGCCATTAAAACCAGAAAACTACTCCCCAAAGGCTGTTAAACTCAGTCTTCGGGAGTGGGAGGCTCGTGATATGGCTAAAAATAGGATTAAATCGAGACCGTTCAAACCGATCGTGAATCTTAAAGCTCCTAGGGGTAAAACGGTAATTTTACCTACCAACGGGTCTGAAATAAGAACTGGGTCTCTCTACAAAGCCCAGTAACCCGAAAACGGATCTGTCCTATTGGGCGTGGGTGGAAACCCGTTTCAAACCAGTCCAGATATTTAAAGAATAATTCAAATTCGTGATTATCTCTAAGAGGATGTTTAAACCGCATCTCTTATCATGAAACGAGTTTAAACTCTACGTTTTATCCAAAAACACCGAAACATAGAGATAAATGATTATCTCTAAATTGTCTCTTAAGGCGACTATAAATACCCCTCTCCCCCGCTATAGCAAGGTAATCAATATTTTTCCACATAAATGCTCCTTCATAATCTTCCGGATTACTGACTTGAGCGTCGGAGGGTTCTTCGCCGGGATCCATTCCGGTGTATCGAACTTTTTGCAGGTTAACAGCAGCAGCGAGAAACAATCAAATGTTGACCAAAAGTCAATAGGTTCGCCTTATTTGTTTTCAAAAGAATTCACAAATTCATTTGTTTGCTCTCGCACCAAAATCAGCAGCAACACTTTCCACAGATATCGACTTGCTATTTGGGATAAATAGCTTGCTGGTATTGTTATGTCTTTAGAAAAAGATAAGAACCGAACTATAAAGAACTAAGGTTTAGGTGGATCTCGATGAGACTAAACACAATCCTGTTGGAAGACACTGCTAGGGCAAGACTGAAGACTTTTACCGACACCAAGCCCAAGTTGGAAACTAGGTTGCGTTTGTTTTGTTATTTTGAAAAGAGTTTTCTGAATAGAGTTTTCTGAAAACTGTATTCTCAATAGAGTTTTCTGAAAACTGTATTCTGAATAGAGTTATTTTGAAAATGAGTTTAAAAGCTGTTTGGTTATATTTATTTCTGAAAACTGTATTCTGAAAGCTGTTTATCTGAAAAAGAGAGTTCAGAAGCTGTTCTGTTATATTTCTTGCTGAAAACTGTTATCTGAAAGCTGTTTTTCTGAAAAAACGAGTTTAAAAGCTGTTCGGTTATATTTCTAGCTGAAAACTGTTATCTGAAAGCTGTTTTTCTGAAAAAACGAGTTTAAAAGCTGTTTTGTTATATTTCTTGCTGAAAACTGTTATCTGAAAGCTGTTTTTTTGAAAAAGCGAGTTTAAAAGCTGTTCGGTTATATTTCTTGCTGAAAACTGTTATCTGAAAGCTGTTTTTCTGAAAAAACGAGTTTAAAAGCTGTTCGGTTATATTTCTAGCTGAAAACTGTATTATGAAAGCTGTTTTTCTGAAAAAGCCAGTTTAAATGCTGTTCGGTTATATTTCTAGCTGAAAACTGTTATCTGAAATCTGTTTTTCTGAAAAAGAGAGTTTAAAAGCTGTTCGGTTATATTTCTAGCTGAAAACTGTATTATGAAAGCTGTTTTGCTGAAAAAGCGAGTTTAAATGCTGTTCGGTTATATTTCTAGCTGAAAACTGTTATCTGAAAGTTGTTTTTCTGAAAAAGAGAGTTAAAAAGCTGTTCGGTTATATTTCTAGCTGAAAACTGTATTATGAAAGCTGTTTTGCTGAAAAAGCGAGTTTAAAAGCTGTTCGGTTATATTTCTAGCTGAAAACTGTTATCTGAAAGCTGTTTTTCTGAAAAAGAGAGTTTAAAAGCTGTTCGGTTATATTTCTAGCTGAAAACTGTATTATGAAAGCTGTTTTGCTGAAAAAGCGGGTTTAAAAGCTGTTCGGTTATATTTCTAGCTGAAAACTGTTTTTCTGAAAAAGAGAGTTTAAAAGCTGTTCGGTTATATTTCTAGCTGAACACTGTATTATGAAAGCGGTTTTGCTGAAAAAGCCAGTTTAAAAGCTATTCGGTTATATTTCTAGCTGAAAACTGTTATCTGAAAGCTGTTTTTCTAAAAAAGAGAGTTTAAAAGCTGTTCGGTTATATTTCTAGCTGAAAACTATATTATGAAAGCTGTATTTCTGAAAAAGCTAGTTTAAAGGCTGTTCGGTTATATTTCTAGCTGAAAACTGTTATCTGAAAGCTGTTTTTCTGAAAAAGAGAGTTTAAAAGCTGTTCGGTTATATTTCTAGCTGAAAACTGTTATCTGAAAGCTGTTTTTCTGAAAAAAAGAGTTTAAAAGCTGTTCTGTTATAGTTCTGACAATTATGAATACCAATTTGCATTTATCATTTGCTGATATTTTTTTAATTGCTGCAGTTAGATTGCAATGTTGTACAAGTATGAGAACAAGAAACCTGAGCAGCATGTGAATCGAGCAAAAATAAGCCGCCATCATCTCCACGGCTGATCCTTCACGTTAGAGTACAAAATTTGAAAGCAAAATCTTGTATGTACATAATATAGATTCAGTGAGGTTTTGTGAAGCAACAAATCGCGGTTCATGTATCATCTATTCTATTTGGATCAATGTGGTGCTGTTATCATTGCCTCTTTTGGTAATTGCAGTTCTTCAATCTTAAATGAGGAGTATTTTTTAGTTTGTTTTGTTCAGATTGCATGCGAGAGAAAGTAGTAGCAGTAGTCGAATATAAGATTGCATGTGAGATCAAAATAAAAAATATTCAAAAATCAACATGCTCAACCAAAACATTCAAGAAAACAAGCTTACTTCATTACTACTGTTTACATTGTTCAACAATCCCAATCAAAATGAGGAACAATGGCACGGGACCAATACATATATTCTGAACACAGGTTCTACAATTTTTTTTCTGAATCAATACGAAATTGTCATAAAATAATAGTAAACTGTTGCCTGCAGTGTCTGCTGCTGCCTGGAGCTGCTGCCGTTGCTTCTTAATTCCCTGAAAAATTTGTACCTGTAATCAATATAAGAAACTTGTACCTGTAGTCAATATAAAAGCTACATTAATCATAGGAAAAATGGAAACAAAAAAAAAAAAAAAAACAAAAGTGGAAAGAAGATTAACCAAACATTTGCAGCAACCCTCTTTTGATCGCAATCAGCTAAGAAAGCCCCCAGTTTCCCTCTTTGTTTTGCAAACTGAGACCTAAATATGAGAAGACTTGAAAGCATTCTGACTGTAGATAATGTAGATAAAATACGGGAAGCATCGACTACAAAATAATCATAAGGGATCAGAAACCATCATCTCCCACTTTGTATCTTCCTCCACAAAAATATTGATTATTAATACAGGTACTGATACCCCCCACTGTATTGAAAAAGGCTCCATTCCTCCCTTCTTTTTTCACAATTAAGGATTCACAAATCCTGATGCATCATAATACAAATTGCAGAATCAGAGAACAAAGTAGAATCATCTGAATACAAGTGCAATTCAGCTGCACAAATCAGATGCATCATAATACATGAAAAAATGCTGGTCTGTTTGTTCCAGGTTCATATTTTTTTATTTCCAGAAGTAATAACCTGAGTTGGCATTTGTTATAAGTGTTTTTTTGGAAACACTATTCAGAATACTGATACCCCCCACTGTATTGAGCAAAAAAGCTCCATTCCTCCCTTCTTTTTTCACATATAAGGATTCACAAATCCTGATGCATCATAATACAGATTGCAGAATCAGAGAACAAAGTAGAATCATCTGAATACAAGTGCAATTCAGCTGCACAAATCAGATGCATCATAATACATGAAAAAATGCTGGTCTGTTTGTTCCAGGTTCATTTTTTTTATTTCCAGAAGTAATAACCTGAGTTGGCATTTGTTATAAGTGTTTTTTTGGAAATACTATTCAGAATACTGATAACCCCCACTGTATTGAGCAAAAAAGCTCCATTCCTCCCTTCTTTTTTCACATATAAGGATTCACAAATCCTGATGCATCATAATACAGATTGCAGAATCAGAGAACAAAGTAGAATCATCTGAATACAAGTGCAATTCAGCTGCACAAATCAGATGCATCATAATACATGAAAAAATGCTGGTCTGTTTGTTCCAGGTTCATTTTTTTTTATTTCCAGAAGTAATAACCTGAGTTGGCATTTGTTATAAGTGTTTTTTTGGAAACACTATTCAGAATACTGATAACCCCCACTGTATTGAGCAAAAAAGCTCCATTCCTCCCTTCTTTTTTCACATATAAGGATTCACAAATCCTGATGCATCACAATACAGATTTCAGAATCAGAAAACAAAGTAGAATCATCTGAATACAAGTGCAATTCAGCTGCACAAATCAGATGCATCATTCCAGAAGAAAAAATGCTGGTCTGTTTGTTCCAAGTTCATTTTTTTTAAACATATTGAAGTAATAATCTAAGTTGGCCTTTGTTATAAGTGTTTTTGGGAAACACTATTCAGAATACTGATACCACCCAACCTGTTTTGCAGCAAAAAAACAGGTTTTGGATAAGAACATATCAGCAGCACCCCCAAAACCATAAAAACAACATAATGCTAGAAAAATTCAACCTAGTCGCAGTCTCAGATTCATCATGCTGAATGATAAAAACTCCATACTAGAGCTGCATTTTTTACAATGCCAGGCCCATTAGTACAAAGCACTGTTCTTGCAAATCAGTTCATCATTGACTATAGCGACATCATCTTCGTTAGGTTTAAAAAACAAATGTGTTCACTTACTGCTCTTGAAGTATTCTGAATAGTTTTTCATCAAAAAACACTTAAAACAAAGGCCAACTCAGGATATTTCTTCAGGAAATTAAAAAAAAATTGAACCTGGAACAAACAGACCAGCATGTTTTCATGTATTATGATGCATCTGATTTGTTCAGATAAATTGCACTTGTATTCAGATGATTCTACTTTGTTCTCTGATTCTGCAATCTGCATTGTGATGCATCAGGATTTGTGAATCCCTTTGATATTTGTTGTTGCAGAAAAAGAAAATCATATTTGTCGTAGGCTCAGATTGTTCATTTCAATGATAAAAAATTCAGGACAGGGCTGCATCTTTACAATGCCACGCCTACTGCCACTGAGTACAATGTTCACCCCCCCTGTCCCCTTCCCACTTTGCCGTCAACAATAACTGAATTCATCATCATTGTTTACCACAATGGATTCATTCTTACTTAACCGTTCATTCCAAACATCAACCACAGATCAGTTTAAAGGGTATTATACATCATTTCAGTGGTTATTCAATCATATACCCCAATCTCAATATCCGTTGCTTGACGATATAATCAAGCAGAAAGCAGGAACGGGGTGGGGGAGGGACACATTCCACATTGAATGAAAACCTATCATCATTGCTTATTACGACATCATCTTTGTTAGGTTTTCAAAAATTGAATTTGGATTACTTACTGCTACCGACAATTCCATCCATTTTTCGGACCAATCATGTGCACGACATTGAATCCGTGCCCAATACCTTTTCACCCAAAAATTTTCAAGATGAAAGCACACACCTTGTAGAAAAATTACATTCGTTAAACAGTTCGAAAAAAGAATACAATGAAAGTGTTTACATTCAAATTACATTAGTGTGTTGCATTCCACATTGCCATGGCAATATCATCTCTTTTCCTATTCATATGTCTCAATTGGGAAGATGATAAATCCAACCCCTGAGATGTGGATGCGATATCTTCAGTGTGTTGGTGATGTACTAATTGTTCATCATCGAGTTCCTCCAAAAATGCATCGTTTTGTGAGTGCATACATATAAAATTGTGGAGTGCACAACAGGCTGTGACCATCATAACTTGATTTGTAAACAGGTAGTTTGGCATGTTCTCAAAGATGGCAAACCTCTTCTTGAATACACCGAACGTTCTCTCAATCACATTCCGTAACCTAGCATGCTGTTTATTAAAAAGTTGTCTAGGTTGGGTTGGTGCATGGTTGGCCCCTTGAAAGTCCTGTAAATGGTATGGCTCACCACGGTATGGCGCCAAAAAACTAGGCATATTAGTATAACCACAATCTACTAAGTAGTATTTATCGTTCGGTGGGATTGGCAACAGTTTTTCTGCTAATGCAGTATGTATTACACGGGAATCGTTCGCACTGCCTTCCCATCCAGCGTAAACAAATGTAAACAGCATGTTAAAATCGCATGCTGCCAATACATTTTGACTTATAATACCCTTTCGAGAGCGACAAGCGTTGCTTCGAATAGCGGGAACTGTAGCTTTGATTAATGTGCCATCAGCAGCACCAATAGCTCCCTACATTAATGAATTCGAATAATAGATATCACAAATCCAAACTAGGAAAAAACTTTAATAATACATGACACAATCAGGGTGACGTAATACCTGAAACCATGGGTAAAAGTCTGGGGAATTAGCGATTCTGTCATGTACAAGTGTATAATCAGGGGGTTTGATAAGTAATGTTGCTGCTCTTGCCAGACCTTTCAATACAAGTGTAAAGTGCTTTTGGATTGTTTGAGTTGAGTGGTTAAACCTTTTACCGGCTAGTCGCATTCTTGAACTATGACCGATAATATACATGAAAATTGCCACGCTTTCCTCGAAAGACAATCGTCTACGACTTGAAGACTCCGCTGTTTCCTCGCAGTAGTTCCCATTTTGCAGGAAAGCACACAAGGCCATAAAACAATCTTGGTTCATACGGAATATTCCATGAAACTCGGACTGGGAACCCTCTAACATATCATTCAAATATTCACGTCCTGTTTGCTTTTTTTAGTGGACCTTGTACGGTCAAGTTCTTCACATAATTCAGTTAGCAAGATTATATTCATCACCTCTTCGAGATCGTCACTACTAGATGAAGAAGTATCCATAACAGAGGATGCACTTGCAGTAGTAACTCACTATAACAAGAAGATAGAAATCAAATTGAGAAAATCCCATATCAAGTTCACACATATTTAATAATACGACTATATGTAACGATATTTACGGAATCACAAAATAACATATTGAGAGATGGTAGATTTCCACAAGCTCTAGCATTGAAAAAAGAAAACAAGGTATACTACTACTAGCAAATCTATTTTAGGAAAAAATAACACTAAATTTAAATTAAATTAAATAAGCAATTTGTTCACCGTCAAGCCGTCATAGTACAATAGACCTCAAGCAAATACGGAAATAATCATAAAAAATTGTCTACAACATGATTTGTTTATCCCATTAGGCCGAATGGGATGACTACAGGGTGGCATAAAAATGAACCGCCAACTCCTGCTGTTCTGGGGGCATACGAAGGAAACCATGACAAATGTGAGGATTTTGAAATAGGTAGTGTACTGCTTTGAAAGCTACATTTGGATCAAGCCCTGTCATCGCATTTATTATATCTTGGCATTGATCCTGTTCAGCCAAAGCAGGGTTAATCGAGACATTACTATCCACCTCATTTTTATTCTTCATCCTGCTTCTTTTGACTACTTGAGTTTGCATACAGAAATCAAGATATTCTTTCACCATTGACATAGCTGATCCCTGGCCACTTGATGCACTAGATTTTCTCTTACGTGATCCCGACCCCGAACCCATTGGCACATCATCATCCTCATCAATCACATTTACGTGTGATTGATGAGAGTGGCCAAACTCATAGTTCATCCTCCGCGCCTCCTCATCCTCGAACCCCCTTTGTGTGGAAGCCCTTGCCACATTGTCCTGGGCTACAGAATCTTCCATTATTTTTGTCAAAGCATCAAAATGTGCCAACCCCTTATGTTGGTATTTTTTTGCAGCAGGATGTATCTATTCATAGAATATGTTGTTACTATGCAAGTATTAGAGTGAAGATGAAGTATAATAAAAAGGATTCACAAACAAAAATCAAAGTTTGAGATTATATATATTAACCTTAACATATTGTTCCCAAACTGGTAACTCGCAAGTAACGGTTTCGTTGACTTCATCCCAACCAAAACCGCTCTGTTTCTTCATATCAGAAAACACCTTCCATTCTGATTTAAGTCGGTTATATTTTGACTTCAGTTGTGGTACCGTGAATGAATGGCCACACAGCTGTTGTATTTGTACAGCAAAATTACTCCAAGTTTTTGCATCGAATGTGTTGCTTTTTAGGCAATCACTGTCAAATGCAGCCTCCATAAGGTTGACAAAACAATGCACAATATGGGGAGGCCAGTTCCCATAATCCTCCTCCACTGCCTTCTCCTTCCCCCTACCCATATTACTCATCTATATTGAAGAAATACCGATAAAAAAAAATGACAAATTCCTTCAATTAGTCGTTGTGATCGGATAACCGTAGGTTGCAAAGAGGCAGCGGTTAAAAAAAAATTGGCAACAGCGTATCATCAACGGCAATCAGTTTGGACCGCATATCATCAAAAAAAATTTGGTCCAAAACCCTATTAAAAATTGCCGAAAATTGGTACAGAAAAACAACCAAATAAAGTGCCCCACGGATCATACCTTTGATTGGAATTGCACAAGGAAGAAATTGTCAGCAAAGGATTCGACCTTGAGCAGTTTTTTGATTCGATTTGCCTTTCGTTCCCTAGCTCTTCTCCGGTATGCAGCACGGGTAGTGCAAACCATTAACCCCCAACCGAAACTCCTCAACCCCTCACCAATTCGACAGAGAAATAGACTGGTATTGAAGTCGCCAGCGAGAGAATCAGACGTTTCGGCTCGATTTCACAGTAGAATCGTTCGGAAAACGTTGATTTTGGGGGGGGGGGGGGGGGGGAAGATCAGATCTGGGTTCAAAAAGAAGGGACCGTACGGGTTTGAAGTGGGTAGGGTTAGCTTCCTCAAGGGAGAGACGGTCGAGAAGAGAGGGAAAGGGGTTGTCGCCGATAGTGATCAGAGACCAGATTTGGAAGAGACGGGCGAGAATAGAGCTCGTGAGTGATGTGAGAAGAGAGGGTGGAGAGCCGTTTCGAAAAGAGGGAGGGGGGGGGGGGGGGGGGGGGAGGAAGAAGACAACGAAGGATAGTAGAGCTCGTGAGTGAGAAGAGAGAGAGCTCGTGAGTGAGAAGAGAGGAGAGATGGGTTGGGTTTTCGAAAACGAGGGGGTATCAGTATTCTCAATAGTGTTTTGAAAAAACACTCAAAACAAACGCCAACTAAGGATACAGTATTCAGAAAAAAGGAAAAAAATATTGAAACAAACGCAGCCTACTATCTGAACAGCAGCAGCCAAAGCAGACTCTAAAGTCAGTTGTAGTCAAACCACCTCCTTCAAAGAAACAAGCAAGTGCTCCCCAACATAAAAACCTTCTTCAACCTCAATGAAGAAAAAAGGGTAAATACATGAATTACAACAAGTGGTGACACTGGGTAGCTGAATGCAAGGGTCCTGAGAAATCTTCCAACAAGGAGAAAGCAGAAGATCTTAATATGCTAGATGTTGAACCGCGGTCTTTCATTGGGATGTTTGGAAGCACTAGCGCTGGCCATTGGATTCTTGATTCAGGAGCATCAGTTCATGCTACGAAGGATAGCCGTGCTATGGAACAAATCAGCAAGACAAAGCAGTCAGTGTCAATAGCAAACAAGACCTTCAGTGGAAGTGGTTGAAAAAGGAAGTAAACTATCAGGTACACAGTTAATGGGAAAATGATTTCAGAATGGAAGTGAACTATCAGGTACACAGTTAAATGGGAACATGATTTCCAGAGAAAAGACCTCTTCCTCTGTTGAATTGTTCGCATCAGTTACAAGTTTTGGAGGCATGAAAAATTAATAATCAGGCACTGAGCCATTTACACCGACGTACAGATCGTATCTTCCCTAAAAGCTTTCCTCTTTCTTCTATTCATATCGCGCAGTTGGAGGTAAGCAGACATACCTTAAGATGTACGCTTCATTGATTCCTCGACACCATGTGGAAAATAGGTGTATCTTGCCTTCAATTTCTCAAGATACTGATTGTACCAGTTGCCTGAAAATTCATCATTTCTGTATCTTTTGGATACATAAACATTTTCACTCGATCCGAGACTAGAAGCACGATCGTAAGGATGCTCATCTACTTTGACAGGTCTGGACTGAACCTGCATAATCCAGTTGTAGTATCAGCTTTGTTAATTATGCAGTAGCTGCCAAACATTCATCAATCTATTACAAGTCTTTCTTTTTTTATCAAGAATAAATTGATTCTAAAACCAACAGCATACTTGTTTATCAACTGTTACATAAGAAAGCGTAAGGATGATATACTGTTTGAATGAATACAAGGAATTGCATTCCTGGGTTTCAAAAGCCAACATAACAAAATGGATGTTATAGAAAATTGAATGAAACCCACTAAGATCGATACTGATTTCCATGACCGCAACATTATCATTATAGCAGCTAGACGCTAATTAGCAGTTTTAAAAAACAAAGAAACCCCTCTAACTAGAAGTACCTCAACAAATATTATAGTAAAGCTTATAACTTCCAACTGATAAGACATATAACTGATCTAGATCCCCATCAGCAACTCTAAAGAATAATCTACCAAACAATCTACAGACATATAACTTCCAAATAATTTTTTTACAAAATAATCTACTGGTTTTATTGCAACTCTACTTAAGAGAGATACTAGGCGCAGGTAAGGTTCAGAATGAAGCAAAGAAAAGCAAAAGAAAATCAAATTTTCTAATACAATGACATTAAAGGAAAAGGCTACTTTTCATTGTAAAAAATCACATGCGGCATTTTGTTATCTGCAACTTCTCTTAAGCCTCTCCAATTCAAAATTTCGAACTTCTTAAGATGAAAAGAATGTTAGTTTTTTGCATCCTCCATTACATCCTTTAGGATAGTAGAAGATTAAACATAAAACGTACTAATTTTTCTGGTATTTTCTGATAAATTATCCTAATTAAAAAGAAAATAATCAAAATTTACTTGGTGATGAATACTGCTTTGTGCTCGATCCTCCTCGTCTTCTTCCAGCGGAAAAAAACACATCATTTCCATGCAGCTGCAAATCTACAAAATTCAAAACAAAAACAAAAAAGTGTGACAGTCACTGTCACTATGCTAAACCTTCGAAGTTGTAGAAGGATTGAGAGAAATTACACTTATATTCTAACACGTCCCTTTAGGTCGAGAGCCTTTTTTTTGGGGAGTTTTTTGCCTACATAGGCCACTTTTGAAAATATTTGTATTTTTGGGTCAGTTTCCCAACTATTAGCGCTTTTGGGCTACTTTGTGCCGCGTCAGCAGCGGCTGCTATTCCCAATAGCGGCCTCTTCATTTTCGAGGTCGCTATTGGGAATAGCGACCTTAGTATACTAAGGTCGCTATTCCCAAAAGCGATCTCAGTTTTAAATTTTTGAGGAAATCTCTTTAGGAATCACTAAGTGTCTCAATACATTCATTCGAGGTCGCTAATTCCATCAGCGACCTCATTATACTAAGGTCGCTAGTGAAAATAGCGACAACAACAAAAAAAATTCAAAAACATTTAAAACATAGGCCGCTATTCCCATTAGCGACATTCAAAATGAATAGGTTGCTAATAAGAATAGTGGTCGCTGCTGACGTGGCACAAGTTAATCCACGAGCGCTAATAGTTTTGAAACTGGCCCATAATCACAAATATTTTCAAAAAGTGGCCTACAACGGCAATTTTTTTTTTTTTTATGGACCAAAGAAACATCGGTATTTTTTTTTATAATTCGCATGTAAATTGCGTAGCCGGTATAATCGAACCTGGATTGCTCTGATACCATGTGAAAGTCTGTCACTGTGCTAAAACTTCGAAGTTGTAAAATGGTTGAGAGAAATTACTATATTCTAAAAAAACAAATTAGTAAATTACACACATTCTCCCAAGTCCCAATTACGCACTAAAATCCATCAACATCCAATTTTTATTGCACATACACTCAGGATTCAGACCACCAACGTCCAAAGACGACGAATTGGACGAATTAGGGTTAGGGTTAGGGTTCAGAGTTTGGAAGAGAGCAATCGACGCTATTGGGATTGGGGGAGATGAAGGAGTCCCAAGCTGATGGGGAGGAGAGGAAGTAGAGGAAGGTGGAGTAGGAGAAGGCGTCAAGCCAGGAGCGTTGTTACCGCTAATTCTGGTGTGGGGGTAAACAGATAGAATTTGTGGGTTCGTGGAAAAACCTGAATAGCAGATCCGAACCTGTTCGTCTGAGTTGGGCAGTTGAGCTCCCGCCGTGCACCTGCAAGGAAAGTGCGAAACACCGGGGTTGATCCCGGCGACGCACCCTCCGACGCTCTTGTCAGTAACCAGAAGAGATTAAAAAAGAGCTTAAGCAGGTAAAAGAGTGATTAACCTGTAACAGTGGTAGGTGGGGGGTATTTATAGTCGCCGTTGGGATCAGATTAGGAATGTGATTCCTGTGATCTGATAAGGCATAAAATCCTTGTAATCAGATTAGGAATGTAATCCCTTAATTCCCGGTGAGAGGATAGCTGCAAATCAAGCCCGTTGATTTAGTCAAATCAGTGACCCTGATCTCCTCTTGCTGGTCTGGGTTTGTATCGGGTCGGGACCCGTACCCAGTTGAGGTGGATCCGTTCGTGGGTTGTTGGATCTGTGAGAAGGAGACCCAGTACCCGCTTCGGACCCGTTAGTAGGTGAAATTACCGTTTTACCCCTGAGCTTTAAGATTCGTCTCCGATGTGAACGGTCCCGATTTAATCCTATTTTTAGCCATATCACGAGCCCCCCACTCCTAGAGACTGAGTCTTTCAGTCTTTGAGGAGTAGTTTTACTGTTCTAATGGCGTACGACATTTTATCGGCGTTCTTTAAGGGAGTTTTGGATCTTGCTTGGGGTGTAACGGTGTTATTCCGGGCTTGTAAAATGCCCAAAAATATTCTCAGAATTTTCTGGATTTTTGGTGATTTTTCCAGATTTTTCTGAATTTTTTCTCAATTTTTTGAATTTTTTATTCATTTTCCGAATTAAATAATTAATTATCAAAAAATATTAAATAATTATTCTAATTAAATAATTATATTTTTCAGAATTTAAAATAATTTTTCTGAATTTATAATTATTTTTAGAATTTTTATTTAATTTTTTCCGATTTTTTAAATATTTTTTCGGATTTTTTAAATAAATAAACAAATAAATAAATAAATAAATTAAATTAAATAATACCTGACACGTGGCACGATCTGTGCCGTTGGATCCCGAGACACGTGGCGCGATCTGTGCCGTCGGATCCCTGCGCGAATCTCGAGGAGGCGCGCTTTTCGAAAAATCGTTATCTTGTCGTTTTGTGCAGACGTGGCGCGATCTGAGCCGTTCATCAGTTTTTGCGCGATTTTCTGAAAGATCCAACGGTTGTAGTTGTTCGGCTGATTTTTTCTCTGTTTGTGAAGCTCGGATAGGGGGTTGCTCGGCAGCCGACCGAGCTACTCGCCCAATTTCGCTCGGCTTCGGATTTAAGGCCACGTGGCATCGCCACGTGGCATGTATATTTTTTTTTTCTTTTTCTTTCTTCTTCTTCTTCTTGCGCTCTGCTTCCGCTGTTCTTTCTCTTCTCCTTTTTTTTCGTCGAGACCTTCCGCGGAGCTCGAAGGGGGGAGCTTCGTCGAGTGCTTCAGTGAAGGTGATGAGCTCGGTGGGAGAGTTCTGTAGTTGGCGAAGGCTCCAACCTTGGAGCTCGACGAGAGCATGAGGTGAGATCCACCTCGTCGGTGGGGAAGTTCAACAATGGTGGGGCTTCGTCTTTGGCAGTGGAGCTCGGTGGTGCAGCTCGGAGCGAGTGAGAGAGAGCTCGGGAACAATGGGTTCGGCGAAGAGCGTGCTCGAAACTCGGAGCTCCGGAGTGTGAGCTCGACCGTGGTGGTGGTGAGGCGTGCTCGACGGGAGGTGGAGCTTGGCACGGCGAGAGCTCGGAGAAGAGTTGGGTTCTCTTCTTGAGCTTCGACGAAGTGGAAGTTGGCGAGTTCGGAGCTGAGTTCGCCGAAGAAGAAGGTCGACGCGGTTGAGGGCTGAGCTCGTCCATGGAGCTCGGCGAGGAGTTAGAGCTTTGCTCGCCGAAGGAGGAGTTCGTCACTGTCATGGCGAGGGAGCTCGTCGAAGGAGGAGTTCGTCGACGAGAGCTCACTCGAGGGAGCTCGGAGCTCGGCACGGTGTTCGGCGACGAGTCGTGATGGGAGCTCGTGATGAAGTGGAGAACTGAAGGGCTCGGCCATGGAGCTTGCGTAGGGGAGCTTGAGCCATGGCATTGAAGGTCGACGGCCGTTGGCCACGGTGGAGCTCGCTCGAGGTAGGAGCTCGACGGAGCTAGGCTCTGAGCGAAGCTTGCGCCGTGGAGGAGGTCGGTGACGGCGAGGTCGAGCTCGCGCGAAGGTGTGTGCAGCGGGGCTCGGAGTTGGGTTCGAAGCATGTGCTGGTTTATATATATATATATATATTTTGGTTTTGGCGCCAGCAGTTTGGAGAAGGAGGGAGATGGGAAGGGGTTCGGGTCGGATCCCCTTAACGGGTCCGAACCCGGCCCATTGCGCCCATTTTTTTTTTTTTTTGTTTTCCGTCTTGTTCGGCGAATCCGAGCACGGATTTTGAGGCGAATTTTTGGCCATTTTGCAGCTCGGTAGGGCAGTAGCTCGGATGGTAGATCCGAGCTGCGTGGCTTGATCTGGGCCGTTGAATGGTGGCACGAATCTCGAGACGGGCTCAATTCCCAAGAAAACGCTATCTTGTCGTTTAGCGACGCTGGCAAGATCTGGGCCGTTGGATGCTGGCACGAATCTCGAGACGGCTCAATTCCCAAGAAAATGCTATCTTGTCGTGTAGTGGTGCTGGCACGATCTGAGCCGTCTGATTGAGATCTTACACGAATGTTGAGGAGAAAGTGAGTTTTCTCCGTTTGCAGGCTCGGAAAGGCACTTGCTCGGCAGCCGACCGGGCTCTTTGATGTTGGGGCTCAGATGGGAAGAGCTCAGCTCTGGAAGAGAGCCATTTGTGAGATGAGTTTGAGGAGCAACTCTTGGAGAGAGTTTTGAGCTCCGAACTCGTTGAGAAGAGGTCCGCTTCGGGGATGAGCGGGGGAAGAGCTCAGCTCTGGAAGAGGGCTATTTGTGAGACGAGTGTGAGGAGCAACTCTTGGAGAGAGTTTTGAGCTCCGAACTCGTTGAGAAGAGGTCCGCTTCGGGGATGAGCGGGGCGAAGAGCTCAGCTCTGGAAGAGAGCTATTTGTGAGACGAGTGTGAGGAGGGACACTTGGAGAGAGTTTTGAGCTCACAACTCGTTGAGAAGAGGTCCGCTTCGGGGATGAGCGGAGCGAAGAGCTCAGTTCTGGAAGAGAGCTATTTGTGAGACGATTTTGAGGAGCAACTCTAGGAGAGAGCTGTGAGCTCCGAGCTCGTTGAGAAGAGGTCCGCTTCGGAGGCGAGCGGAGGGGAGCTCGGCTCTGGAAGAGAGCCATTTGTGAGATGAGTTTGAGGAGCAACTCTAGGAGAGAGTTGTGCTCCCAACTCGTGGAGAAGAGGTCCGCTTCGGAGGCGAACGGAGTGAAGAGCTCGGCTCTGGAAGAGAGCCATTTGTTAGGCAAGTGTGAGGAGCAACACTAGGAGAGAGCTGTGAGCTCCGAGCTCGTTGAGAAGAGGTCCGCTTCGGAGGCGAGCGGAGGGAAGAGCTCGGCTCTGGAAGAGAGCCATTTGTGAGATGAGTTTGAGGAGCAACTCTAGGAGAGAGTTGTGCTCCAAACTCGTGGAGAAGAGGTCCGCTTCGGAGGCGAACGGAGTGAAGAGCTCGGCTCTGGAGGAGAGCCATTTGTGAGGCAAGTGTGAGGAGCAACTCTAGGGGAGAGCTGTAGCTCCAAACTCGCTGCTTATGTGAGAGAGTCAACGGTTGTGGGAGCAATTCCGAATGGCGAACCACTTCTAACCTGCTGAAGAGCAAGTTATTTGAAGCAGAATCGAGCCAAGTGTTGGACTCTGAACCATCGGTAGAGGTAGTCAACGGTTGTGGGAGCAATTTCGAATGGCGAACCACTTCTAACCTGCTGAAGAGCAAGTTATTTGAAGCAGAATCGAGCCAAGTGTTGGACTCCGAACCATCGGTACAGGTATTCAACGGTTGTGGGAGCAATTCCGAATGGCGAACCACTTCTAACCTGCTGAAGAGCACGTTATTTGAAGAGGAATCGAGCCAAGTGTTGGACTCCGAACTCGTTGGGAAGGGGTCCGCTTCGGCGGGGAGCGGAGGGAAGAGCTCGGCTCTGGAAGAGAGCCATTTGTGAGATGAGTTTGAGGAGCAACTCTTGGAGAGAGCTGTAGCTCCGAACTCGTTGATAAGGGGTCCACTTCGGCGGTGAGCGGAGTGAGGAGCTCGGTAAGTCGCGGGAGCAGCCATGTAGAAGAAGCTGGACTCCGAACTCACCTTTCAGCGAGTCATGACTCGGAGAGGTAGAGATGAAGCAAGAGCAATAATTTCCAATGAAAAAACATAAAGTTTTATTGAAATAAACTAAGTGGCTGCTTCAATATGGCGAGCCCTTATTACATGCTATTGGCCGGATTACAAGCATCGGCCTTATTAAAAGTCAAGATCCTGCTTCTATGATAAGGTGAAGACCTCTTGGGAAGAGCCGGGAGGTTCTGAGTCTTAAAGCTCGGCGGGCCCTTCGGTTCGTTTGTTGGCTCCTCAGGGGGGAAGCTTGGCCCCCTCTTTCTGGACGAACTTGGTCAAGTGCCCCCGCTGTATGAGTTCTTCGATCTCCTCCTTCAGAGCCCGACAATCTTCCGTGTCGTGGCCGTGGTCCCTGTGAAAGCGGCACCACTTATGCTTGTCCCTCTTCTTGCCAGGTGTATTCATTCTCGGGGGAGCGCGGAGGAGCCCTTCCTTGTCCACCTCCATAAGAACTTCTGATATATTGGCAACGAGGGGGGTGAACTTCTCAAACCGAGGAGTCGGGCGGCGCTGGCCACTGCCATCCTTCTGAAGCTTCTTAGCCTCTTCTTCTTCGGTCAGCTTTCGTTTCGTCCCTGAGGTAGACCCTCCGAAGCTCGGAAGGTAGGCGGCCTCTTCGGCACGAATGTACTTGTCACACCTGAGAAGGAGGTCGGCAAAGTTCCGTGGAGGCTTCTTAGCAAGAGAGGAGCGGAGGCTGGAATTGAAGACGTTGGATTGGAAGGCGGCTGTTGCGACGGATTGGTCGAGGGAGGCTATGGACCTGACCTCCGCAGTGAACCTCTTCACATAGTCTCTCAACTTCTCTCCCTTCTCCTAGCAGAGCTGGAGTAATGAGAGGCTAGTCTTCTCTGTGTGTCTACTACTCATGAAGTGGGTGATGAAGAGGGTCTCGAATTGCTCGAAGGAGAAGAGGGAAGAGGGAGCAAGGCGGGAGTACCATTCCCTAGCCGACCCCTTCAGGGTGGCGGGGAAGGTCTTGCAAAGTAAGGCGTCCGAAGCCTGGTGGATGAGCATGTGGGTCTTGAAGCTTTCGATGTGGTCCACGGGGTCCGACTCCCCCGAGTAAGTTTCGAACTTGGGGGGTTCAAAACCTCTTGGGATGGGAGCTTCCATGATGGTCCGGGAGAAAGGGGGTCTGCTCGGATGGATGGTTCTGCTGTTCGACCCCTCCCCCTCGTCTATCCGACCGATTCGCCTCTCCACCTCATGGAGACGGCGATATAGGGCATCGTCCCTCCCGCGGTAGTCGAACGAGCCTCTGGACTCCTCTTCGTAGGAGGGAGAGCCGGGGCTACGACGATGGTCGTCCCGGGAGCGGCGAGGGTTAAGATCATGCTGATGGTGGTTAGGAGCCAGCGGAGGAGAGGCGGACCTACGGCGAGGACTGGGAACCCGTTGGGGCGAAGGAACCCTTTGGGCCTCATTGTTGTTGGGTCGGAGGTTGAGAGCCTGTTGTACCATTGCCTGGAGTTGTTGGAACTCGGCACGGGTGATAGGTGTCTCATTGTTCCTCGACTGATGCCGACCGGTAGGAGAGTGGCGCCTCCTCCTGTAATGCCCGGGTGACTCTCTTCTTCCCCTTCGGACAGGAGACCTTCTATAATCTCGGTGGTGAGGGGACCGCTCACCCGGACGTTGTTGGCGGGAGGCTCCCTCTCGGGCCCGCTTCTCGTCCAGACGGTGGCGTAGGTCCTCTTCCTTCTTCTGATTTTGGGGATTGTGAGAGGCCATGGAATCCGTAGAGGTGTTGTGTATGGAGACGCGGTCCTGATTGAGCGTTGCTTCATACGAGAGCCCCCCGCACCGGCATTTTGAGGACCAGTGGGAACCCTGGGGGGTTGCTGATTCTGAAGAGGAGGCTGATCTTGAAGAGGGTCCTCCACTTGAAGCGGGGGTTGTCCCTGCTGCGGAGCGGGTTGGATGGGGACTACCTCTTGCTGATCAGCGGGGTTGGGTCCACGGTTGGACCCCCTAGATCTGACCTTTCTGGGAGGCATGGCTGGAGAAGAGCTAATCGACGAGGAAGAGGCGGAGGCTATTCGTATGGTGTTCCCACAGACGGCGCCAATCTGTTACCGCTAATTCTGGTGTGGGGGTAAACAGATAGAATTTGTGGGTTCGTGGAAAAACCTGAATAGCAGATTCGAACCTGTTCGTCTGAGTTGGGCAGTTGAGCTCCCGCTGTGCACCTGCAAGGAAAGTGCGAAACACCGGGGTTGATCCCGGCGACGCACCCTCCGACGCTCTTGTCAGTAACCAGAAGAGATTAAGAAAAAGCTTAAGCAGGTAAAAGAGTGATTAACCTGGTCTTGGTGGTAGAGGGGTGATATTTATAGTCGCCATTGAAACGGTTAGGGGCCTGATTTCCTGCTTAACAGCAAGGAGGAAAATCTTCCTATTCTGTTTTGGGAAATTAGCCCCTGATTCCCGATGGGAGCAAATCAGGGTTGTTGATTTGGCTAAATCAGGAATCTTGATTTGCCCCTTGATGTTTTGGGTTCGCCTCGGGTCGGGACCCGAACCCAACAGTGGTGTGGATCCGTTCGCGGGTTGTTGGAGGAGATTCCGTACCCGCTTTGGATCTGCTTGTATGTGAAATTACCTTTTTACCCCTGGGCATCAAGATTCGTGCCCAATCTGGACGGCTCCGATTTAACCCCATTTTTAGCCATATCAAGCGCCACGCGCCACATGCTTCTAGATGCTTCGCGAGCTCGTAGCCATGGCCGTTCTCGCCCAAGATTGACGACGCCATTGAAGGAGCTCAGAGGTTGATCGATTCAATTTGAGAATTTGAGATTAAGATCATAATGTCTTTTTGAAAGAATAATAATAAGAGTAATGCTACATCCACTACCAATTTTACTACATTTCTCTTCACTATCTTAAGCGGGTAGGGAAAATAGAGTAGGTGGAGAAACTCTTCAATAGGAGTATGCCATCTAAAGTAGTGAAGGGAATGGTAGTAAAATTGGTAGTGGCTAAAGCATTACTCAAATAATAATAATCTCTACTACGCGAGAATTGAATTTTTTGCGGTCATAGGCCACTTTTTGAAAATATTTGCGTTTTTTGGCCAGTTCCCCAACTATTAGTACTTTTGGGCTACTTTGTGTGCACGTCAACAGCAGTCGCTATTCTCAATAGCGATCTCTTTATTTAGAGGTCGTTAATGGGAATAACGACATATGTTTTAATTTTTTTTGAATTTTTTGTCTGCCGTCGCTATTTCCACTAGCGACCTTAGTATAATGAGATTAGAGAGCTCGAATGAATGTATTGAGACACTTAGCGATTCCTAAAAAGCATTTCCCAAAAATTTAAAACTGAGGTCACTATTGGGAATAGCGACCTCAGTACACAACCGAGAAACAACTATGAGAATTAGGTGGTGTTATTCAGTCATTATTATTATTTATAGTCAAAACGGTACACTGTAACATACTCTCGTCATTTAGTAGGAATGGCTCTGTGCCTGAACTCTGAACTGCACTTAATCCAAGGAGGGGTTCATTTAAGAGGGTACCCTATCTTTAGACTTTAGGGTTTGGACCGAGGAAGTGAGATGGTGTGATATGATTGAAGGTTTGGTAGAAACGAGGACGATGAGAGATTTATGGGCACATTTAATAGGGTAGTAATGAGAGGGAGTTGGGATTATTGATGTGCACGTTTGCTGATAGTATACCTAATAGCGACCTCAGTAGGAAACACAATTATACTAAGGTCGTTAGTGGGAATAACGACGACAAACAAAAAATTCAAAAAAAAATTAAAACATAGTTCGCTATTCCCATTAGTGACCTCTAAATGAAGAGCCCGCTATTGGAAATAGCGGCCGTTGCTGACGTGGCACAAAGTAGCCAAAAACGCGAATAGTTTGGCAACTGGCCCAAAAACGCAAATATTTTCAAAAAGTGGCCTATGTAGGTGAAAAACTTCGAGAATTGGGATTGTGTAATTTGTAGACAAAGTGTAATTTGTAGATAATCAACAATTTAATCTGAATCATTCATTTTTAAGTAGGAATTATATTAACAATTCATTTATTCAACTGTTGTTAGTTACCATAATACCCTCAAAGTTTAAATTTATTTACGGCATAATTATTTACAAAAGCTCACTCATATAAAATAAAAATCGATGTCACTACGGATAATTTGTAAAGAGCATGCGATGAGTAAATGAAGATCTCAAGAGTACGTTTCAATATTTACTTTAATATATATATATATATATATATATATATATATATATATATATATATATAATAAAACACAAAGAAAGCTATCAAGTGGCTCTCCTTCAATCCCTCAAAAATCAAAGGCCTAGATCTAACCTCACAAAACATATTTTCCCTCTCAAAAGTTCCCCCCCCAAACTTAAATTCAAATTCCCCACCCAAAACAACTCTTATATTTATTTAATTATTTTTTTTTTCTCTCGGCCTCCCTCTTCTATTCAATAAATTAAGAAAATAAAAATTTTAAAAATTTTAAAAAAAATTAAAAATTTTTAAAAATTTTAAAAATTTTAAAAATTTTAAAAATTAGTAATTTAAAAACTTTAAAAATAATTTTAAAAATTCAAAAAATTCATATAATATGTTTTTTGTTGGACCCCCAAAAGTTTCTCATATAATATGTTTGCTACTTCAATTAATTTGTTGGACCTCCAAAACTATTTTATATGATCAAATAAGGTGCACTGTTCCGAAGACGTGCCGTAGGCACGTGTCTGCGGGCAAACCTAGTCTATATAATAAAACACAAAGAAAGCTATCAAATGTCTCTCCTTCAATCTTCTCAAAAATCAAAGGCCCAGATCTAACCTCACAAAACATATTTTCCCCCCAAAACACAAATTCAAATCCCCCACCCAAAACAACTCCTATATATATTTATTTAATTATTTTTTTTCCTCTCCATTTCCCTCCATCTTCTATTAAAAAAATAAAGAAAATAAAAATTTTAATTTTTTTTTTAAAATAAAAAACTAAAAAAATGAAAATTTTAAAAAACTTTTAAAATAATTCAAAAAAATCAAAAAAAAACATATAATATGTTTTTTGCTGGACCCCCAAAAGTTTTTCATATAATATGTTTGCTACTTCAATTAATTTCCAGAACCTTTAAAACTATTTTATATGATCAAACAAGGTGCACCGTTCCGAAGACGTGCCGTAGGCACGTGTCAACGGGCAAACCTAGTATATATATATATATATATATATATATATATATATATATATATATATTAGGACATGCATCACACATACAAATTATTAGTAATCCATATCTCTATTCTCTGATCTCTAATATTATAATGGGAGAAGATGAGTTGTCATTTGTAAATCTATCAACGCGTGCAACGCACGTGCATAACTCTTATAAATGAGGTCTTAGATTCATGCCCAGACTACGTCTGAATTTTTACTTTACAAAAACTATATTTATTAAGACGTGCATCACACATGTGAAAACTAGTAACTATTATAATGAGAGAGTTGGAGCTGTCGTTTGTGAATTTACCAACTTATGTGCATTGCCCGTGCATAACTAATATAAAAGAGGTCTTAGGTTCGATACCAGACTACGTTGTAATTTTTACTTTCAAAAATATATATTTATTAAGACGTGCATTAGACGTGTAAATTATAATTTGTAGACAATCAACTATCTAATCTCAACATTTCATTTTTAAGTAAGAATTACATTAACTATTCATTACTCAACTGTTATTATTTACTATAATATCCTCAAAATTTAAATTTATTTACCACATAATTATTTACAAAACACTTGTAAAGAGTATGTAATAAAAAATTGGAAGTCTCAGTATTACTTTATAAAAGATTTTATTAGAACGTACAAAGCAAGTGTAGATTTCTAGTCATAATTAATTTGACTATTTGAGGAGTTAGATTTGAGTTTTGTGTCTCCATTTCCAAACTTAGGGATGGCAAGTGGGCCGGGTCAACTCCCGACCCGCCCGTATAACCCGGCCCGCAAAAAGGCGGCTCGGGTTCGGGTTCGGGTCGAACCCGTGAACAGTAACGGGTCGACTCGGGTCACCGAAATAGCGGATCCAACCCGTCCAATCCGGCCCGCGGACCCTGTTAAAAACTCCAACCCGCCCGCCAACCCGCGGTCGACCCGCTGGTTACGAACTGTTTGATCCGAACGGGTCGAACGGGACGCAAAAAATCTGTTCCCAACGGCACTGTTCTCCAGAGCCCATCAATGGCTCTAATGGCCGTTTTTTTGGGGTTTTTTTGTTTTTTTGTTATTTTAACCCTATAAATACCCCCCAAAACCCCATCAAAAATTCACAAAAATCTCTCTTACTCTCTCTACTATTATAACTCATTTCTAAGCAATTTGTGAACAATTGAAGTCGGCGCCGGCCCAACACTTATTGAGGCCTTTTAAAAGCTTATAATAATATTTTGTTAAAATTAATGTATTTTTATTAAAATGTTATCTTTCGGGCTTTTTGAGATGCAAAATCATTTATTATATTATTGTAATCAATTTCGGAGTTTTTGGTATGTGAGAATGCCTATTTCCAACTTTTTGGTTTTGAGGCCTTTATTCTATAGATAGTTTTTTTTTCGATGCCTAAAGCCTCAGCTTTTGTTGCTTTACCCTTGGGCCGGCCCTGACTGAAGTATTGAACAAGCAATTCTTGAAGGCGCATACACATGATCAAATTCCAATCGTATCAAATCAAAATTCAACAACGTCTTCAACTCTTCAACTCTCGTCCAACTCCAAGTGATCAAGTCTTCAACTCTCCTTCAAGCTCTCCTCAACACTTCAATTCCGGAATCGCTTATTTCTACTTCTACTTCTATTCTTATTTTCACGAATTTTTTTATATATGCGTATCCACGGTGAACGGTATCAAAATTTCATACCTCTCTTCTTATTTAATTTTTGTTGTATTTATAATTTTTGTTGGTTTTGATCTTCTCTATCTCAACCCTCTTGTTTTCTAGATTTTTTTTATAACTCATCGCTCCAACATTGTGTAGTTTTTTTTACATACATTACTACATTATGTCTAGATCACGCGGTAGCGGTCGTAGCCAACGGGAAAGATTCCACCGGCACTTCCCGTAGGCCACCAATTGTCCCAATTAGTGAGCCCGCCGAAGAGTACCATAATTCTCCTACCCAACAATGGAGTACACACGATGAGGTTGTAGGAGACATATAATTAGAAGAAGAACAACAACAACCAACGAAACAACACAACCCCGTAGTGGTAGGAAAAGTAGAGGGAAAAGTAGTGATTGGCATAAATTTTACGATTTTATCCCGGACGAAGAAAATTCGGGTATAGGTTTGAAAGTTCGTAAAACATATTCTAAGGCATACAAATTCAAGAGGGGTGATGGCACCGGTACAATTAGTAGACACATCCAACATAACCATAAAGACCTTCTTGTTGACCTACCCGGCCAACAAAAAATTAACCCTAGGACCGGTCTAGTAGATTGTAGCGCCCCGAATTTCTAATATAATAACTTAGAAAATACGTGGCACAATCCCAGCATCAACTTCAATGTAATAGTACACACAGCTCAAAACACGAATAATTTTATTCCAAACTTTTATTACAACAATCTTTTTCAAATGCAGCAGAAATACAAACACCTTGAGTTAAAAACATTCTTTTTACAACACTCCTCTTTACAATTATTTTACACAAAGCTCTATTACATCAGTTTATCTCAAAACTAACTCAAGCATCCAAGCCTCCAAACTCTAAGCAACAACCTGTAACACATGAGGCTAGAGATGATTCCTAACCCCCAAACTAAAGGGGTCAGCCATAAATGGTGTGAGTGATATAAACAAACAAACAACATAATTAAACAATAAGCATGGTTTCTTAAACAACATGTACTGAACGAGAGAACATATACTAAACATGTATTATGAAGTAAGAAATGACAAGAAAACATGAAAACATCAAGTGTAGCTTAACCAAATGTTAGAAGAATCATTCTCAAACAAGTACAACTCAATTATGCTGTACAGTCGACTGATTAATGGACCAGTCGACTGTTCACTGCCAAATACCCGGTTATCAGTCATTCTCAATACCACAGATCGGATACCCGGTTATCAGTCACTCTCAACACTGCAGATTGGACACCCGGTTATCAATCACTAACAATGATTCTCAACATCGCAGAGTATACCCAACCCCAGAGATCAACAACTCTCAACACCGCAGAATATACCCATCTATCAATCAATCCCAATACTACAGATCGGATACCCGGTTATCAGTCACTCTCAACACCGCAGATTGGACACCCGGTTATCAATCACTAACAGTGATTCTCAACACCGCAGAGTATACCCAACCCCAGAGATCAACGACTCTCACACCGCAGAATATACCCATCTATCAATCAATCCCAATACTACAGATCGGATACCCGGTTATCAGTCACTCTCAACACCGCAGATTGGACACCCGGTTATCAATCACTAACAGTGATTCTCAACACCGCAGAGTATACCCAACCCCAGAGATCAACGACTCTCACACCGCAGAATATACCCATCTATCAATCAATCCCAATACTACAGATCGGATACCCGGTTATCAGTCACTCTCAACACCGCAGATTGGACACCCGGTTATCAATCACTAACAGTGATTCTCAACACCGCAGAGTATACCCAACCCCAGAGATCAACGACTCTCACACCGCAGAATATACCCATCTATCAATAAATCTCAATATTACAGATCGGATACCCGGTTATCAGACACTCTCAACACCGCAGATTGGACACCCGGTTATCAATCACTAACAGTGATTCTCAGCACCGCAGAGTATACCCAACCCCAGAGATCAACGACTCTCACACCGCAGAATATACCCATCTATCAATAAATCTCAATATGTCCATAATTCACTAATCCATCGTCAAACAGTCAAAGGAGAAATCTCTCCACTCAACAAACCCAAGTCTTTAATAAATTCCATAATCCAAATCCAACCATAATATATATTGAAAGCGTATGTTCTATAGAAGAATAATATTTATAAGGGTAGGTTATAGATCCAAAACATTTAAAGAAATAGTCGTTTAAAGAACATCAAAACACCTTAGAAAAGTATCAGTACCAGTCGACTGCAAAAGGTCACCAGTCGACTGTCCAGAGTGAAAACAGACATCTTTAAGAAGTAAGATCTAAGTGTCTACAGTCGACTGCAAAACTCACCAGTCGACTGTCCAGAGGGAAATCCAGTAATTTTAAGAAAATAAGTTAAGTATTATAAGTTGACTTATAAAAATCATAAGTCGACTTACCAGATTATAAGTTGACTTATAAAAGCCATAAGTCGACTTACCAGAGAATATAAGTTGACTTATAAAAGTCATAAGTCGACTTACCAGAAAATATAAGTTGACTTACAAAAACATAAGTCGACTTACCAGAGAGAACTTCCAGAAATCTTTAAGAAATATTCTAAGTGTTATAAGTCGACTTGCAAAGTCATAAGTCGACTTAAAAGGGATTATAAGTCGACTTAAAAAGTTATAAGTCGACTTACCAGAGAAAAATCTACGATAACTTTGAAAAATAAATTCTAAGTGTGCCAGTCGATTGAAAAGGGTCTAAGTCGACTGTCCAGAGCGGATTTTCAAGAAACTAAAGATCATAGCAGCTAGGTCGTACCAGTCGACTGAAAGGTCTGCCAGTCGACTGTCGGCCTACAGACTGCAAGATTTTGGTTGTACATGATAATCGAAATTAGGGTTTTCCAAAAGCAATCATTGTTTACTAAAATAATTTGTATTTAGGTAAAATCGACAATATCAAATAATCCTCATTATTGATACATTTCCTCAAATCAACCATTATCTCAAAACTTAATTCTCATGTTCTTAACTCCTAATTCTTCCATTAGGATCTCTCAATACTAAATTTCTTCCACAACTCAAAACCAAATCTGATTTGTATCCGCGAGATCTAGATGTTCATCCATCCGATCCCTTATTATCACAACCATACTCAAATCTTAAACATGTTTTCAAGCAATAAAGAATTCATCAATCAAGATCTACTAAACGTTCATAGATTTTACATACATAATACAACAATAACCATTGCATCGTTCTCATACGAAATACACCAAGTAAACATACATGTCAAACAAACAACAAAACAATCGTTCACATAAATCAAATCACAAAACAAAGTTCATATCACTCACCTAAATCAAAACAACAAAACATATTTATATCACTCACTTTTGAATTGAGAAAATCCACGAAAATCCTTCCTTCTTGCTAGATCCAAAACTTCCTCTTGCTCTTCCAAAACAAATCTCAAAATTCTGTATTTTTAGTAATGACGGCTGGAAAGGTCTATTTAAACAATCCGGAAATAGGTTTTAGGATTTTACGACAATTTTGCAAAATAATCCCTTCAAAATACAACTTTATACATATAGTTCTATTCTTGGAAATTCCATCAAATTCATTTAAATTAGGATTTAAAAGTAAAATATACTCGTAAATCTCAATTGGTACTGTTCAAAACGTCCAGAAAATATAATTTGCACTTTAACCCTTAAAAATGTCAATTTTGCAAAAAGGTCCTTTTCTCAAAATTTGCAAATAGTTCCGATTAATTTCAGAAAAATCTGGAAAAATACTAAATAAATCCCAAATATTAAATAATGATTTTTCATAAGGAAAACTTGACTTTTGAACCTCTCAAGAAAATATTTGCACGTGTTTTGCACGTGCAAAAAGATAACTCTTTAGAAAATATTTATTAAATCTCCAGAAAATCATTTTAATTCATTTTCAAATATTTAAAATAATATTTGAAAATACGGGGTTCTACATAGATAGCCACCCTTATGATCCCAATCTTGTTCGTCGGAAAATGGCCCGATTAGTAATAAAGAAAGGGTTACCATTTTCCTATCCCGAGAGTAGGGACTTGGAAAATTTTAATCAAACGGCCTTAAACCCTCATTTTAGAAGAATCTTGAGAAATACTTGCAAATCGGATTGTTTTAAAGTGTACAATGAAATGAAGGACGCTTTGATTGCAATTTTCTGGAGTTTAACTTGTATAGTTAGTTTAACTTCGGATTGTTGGATGGGTGTCAACAATATTTCAATGATGGAAATAACCTGTCATTAGATCGCAATGATTGGATTCTTTAAAAAAGAATTATATCACTTGCCGCGTTGCCCTATCCCCATAGTGACGCTGAAATAGCAAACCGTATTTTAGAAATTTGTGATATTTTTTATATTCGCGATAAAATTATGTGTGTTAGTTTTGATAATGCATCTAACAATAATGCAGCAATTACTACTTTAAAATCCGCATTAAACCCTCCATCTGACAATATTTTTCATATTAGATGTGCATGTCATATTTTAAATTTATGTGTTCAAGATGCATTAAAAATAGCCGATCCACATATACTTAAAATTAGAAATTGTGTACATTTTATTGCATTAAGTCCCAGTGTATTTCAAGAATGGAAAATTTGGTGTAGGATTTCAAATGTACCTTTTAGAAGATTTCCAAGGGATGTTAAACACCGATGGAACTCTACTTTTGATTTACTACATGTTGTTATCGAATATAAAGCAGTTGTAAATGATTTTTGTATCGCAAAAAATATGTCAAATTTTGAAATGACTCCCACCGATTGGTTTTATGCCGAATCTTTGTTGAAATTTTTAGAACCTTTTAAAACCGCAACTTTAAAATTTTCAAAATCATATGAATCTACTTCTAGTAGCATTTTTATTTCAATAGTTACTATGATGCAAACATTTAACGAAATGTTAAATGATGCTTATGTTGGTGATATTGTAAAACCTGCATACAAAAAATTTTTGAAGTATTTTTACCCTCCTCCTATGTTGATTTGTGTTGCTACCATTATGGATTCTCGTATCAAATTAGAAAGTACGAAGAGTTTGATTGAAATGTTTTTTGCATTACTTGGGGGAAATGTAGAAATAGAAATAGAAATTGATTGCGCTTCTTCTTTAGTTAAATTTGAATCTATATTAAATAACTTGTATGATTATTATGATAGAGCTTTTGCTTCTAGTAGTACAATTTCGGTAGTTAGTTCTTCTTCTGGTAGTTCCGAAGGTAAGGGTAAGAGTAAATTTGATGATAGAACATTTCATTTACTTGCATAAATTCAATCCAAAAAACCTAGGACTAATCAACCAAATGAATTAAATTGGTATAACCAACAAGATTCTGAGTTTTCTTCTTCTTCACTAGATATTTTACAATGGTGGAAAGACCATGAACACACTTATAGTATTCTTAAATATATGGCTAAAGATTTACTAAATCCTCCTGTCTCTACAGTTGTTTCTGAAATTGCATTTTCTTCAAGTGGCAGAATTCTAACTGATTACAGGAATCGCTTGAAGCCCGACTCGTTAGAGATGCTCGTTTGCACAGAAGACTGGCTGAAGACTGAAGATATGACACAAGGGAAAGCATTATCAACGTCCACAAGTGGGAGCAACTCGCCGGAAGAACAACAACAACAATAACAATAGCAACCAAAATGAAGAATTCAATACCAACAACTGAACAACAACAAGTCAACAATAACAAATTGAAGGTCACCAACTCGAAGACAATTGTAAATAGATAAAAAAAATTGTATTAGATCTTTGCTTGTTATTTCAAATTATAAATATTGAAGTAAATTGAAATTGTATATAAGAAATATATTTATAAAACAAATTTGTGAATTATTTATTTCTTATTAGAAATTGTGAAACTTGTATAACTTGAAATCATATGAATAATATTTCAATTTTTTTGGAAAATTTCACTCTTACAATATTATTATTATTATTATTAAATTTTTTTGAAGGTTTTTTTTAAAAAAAAAAACTATCTAAACGGGCCAGCCAGCGATCCGACCCGAACCGACCCGGGTTGGACCCGAAAGGGTTCACGGGTTGGGTGGGACGCCATTTCTACTTTTCGACCCGTCCCGGCCCAGCCAGGTTAAGCAACCTACCCGACCCGAACCTGCCCAAATCAACATCGAACTCATGCGGGTCCGGCCCGGCCCGTTCGACCCGAATGCCAACCCTATCCAAACTCAACTCACTTCTTTTTGTCCCCAAGTGTTCGTCTACTTCCTCGGCTTCTGTTTGGGGGCACGTGACTTGCACATGTAAGGGTATGGGCCAAGGTTTGCCGGACTCAGGAGTCAGGACAAGTTCCTTACGGGCCGGTCAAGATGTGGCCCATGGGTGCCTTAAAGCCCAATTACTTAAAGCTACCTACAATTACGGAATTAATTTTTCCTTGCAGAATTAATTACCACATGCTAGCGGTTCAAAGACCAGCATATCCTGTACGTGGAAATTTGATATCATTGCTTGTGCCTTTAATGAGAATTTGAGATGCACTTCTTTCCCTTCGATCACCAGCTCAACCACGTTTTAAAATCTTAGTCTACGTTCAAACTTCTTCATGACCTTCAACAACATATCGAGCTACAACAAATAATGCAAATTAACATCTCATGCTAAAAATAGAAGCTATCTCCTACCTCCTTCAACCCCTAGATCCCGTCTCCCCCTTCCCTCTCTCACCTTCCTTCCCTCATTAAAGTTGCGTATTTCGTTATCCTCTACATACCCATATCCTTTTTTTCCCCAGTACTTCTGTTAGTCCATCCTCGTCACTCCCCTTCCCTCGCCCTGTTCTCATCTCCTCCCCCCTCCCCCGGTGCCCCCTGAGCACTGTGGGCTCTCTCTCCACCAGATCTCTACTGTGCCCCTAGCTGGCCTTAGCTTCAATCCCTTCTTTTGGTCCTGGCCAGGTTCGGTCGTTTCTGGGTTTTGTTCAACGTGCAATCTTCTGGTGTCTCCGTTGACTTTACGGGGCTTCTTCGACTCAAATCTGGGTTTCTCGTTCCAATCTTCACAGTTCTTTCTCCACGCTCCTGTCGGCCCAGTGATCTGCTTGTTCTGGGTTGCTAACCTGGCTCTCTCCTGAGATCCTCGTGCTTCTTAATCTCGTTTTTTTCGGCTCTTTCGCTGGTTTTTTCGACCGATCTTGTCGTCATTCTATTTATCTTCCTTGCAGTTCTTCTTTCTCCCTTTTTAGACATTCTCTTTCGTTCTTCTTCACAACTATTTCTTTTTTAAACTTATTTCAGTTTAATTTCGTTGTTACTTCCTACCCTCTTAATCTCTACAGTAGAGGTTTACTTTATGTATACCTCTTCCACCCTCCTTTTCTTTGTTTTGACTTGGGCCTAGGCTGCTAGATGGGCTCTTCTTGGGTCGATGTTGTTAAAAGGAATATTTAAAAAAATGCTCTGTTGGCCCTCCTCACAACTGGCCCATTTTCCAGAACATTCTAGGGCTCTCGTCTACTTCTCTTTCCCGCCATTTACGTTCTGACGCCTCTTCAGCTTCTCAGTATACTCCTTCTCCTCCCCTCCTTCACCGCTGCTTTCGCTGCCTTCAATCGGGGCATTTCAAGTCTTTTTGCACTCTCAAAATGAAGTGTCTTTTTTGCCTCAAATCGGGTCATTCTCGTAATCGATGTTTTTCTCTATAACAATTACCGGGCCTATCACTGGATGTGCCTATCTCAGACCAGGTTTTGGCCGCTCTGGATTTCCTTTCTCTTCAAGCAAAGCTTTCGGATATTCAGGCCCATAAATCGAAGAGGGTCAAAGTGTCTATCGAGTCTCCTTTCCTTCCCACTCCTCCAGCTTCACAGCTCATTGCTGCGATAGATCCCCCCCTCCCTTCAGCTCAATCTCCCCCTATCTGTCCTTCTCCCTTGGCTGTTAGGCCTCAAGTTACTCTTGTCTATGTGCCTTCTTCTGACATCACTGCCAAGATGACCAAACTGGATAGTTATGGGGCTGTTTCGTTTCTTGGAGGTTCTATATCTAATTACTCCTTGGATTTCCTTTCTTTGCAATACTTGCAATGTTTCAGACTGGACTTGGGCAGTGAATGCATGTTCTAACGGGGATGTTGTTATCAATTGCCCTAACACCAAAGTTCTTGATGATTTGGTGGATATCAAAACCTTTACCATTGGCTCCATTAATCTTACGATTCGCAAATGGGTCCATCAATGTTCTACTCCCCCGATTCTTCTTTCTTCTCCTACCAAAGTTACTCTTTTGGGGTTACCGCCGTTCTATGATTCTCCTCGTTTTGTTGCTGATATGTAGAAATGTATTGGTGACTTGACTTGCACCTCTTCAACTTCATTATTGGCATCTGGCTGCCTCTAGGTTGAGGCAGAATTCCTTTACCCACCGGTGCAAGATAGAGTATTGGCATACTCACTGCGAGTTGGCCAATCTCTTTTCTCTATCACAGTCAATTATCACGACAGTTCTCTTGCGGGTTTGTCTCAGGTTCCATTTCTTCAAGGAGATACTATGGCTTTTTTGTCAACTGAATTACCTCCTAAACAATAAACAGTACGCGTCTTCTCTCACCTTACCGTCCACCCTCCCAAACCAAGGGGCAGCTATAAGGCCCAAGCTAAAAAGAACTTCTCTTTCCCTCGAAGAAGCATTGCTACTCCCTCCAGTTCCACTATTTTGCCTTCGAAGCCCCCAAATTTTGTCTGGATTAACCCTGATATCACTTCTCAATCGGCTGCTAAACAAAATTCTTCCTCTTTGGTTCGTTCTGCTAGCTATCAGCCTCGCCTACCTCCACCTCCCATTACAATGTCACTTGCTCCTGTTGTTCACTCCTCTAGCGAAGCTCACTAGCCCCTTCTGAGGGTCGGTTGGATGTTTCTGACTTCAAATGGATGGCTTGGGAGGTCAATCCAAATTTCTCAAAAGAGTGGGATAATTATAAAAAAATCAGTGCCAAGCTCTCCCTCTTCGGTTGCCAAATCCAAATTGGCTGCTCTGAAATCCTCTACTTCTCTTTCTCCGAAGTCAGATGCTTGGACGGAGAACGACAATCTTCTAGTGGAAGAGGAATCAGAGCTAGCTTGCCATCACTCTCAGCACAAGGTACTTATTCCCCGACAGTTCTTCTGTTTTTAATTTCTATTCATTGTCTAATTTTTTCATTAAGTGCTGTTTCGCTGTTCGATTGGGTCCTAATTCTCCTTTCCCACCTAGTTTTGTTCCTTCTTACTGTATTGTTTCTGTTAATTTCTTTAATTATTACAATCGTCTTCCTGCCTCGTTTCTTAAAGTTTATAATCTTATTCGAAGCGGAGAAGTCTTCCTTTTTCGATCTCCTCTCTACCTCACTCTTCCCCTCTGTATCTTCCTTCGTCTTCTCCTATCCCCAATCCCTCTTCTCAGGGGCCTCATTTTACTGCCCACCAGTCCCCTAACTAGAGACTATGTCTGCCCCCACCTCCATCTCAAATGCCTTTCCTGTGTTGGTGCCCTCTTCTAATGTTTCTCCTACTAAGGATTCTATTATGCACTCTTTCGCAGCTCCAAAGAGGCATAATTCTCCTAAGAAGCATACATCTTCTTTCCTTTCATCCGTACTAGTGCTCGTATTCGAGCCAAAAAAGACTCGTATTTATCTTCTGCGTCGAAGGCTTCCCTAGCAGCGCACATCCGCAACTTAGAAATCCCCCCCCCCCCTGTTGTTAATTCGGAACATTTCGTGGACTTTGATTCCATTCGTCGACTTGAAATTTCGAGAGCTGATGAGTCAAACGTGGTTATGATTAGTGTCTCTTGGTTATGATCCATCTTATCGCTTCTTCCCGTTGCGATATGATCTCTATCCAAGAATCTAAACTGGATTCTATTTCCCCCGCTCTCCTTTGTTCAATCGATGGCTCTTTTATTTCTAAATGGATTCCACTCGACGCTATTGGCACGCGTGGTGGGATCCTTTTCGATTTTAAAGATTCATGTTTCTCTCTTATTTCGGTTCGCCGTTTAACTTTTTTCCTCATCGTTTGCCTTCATTGGACCGAATACAATTGCTGCCTTACTGTTGTATCGGTTTATGGTCCGTCCACCGCTGACCGCCGCCACTTGTTTTGGAATGAATTTTATTCATTCTAAAACAATATTAACGGCTTCTTGCTTTTCTGTGGTGATTTTAACGTCCCCAGATTTTTCCATGAAGGGTCGGGGAATGCCTCTAACAGCTCAGATTCCACTCGCTTTAATGATTGCATTCGTTCGCTAAATCTTATCGATCTACCACTAAATGGCAGATCATTTACTTGGTCCAATATGCGACTCACTCCGTCGATGGCCAAGCTTGATCGGAACCTTGTCTCCCAGGATTGGATTTCCTTTTTTCACAATTCTTTCACATGTGCTATGCCTAACCCCTCTTCGGACCATGTGCCTATTGAACTCCACTCTAACTATAACTTTTCTAAACCGTTCAAATTCCGTTTTGAAAAATTCTGGTTGCAGGACCAGATCTTCGTTAATCTCATCAGTGATTGCCTCTCCTCTGTTATGGGCTCTCACGATCTGAGTTGTAATCTGCTTAAACTCCATGCTATCAAATATGGTTGCAAGATTTGGCGCAAAGAGCGATTCGCTAACGCTAATGCTCTCAAGCATTTTTTCTTGTCCTCCATTGATTACATTGATAAGCTTGAAGAGATTGGTCCTATTCTGATTCCCTCCGTTGCGAACGGAATTCTTGCAAGCATGAATTCGTTGCCATTCTTCACAATGATCACATCAAATAGGCGCAGAGGGCTAAAATCCGTTGGCTTACCTTCATCAACGATGCAATCGTATTTCTTCCATCGTGGACAATGGCATTGAGCTTACCTCTGATTCTGACTTACATGCTACCTTCCTTCAATTTGATAAAAACCTTTTGGGGTCCTCTAAACCCCGCCCTATTCAACTTGACTGGGCCCTAGCTTTATGGTCAAGATTCTCATGATCTGTCTAGTCTGGAAGCTCCATTCACGTTGGAGGAGATTAAAACTGCTGTTTTTTTCCATACAAAGCGATTCTGCTTCGGGCCCTGACGGCTTTCCGTCCTTTTTCTTCCAAAAATTTTGGGTCTATCTGAAAGATGACCTTCTAGAGATGTTTGTTGATCTTCACCAAGGTCGTTTTCCCTTGATCATATCAACTATGTGCATATTGTTCTCGTCCCCAAGATCATAGGGGCTAACTTGGTTTCTAAATTTCGTCCGATTAGCCTCCTTAACACCACTTTTAAGATTATTATGAAAGTTCTTTCCACCCGTCTCAGTTTAGTCATCTCCCCCCTTGTTGATCCTGCCCAGACAGGTTTTATTAAGGATCATTTAATCCTAGATAGTGTGGCTTCTGCCCAAGAAATTATTTCAGAATGCCATAGATCCAATTCTCAGGGCATTCTGTTAAAATTAGATTTTGAAAAAGCTTACGATAATGTGAGTTGAGATTTTCTTTTCGATGTCCTCCTCCATCGAGGTCTCGGTCCAAAGTGGATCGCCTGGATTAAGTCCAGTCTTTTTTCTGGGACTTCCTTCATTCTCATTAACGGCACGGAAGGTAACAAATTGAAGTGCAAGTGTGGTCTCCGTCAGGGTGATCCCATCTCGTCCCTCTTATTCACTCTTATTGCTGATGTTTTTAGCAAACTGCTTCGTAACGCTTGGGATGCTAATGTCATCGAAGGTCTAGGTGGCTCCCAGAGCTTCCGTGGTGTTCTAAATTTACAATATGCTGATGACACCATTATCTTTGCTAAACCCAATGCTTGTACCTTACGGAACCTTAAACTCCTTCTCTATATCTTTGAAATTGCTTCTGGTTTATCGATTAATTTCCATAAATCTTCAGTTCTTTGGCTTGGCGGGTCGAACAATCGTTAGTTCGAGATTGCTCAATTCTTCAACTGTACTTCCTCTTCATTCCCTATTCAGTATCTTGGCATTCCATTGAGATGGAGCAAGCTGCATAAATCTGACTGACTTCCTATGATTGAGAAAGTAGAATTCAGGCTCAACGTTTGGTCTGGTAGACATCATTCTCGAGGAGGTAGATTGATCTTAGTTAACTCTGTTCTCTCTTCGATTCCATTATATATGATGTCCTTAGTCTATGTTCCCTCATGGGATTATCAAGAGGATTGATCAGATTAGAAGGAATTTCTTCTGGTCGGGTTCTGATATTTGTAGAGCTGGTATTCATCTTTGTAAATGGAAGACTGTTTGTACTTCCAAGTCGGCTGGAGGATTGGGAGTCCTTGATTTGAGGAATCAAAATTTAGGCTCTTTTAGGGTAAATGGTTATGGAGAGTGTTTAAAGATGATAATTTGCCCTGGGCTCGCCTGATTACTCAGAAATGTTATACTCGTCGGAGGGTTTGGGAATTACTCCCTTCTCTTTCTCCCAAAGCCTCCCCTTTCTGGAAGGGAGTGTGGAAAGTGGTTGCTCCTTTCCAGTGTAGCATTTTCCATGTGTGCACTGATGGTACGAAGACCAAGTTCTGGACGGACCTTTGGATTGGTAACCTCAAGTTAGCTTTTGCCTTTTTAGCCCTCTTCCAGCTTGCGCTCAACCCTTCGGCTACCGTGGCTGAATATCTTAGTGTCCAAAACAACCACAGAGAATGGCATATCCCTTTCATTAGTGCACTCCCTCCTCCTCTTGTCCCTGATTTCATTCAACTTCTTTCTTGCTTAAACAACTATTCCTGGCATCCCAAAAAGGATGTCATTTAGCGTTGGACCAGCTCAGGCTCTTATTCTGTTAAATCCTTTGATAATTTTCTTAACCACGAAAGTGTCAATTCACCTTTTGCGAATAGCATTTGGAGTTGTTGTGCACCGTTGAAAGCTGAAATTCTCACTTGGCTCTCCATTAATAACAAACTATTAACTGTTGAGGTTCTTAACAAGATGAATTTAGCTATTGGTCAATTATGTTCTTTGTATCTTACTTGCCATGAAGATGTTGGTCATCTTTTTTTACATTGTGCGTTTACTCGCCCGTTTTGGAGGATTTGTTTAGATGCGTGGCAGGTTCCCTCTTTCCTACCACGTTCGTTTCTTGCTGGAGGTCCCTTTTAGTTAGGAAAGAATTTCGTAAATCTTGGGATCTTTCTATCATGGCGATCATCTGGGTTATCTGGAAAGAAAGAAACAACCACATTTTTTCTTATACCTCTCACCCTATTGCTACTATCATTGATGAGTTCATCTTCTTCACCAAGTTTTGGTCCTCCTCTTTATCGCATAATAAAGTGGAGGCCATGAACCTCCAACGCCTCGATGAGGCAGCTGTGTTATTTCGTCTTTCTAACTTTCTTCTTCCTTGAGTTCTTGCCTACCAGTATTAATCTTCACTTTGTTATTTTCTTTGCAGATTTGAGTCTGGTGACAATAGTTTCTCTTTGTTCGCTCTTGGCTATGGCCGTCTGGACTATGTTTCATGTTTTTGCTTTTGTGCTGTTTGGCTTTTTGCTGTGGGCTTTTACTCTTTTGGTTGTTGTTGCCATTTCATGCTCTATTATTCACTCCCCAACTGTCTTTACGTTCCTTTACTGTGCTACTTTGCCATTTTCTCTTCTTTTCTGCCACTTAAATGTGTTTATTTGCTATGTTCTTACAGTACTGTTTTCTTTCCGCCAACGTACTTTCTTTTATTAAAGTACGGTTCTTTTCTTTGTGTGGTTGTTGGTTGTTTTGTAGCAGTGGTGCTTTGGCCGTTTTTTGGGGTTGGGGCCTATTTGTCTGGGGTTATCTCCCCCGGCCTTAATTTTATTGGGAGTATGCCTTCGTTTGTTTCCCTCTCGCTTGGTGGCTGCGTAGCTGCACGTTAGCTCCCCTCCATGCTATTAGTTGGATGTTGCTGCCACTACTTGGGCAGTGAGGTCCATTCTGTTTGGGTTGTGGCGCCAGGGTCTGCGTGTGATGCTTCATGTCTATGCTTGTTAGTGCTGTTGCATCATCTCTGAACCGCCTATCTCGGCCACCGGACTTGTCTCTTTGTTTTTGTTTGCCCTGTTGGATTCATGTATCTTGTTATTTAGGCAATGCTTTCCATTGCTTTTTGTTTACGTCTTCTTTTGAGTTGTAGTTTCTTCTTTTTCTTTCTCTAGTTTTACTCCGTATAAAATTGTTTGTTGTTGTTTATCTTCCTTTTTATTAATAAAATTGGGCTGAAGTCTTAAGACTATATCCTCATTATCGAAACAAAAAAACATCGTATCGAGCTTCAGAGGAGCAGATTGCGTTTGGCTACAAGAAATGTAAGGTTAGGATCATGAACATAAGATTTAAAGCATACCGTCAGAGTAAGTTACCTGAAGGTGGAGGAATATGCGATAAAAAGAGAAATGCAGAGGGAAGCAGTCGAAGATATGGGCTTGTTGACACACGTCTCATGTCTTAACATCAAATGGGATATAATTAAATAGTAAGATCTAGTCGTTACCTCGCCTCTTGCAGTCGAAGATATGGGATGTGAACACATGGCCTTGGCAACGGGGTTCATTATTGATTAAAGCTTCTCTTGAGTGCATAATCAGTACTGTATGATTGGTGAAGCCAACCCGTAGCTTGAGATAAACCCACATGAAGAAGGTGGGGCAAAGACACTTTAAGCGAAAGCCTGAATAAAGGCTATGATACCTACAAGTACAATATACAATGATGTGGAGATTGTGATATAATCTGGCTGCAGAATGAAATGGTGCAGATATCATTACCTTAATGCAAAAATAAATCAACATAACAAGCCAAGAAAACACTCTTAGCAATCCTAAGCAGACAAGTCGATTCTTCATGTAGAAATATAGACGTACAAACCAAAGCCCTTAGATTCCAATAGTAGATAGTTCTGAGCTATACCAGAAATATTACAAGACACAGGTAGCCGAATGAATATAATCCGACACCGTTTAGGGAAATGAAATGACAGAATATTAATATCACCATCCACAAAGGCGAATATTAAACACAAGCAACCAAAGCACAACACACACCTAGGTCCCCCACTAAAAATATCACGAAAGCATAACTTAGAAAAAAAAAAAAAGAAAAAGGTAAAGCTTAGCTCCATTCATGTATTCGATTCTTGATGTTGCTTTACCACCCACTTCTTGCCTCCTCCCAGTACAAAAACATAGAGCACTCAGTAGCAGCAAGCATCCCATGCTCTAATCATGAACCATGAAATTGGTAACCTATGCAAACTCCACATAGAGATCCAAGTTACTGTGACAATCATAAAGACGAAAACAGAGCTATAGCAACCATTACTAGAAAACTTCTACTTCAACAACTGAAAGATCTGATTATTTTGGAAAGTCTCATTGACTTAGATTTCAAAATTCTGTATACCGAGCTTCTTAACTTCCACTTTGAGAGATTTCAGGTATCTAACCGCTTCATCAATTATAGCAGGAGTATCCATCACTTCACCACCAGGAACAATTCCTTTCAGAACCTTCACCATTTCCCTCAATCTTTCCTTCTTTATTTTGCTACTGCTGCTATCGCTAGATTGTAAGGAATCGGGAGAGCTGCTTTCCCAATAGGTCGGAGTTCGCCCAGTGCTAACTTCATCACCATCTTCACTATCTTCATCTAAACTAAGCAACGCATCGATATCTTCGGTGTCTTCTTTGAATGGATACGACAGCTGAGTGTTATTTTCATCATTATTTTTTCCAATTGTCTCGGTCGGATCTCTGTGGTAATTGAACTTATCAACCAATGTTGGGTGGAACATAACACGACTTTTTTCCGCAGACTGGTCGAAGATTATGAAGTTCTTTGGGCAGGTTTCAGCAGGTTGAAACTCGAACCCGTTAAGTGGGTTAGGAAGGCAATCATGTTTGGTGACCTTGGTCTCTGCTCCATATGCATCAGGTGGAGCGGCCTTCCAATTAAAGAAACTTGGATCTCTCTGCATAATAAGTCTCTCTCAACTCAATGTGGAATTGCAATTTATATGCTGAATTGGCAAAGTCCTGAATCGACAACCACCCCAATTTAAGGAAACTCTCGAGTTTGTCAGAAAATCTACCGACAGATCCTCAAACCCCCCCTTTTTCCTACTAATCAATCGAAATGAGGATGAATGGAAGATTCAGAAAGGTGTTGGTGAGCTGTATTTATGTCCAACCTACGTGACAGGCTTAAGCAACTGACGGAAATACTCAGCCTGCAATTGCAAAAGAATAGGCCAGAGCAATGATTGAAAGGCAACTGTAATTAGCATTACTGAATTTATGAACTGAAACATACTGATGGTGGGAGGATTAATAGCAAACTAAACCTAGCTTTACTCAGCATATTATCCCCAAAATAAACTGATAAATGAATTGCATTTTTCACACATGCTATAATCCCTTTACTAGCACTTTATCTCTCTATTTGGAAAAGAAATCCCCAGTCCCGAACAATTAGGGCTGTCACTCATCAATGGCTAATTTACTACGGGACCATTTTTACATAACTGCTTCCCATCTATATGTTAAAAGTCTAATTTTAGCAGTTAAAGTTCACTAATACACTCGCTTGAGCTTGGATTGATAAAATTGAGCACAATTGATCATCTAATCGGTTTGTTTACGCTGGTGCATGCTAAAAAACTCATTCTGACAGTTGGGCTGGTAAGTTAATAGACCATCATATAGAGACAACCCTAGAAGGTCAGTGCTGACTTGCTCAATTGAATACCCTATTGATATCATACAATACTAATTGATAATTAGACATGCACCATAACAACAATTAAAAACTACACAGTTTTCTAATTATGAATTAAAAAATTTATCCAACTGAGAAAATGTAAAGATGCAAGCATATACCGACGATGTTCGGTTCGGTTAACTTCCATTCATCCATAAGCTGATCTAAACTTAAAAAGTAATCCACAAATTCTAAGGCGTAAACATATATAATAGTAATCAATGATTCTAACTCTAATTATATCACTTAGATGAGTAATTACCTGACATATCTGCATCAATCGGTAGTAAGCAATGATTCTAACATTCATTATGAACTCTCCAACTTCCTGAATGGTTTGATATCTCCTCAGATTGACCGCAACGTACATTCTCAAATGTCCAAACCCATATCACAACCACCCAATTTTATTGCACTTACCTGCACATAGTAATTTATTCACATACTCATTCTAAAATAAAACCCCCCAAAAATTTTTTAAAAAATTACATTAAAAAAAAAAAACAAAAGTCGAGATCAAATCTTAGTCTATTCGAATCATACACAATGACACGGAAGAAGATGACCAAGTAAACACTGCTGCAATTCTGGAAGTCGGAGAACATCGAGACCCACGGCATGCTGTATTCTTCAATCAATCCTCAATGTTTTTCTTCTCTGCAAATCCACCAATAATTCACAACATACAACAACAACGAAAAAACCCTTATTTTCAACAAAATTTTGGATTAAAACTGGTCAAAGTAGTCAAGGTCCGCGCTTTCTTCAAGAAAGGGGGAAAACTAAACAGGATCTAAACTAAAGACAAATTTTTTTTTTACAAAAAAAAAATTGTGGATTAATTCATGATAGGAATTAGACGATCTAAATATAAGTAAATTGGGATGAATACAAAGCTAGGGTTTCGATGAACACAAACCTGATGTATGGAGGCAGCGAGATATGAAAATTAAAACCGAGGTTCTGAGGGGTTGATTCTGAGGCTACAGAGGAACAAGACGGGAGCTTGGAAGAGGAGAGAATAAATTAATGGAGGAAGAAGATGAAGATGAAGACGTAGAAAGAGAGACTTCTGTTACATATAAAAAAAGAAAAAGGAAAAGGAAACTCACTTAACTCCACTACAGGGTTGAAGTTTTTGAAGGTCTTTAATAACTATGGTCCACTTAGTCCATTCCTTGATTATCATTATTACTATTTTAACCGAGAGCTGGGGTGGGTTTGTAACAAATAAATCATAACTTAGTAATTATATAAACTAGTAATTTTCACATGCGATGCGATGTACGTTTTGATAAAAAGTTGGAGTTGATATGCAATATATAAGTCGGTAATAATCAGCACTTGTAATGAATGTCTTAAACTTTTAAAAAAATTGGAGTTGAACGGGCACTGCACGCAATTTTTTAAATTTTTTGAAGGAAAAACCTTGAATGTACGTACGGTGATGTGTTACGAAATAGATTTGGAGTTGCACGTGCGACGTACATATTTGCTTTGTGATAAAAAAATTTAAAAATTATTTGTTTGGTGAAAAAAAAAAACTTTGATTTACACGTGTGATACACGTGTTAATAGATAGAGTTAGAGTTACAGGTGCAACGTATGTGTTTCATTTGTGACAAAAAATTATTAAAAATTGTTTGTTTGGTTACAAACTCAAAGTGACAAAGTGATGAACTCTCCCATAGATAGTAGTTGATACGTATAATACATGTCTAAACGATATCCAACAAATATAAATGTGCAGCTGATGTGGATATTCGATGCCAGACTATGTCGAAATTTTTACTTTCAAAATATATATATTTATTAAGATGTGCATCAAACGTGTAAATTACTATTACGTGTAAAGCACGTGTTAGTTAATGGTGGGAAAACATTAAGCGTGTTGTAAGTATGCGGTTGGCTTCATATACTCGGATGAGAGGTCAGCTTTAAAGGTGTTTGGACTCTAATGTACACACGAATGAGATGTCAACTTCTGCTGTGTGGAAGGTAAAGGTAAAAATGGATATATATTTTACACTTAATTAGTTGTGTTAGCGTATACTTTGTAGGTGAAGTTGCATGCTCATATGGACAGGGTGAAGAAAAATTGATAGCAAAAACGGAATGCAACAATTAATTAGAGTTATAGTGGGTTCAGTTTTTAGGGTTCAACCCAAACATTGTTTAGTTGTGCATTTGATATGTTATCAAGTTTTTGCTTATGTGTAGAAGATTATACTAGTGTTTTCTCATTGGCCTTAGGCTTGAGTCCTGCTATCTACACACATTTATTCAGAATTTTTTTTGTGAACTGATGACTGATTCGAACTTGAACTTAGTTTAGTTAGCTTCGAGCGGTTCAACCAAATATTTCGACATTTCTGGATTGTTTCCCCCAAAACTGAAACTCGATCAAATCTTTGGGACCGAATTTTACAACCCAGCTTCATAGTATTTGAGTCGACCGGTTCAACTCAGTTTGATCAATTTTTTCAACATTTCTGGGTTCAAACCAAACGGGCTGAGCGTCAATCTAACTTGTCGGTCTGATTTTTACAACACTGCTTCAATTATTGACCCTTTCCTTTCAACATAACAAGTCGAAGTAAAAACACTTGGCCAAGCACAAGTGGTATATGACGTGGGAGCACTATCTGAGAAGGATATATCATGACTATGTCATTTTCAGGAAAAACTTAGCGGGACAACTAAATTCCCATGCCTACTTTTTGCAAACTTTTTTTTTTCTTTCTTTCATTCTGGTAAGAACTTTTGGAAACTTTGTTATTATGCATACCTAGCCGCACCTCAAGGCTAACAAAGTCAGCTTTAACAACTTTTGCAAGGACTTCTGGAGATAAGCGTGCAAAATTGCGCCTATTTCTCATATGCATGCTAGGCATGAAGTGCACAAAAAGCTTGGAGTGTAGCAACGCAAAGCTACAAGAAAGACTAGATAATCTAAAATATTGTTGTTTTCATCCAAACTTTAGCATAACAAGTCACATACAGAAAAAATGAGAACACAAATAATTTGAATTAAGAGGAACAAGTCGAAAAGTGCTATGCTAATTGTACCATGATACTAAGTTTTATTGTCGCATGTGGAACATGGACAAGTTGAAAGGTAGTTCTCTAACAGTTTCTTTTGCCAGAGTTCTAAATGATAGAAACTACAATTCATGTACATTTGAACTTCCAAAATGATGCGGGCTCGAGTTAAAAGGATGAATGAATAGCAGTATAGCACACAAATTTATTCCCGGAAAATAAAGTTTAAGTTTGTTCCATAAATTAGATGTTATACTTCCAATTAGTGGGACTGAAGAAGCTTATCCACTGCATTTCTGTCAGGCATGCTTGGGATGGCTCCCTTCACTTGAATACAAAGAGAAGCTGCTGCAGCTGCAGAGCAAATTAAACAGCTATATAAGTTTGAATATTTTTTTTGTCAAAAAAGAATGTTCAAAACTTCAAATTACAAAACACACACAAGGACATGCATCCGAAGAAATGTTCATACCAGCAAATTGCAGGCATTCTCTTTTGGACTTCCCCTCCAACAGAGCAACTGCAAATGCAGCAGTGAAGGTGTCACCAGCTCCAGTAGTATCAACAACTTTGGCAGCAGGAATGATTGGTTGTATAACTGGTTCCTCCCCGTCAACAAAGAATGCTGATCCTTTCGCTCCAAGCTTTACTAAGACTTGCCTCACACCCTGAAATTATGCATCAGATATGTTGGTTTGTATACTATAAAAAATAGATCTTTATTGTTACAATGATAAAAACTACTACTTACTAGCAACTTAAAATTGACTCAGAGAAGAGTGAGATTTCGAAGAGGGATGATGATAGTTGAATGTGTAGGGCAAACAACTATACTGAATTTGAGTTGTTTTGGACAATGCAGGGAACATACTGCAAAAGTACCTGAAGACTATGAAGCAGACTTAGATCCTTAACAGTGGTAATAGAGTTTCTTCCCCAGCCTTTGGAAACGATGAGAATTGCTACACTGTTGAGTTTAATTTTGAGATACATAGGATTATATTTGTCCATAAAAAAACCATGTTTTTAACCTGTTAGCCACAATGGATCCAGAACCTGCAATATAAAACTCTCCTCATCACCTCCACCTCCAGCACAAATCGCCTTTTTCGGTTCCTAGAATGAGAATGGAAATGATATGGAAGAAGAAGAGGGGAGAATTATTGATAGTAAATGCGAGCCCACACAGCTCCATCAGTAAGGACTAGGTGAGATCCTGCAAGGCCTGATCATGTCTCTCTTATGATCCCCCTCTCTCACTTTCACTATGGTGTTGAAAAAGACAGTTAAAAGCACCAATTACTGGAAACTTATAATTTGTTTCTCGGTTTCTTTTCCTTTACCTTATTACAAAAAGCAAGTATGGCCCAACATCCACATTTGCACCGTGCCTAAATCAATGTCAGATTCTTGGCATATACATTTTCAAAGATAAGTTACCGATACATAATTAAAGTATCCTAGTAACAGACATTTTTTTTATAGAGCCGTATAACTTAATATATGTTTGGTGTGACAAACGGGTTCATCATAGTTTCTGAAGCACGTACACTCTTTTCCGGAAGCCATGTGTAATTAAGCACATGGCAAACTCATGCTGAAACAACCTATTTCAGTTCAGTACTGTCGGTCTGCCCTGTCGCAGCGTGTACATGTTGGCATATCTCTGTCAGTACTTTATAAGCCATTAGAACCAAGATAGACCCAATCAAACACTTACGATTAAGTGGTGGGATTGGACTATGTCGAAAGGCCATCACATGTATAGAGAACTTGTCATTACTCCAACAAATCAACAACAAGGATCGTTTAGCCTTGGATACTGCAATCATAAATCACTAACGGTCTAGTGGATATACATGGGACATTTCTAAAGAGAAAGCAAAGTGGTAGCTTTTCTCTTCAACACTGTCTCAACATAATAGAACCCTCTCTCAATATTAACCTACTAGTGTAATGAAATCTCACCTAGCAGGGTGACATATTTGCAAAAGCTCTCCAGCCTCTTCTTATAGACTCCCGAAGAGTATTGTAATAGAAATATACATAGATCGGGCAAAAAGAAGTTGGTGCTTTAATGTTTCCCAGGTAGAGTGCCATTTTTTAGGTGATCTTCCTTTGTGTTCTTATGAAAGAATGTGGTTCTTTAAGTGGTTTTTTGGAAACTTGAATTGTAACACAGGCTGGAGACTGAAATGGAACTGTGGTTTGAAAACTTGGTACCAGTTTTGGTATCGGCTTTCTAATTTTGGTTTCGGTTTCGCATTCTTGAAAATAAGACTTATCTACCTGGTGGGTAAATTGTTTGATCCAGCTTTTTAAACTATTTAAATAGTTAATTACTAAATTCTAATAAATATTCTAAATCAAGTAAAACCTCTCTATCTATAGTCATAATGTTGAGACCAAACTAATTTTATTACTATGAGGATGTTATAATTTAATAGAGGTGTGAATACAAAAATTATTGTTTTGACTTAGTTATCCTAGTGCAAGTGGTATAAAGGTAAACTGTGTACTACGTTAATAATTAATTAATAAATCATGTCAAATCCAAAGTATAAGCATTGGTAAAAGAGATAGACGTAGTTTCAAAAAACGGGTACATGTATCTATGTAGTGTTGGGAATATGCAAAGTAATCTTCCAAGTCTAAAATTTTGTATTTTCTTTAATATTTTTCTCAATGTAAATTCTATAAATACATTGTCAAACATAACCCACGCAATGCTCAACAAGAAGGTGTCCATGCTGGCAAGTAATTACATACCCGCAAGTTCAGTAAAACGGTAACAACTCTAAAGAATAAATCATTGTTCCAAACAACTTTAGATAATTTTATTTCTTCTTAAACCTTTAATGTAACATAGCATATTTTTTTTTTGCAATATACAAATAATTATCACCGTGTGGACGCAAGTTCCTTAAGACGGGACCAAGAAAAATTATAACTTATTTCAATGTGGAGTTTATTCTTATTTATAACTGACCCAAGTTGGGACCATAATTTTTATGACTACATAGAGGTTATTCCTATACGTAGTATCACTATAGGGAGGTTTTACTATATATGAAATGAATGTTTCCTTTACAATTTAACTACAATTATTGTCGCTACTGATTTTGGTGTGGGAGCAAACAAATGAATTTGTGGATTCTTTTGGAAACAATAAAGACAAATCTGTTGACTTTCACCGGCGTTTGACTGCTTCCTTGCCACTGCCGTTTACCTGCAAAAAAATTCGATACACCGGGATGGATCCCTGACGACGAACCTCCGCCACTTGTTGCTCGACATGACAATGTCGATCCGCCAACCCATGACTTGACAAAGCCTTCGCCACCAATTGACTTGACACAATTACTTCGCACTCAAATAATATCCCCACATCAGCCCAATATCTTCACCTTGGGCTCTGATATCATTTGTAACAACTAAAGGCTCATTAACTTTGGCCCACATAGTCCAAATGGATAGTTGGTAAATTATTGGAGTATAGAGTCTAATCTAATTTAACCATCTATCCATCTAATTGATTATCCAATGTGGGACTATTATTCGAGCCACAACCTCAACATGAACTAGCACATGTACAAGCCTTTAGAACATAGATTACAGGATATCAGCTAGGTGAGGTGATTAGAGGTCATTGGTTAAGAGTTAATTGGTAGAGAACATTGCGATGTGATAATTCTATTTGTAGTTTTGCAATGCAGTCTTCTTATCAAATGGAATTTGGGGCTGCAGATTTAGATTGGAACAACAGAAAGATTGTAATGGACCATCTAGTAGAGATGGTTTTGGACAAGTTTGACCTTGATATTTCATTTTATCTTAATTTTGAATCTTGAGCATGTATGTATCACTAGTTGCTAGAAAAATGATGTTGTTGTATAGTTAAGCACCTGGAACCTTTAAGTGGAAGGTTTGAGTCGTGACTGATAACCCAAAACAGAGTATAAAGGAATAAAATAACATTCATGCATCTAACTCAAAGATTTGCAATACACATTTGTTGTTCTATTGTTGAATTTTAGCAGTTAGAATACCCATGTTAGCTAGAAGTGAGTGTATAAAATTTTTTGACATCTCAAAACTTCTTTCCACACATTACTTGTCGTGCACAAGATATACACATACATACATTTAAACTTTGCTAAGATGCAAGTCTGCAAGATATAAAAGAGTAAAGATCTAGAAAAAATTAGTTGCTAATTATATTAAGAGTGAAATGGGATCAAATTAAAGAGAGATTGATCAGTTACTTTCTTAAGTTTAATGAAAGTCACACAAGAGATATTAAATGATTTGATCAAGAAAAAAAACTCTAGGTACTATCTAAAATTGAACCTATTGAACTAAGAAGGCCCCAAAGAAAATGATTAACTAAGAAGGGATAATGGTTCTAATAATATTCCTACTGAAGCTTGGAAATGTATGGAAAGTACGGGCTTTAGAATGATTAGTTTTTAACTGAAGCTTGGAAATGTATGGAAAGTACGGGCTTTAGAATGATTAGTTTTTAACATAAAATCTAAAGACTGAGAAGAGATGCAATAATTGATGGAGTTTGGCACCAACTTATAAGAATAATACATATTTTATCCACTATCATGGTATAAGCTTATGAGACAATGCTGAAAAATATGGAGAAAATGGGAGGGGGGGGGGGGGGGGGGGGGGGGAGATTAAAAAAGAAAAGGCAATTGTTTCAACAAATCAATATGGTTTTATGGTTTGAATGTTGACAATAGAACTATGGAAGTTATTTATTTACTAAAACGATTGATGATAAGATACTGAAAAGAAAAGAGTTCTTCATATGGTTTTCATTCGATTTAAAAACCATATAAGTGGGTTCATACAGGATTCATACGTGGGTTTTCTGAAAACAAGCATATAATCATTATATTGATATCACTAAGTGGTTAGCAAGTAGTGTTAAAACAACTGATTAGGAAATAGGCATTCCCTATGATACAAGCTTGCTAAGTCCTTTATGTCTTTGCGTAAGTATATATGAAACTTATGTGCCATATTCAAGATGAAGAGGGTCCTGCCGATAATGATTATGTTGAATAATATGTATTAGTTTAAGGGATTAGAGAAAAAACATGGGTTCCAAAATTAGAAAATCGAGAGAAGCTATGGAATGTAAAGAATTTATAATCAAAAAGTCAAAATGGAACAAGAATTCATTTTCAGTACAAGAATGAGAAGAAAACGAGTGTAATTCATATAAATGACTAGAACCACGTATGAGTTATAATTTCAGTTATCAATATTGGCTGTTCCATGCCCAAAACATTATCATTTCTAGCAATGCCAACTTTACAATGTTTTTTGAACTATTTAAAATCTACTTAAAAAATGAGAAGTATGTTGTGACAGTGACGTCTCTAAAAATAATTGTTGATTTTTGGATTATGTTAACTTTTTTAATAGAATAGCCACTACAATAAACTTCTTCCTGTTTCTTCACATTCCTAGATAAACTATGCCCCTTAAACTGTTATTAATCTGCAAATCATATCATGATATCATCAAAAAAATGTGATGAGAATCGCATGATCTATTCCTTAAAATTTTTTAAAAAAATGAACTATAAGAGATTCTTTATATTAATTGAATTTCAACAACAAAACCCTATTTACCCTTATACCTAACTTAATATGAAACATCCACGCCGATACAGTTGCTATTCATGCAATATTATGCCAGAATGCAATGAGAAAAAGAGGGCTGGAGTTAGAAGTATCTTTTGTCTATAGCTGATGAAAACTCCCAACATCAAATATAGTAAAACAACTACTAATTTATAGCCCTTTCCTTCAACAAGTTGTATCCATTTCCTTCTGATCCTTTCAACTTCCAGTTACATATGATATTGCCCCAAACTTAGGCTGGAGTAGCTCAACCTAGGTTTTGTAATCCGCTACAACTTTCTATTTCATCAATAAACATAACAGTATAGAAGTGAAATATCTATGTGCATGAAGATCCTGATGTCAATTATCAATTGTCAAAATATACGGGATTAAACATGAATTGTTTTCAAGCCAAACCACTGAAGATCGCTTTCCTTCAGAGTTCACATATATCAACCGTTCTTACTAAATACAACTCTAGTAGTCTTTGTAACCTTCACATATTTCAAAACCATGACTAGGTTATCCCTACTGACTGGAATCATAATCATCTCAATTAGTCCATTAGCAAAACAACAACAACAAAAATGGACGTTTTAAACGTATAAAGATCAGAACAAAAAAGAGTAGCAATAATAACAGTAAGAAAGATCGGAAACTCACCATCTTGTGGCATTTCCTTACAGCCTGACCTATTTCCTCCAACAACTCACACTGCATCCCAGTCAATCTTGCCAATTCAGTCTCATTTGGACTCAAAATATCGACACACTTCAACAGTTCCTCCGGAATTGGCGCTTCGACTCCTCCAACATCCAGTATCACAGGCACCCCTGCATCATGTGCAGCCTACAGAAATTCAAAACTCCATTTCAGTCACACTCAGGCTCCGTTTGGCATTACTCTTGGGCCTAATTTAAAATAAAATGGGCATCTCACAAACTTAATTAAAAATGAGTTTAATCAAAAGTACTTTTATAAAACAGTTATTTTTAGCATTTTTTTCAAAGCACCGAAAATTGTGCATTCTGCTATTCAAAAAGTAATTTTACTTAATTGGAAAATTTTGAAGTTAAACATAATTTCTATTGGTACCGGCACTATTCAGTTGAAAAGCACTTTCGTTCACAGCAATACTAATACTAAACAGAGCCACAAAAGTAGTAACCAGTAACCACATTCGCAGTTATCGAAAACACCCAACCTTCGCAACGACGACATTGACCCGATCCGGAATCTCCCTCTGCAGCAGCACAACCCCCGCCCGTCTCACCACCTCCAAATCCCTCTCCCTCAACCCCTCCTCCGGCCACCCCCCCATATTCGCCCCGCCGACAATCACAATCGAATTCTGCCCGCCCTCCTGCAGCATCACCACTGCGTGCCCCGTCGGAATTCCATCTAGTCGACTCAGACAATCCAGATGGACCCCACATTTGTCGGAGAGGGAGTTTTCGATGAGTTTCCCGTGGGCGTCGTCGCCGATCTGGCCGACGAAGAATGCGGGGTTGGCGAGGGAGAGCTTGGCGGCGCAGCAGGCCTGATTGGCGCCCTTGCCGCCGGCTAGGGTCTGTCCGGAGGTGGCGGCGATGGTCTCGCCCGGGGCGGGGAGGCGGGAAATTTCCACGTAGATGTCGGCGTTGGCGGAGCCGACGACGACGACTGGGGGTTGTTGCAAATCTTGAGATAGCGAAAAACAACGGAAGGGGTTGGGTTTGAGGATTGGTGATGCTTTGAAATTCGGGCTTTGGTAGTGATGGGGGTTGGGGAATGGGGAGGAGGGGAGGGGAGTTGGGGGAAGTCGGAAGAGTAGCGATTTCATTGATGGTGGTGATGTTGTGTTCTGGTGTGGTTGGAACAAAGTTTAGGAAATTTGCAAACAATGTCAAGTTTCGAACTATACAAACTAGTAACTTATATGTGCAATGCATATCTTGATAAACATATTTTTTTAAATTTCCAATGTAGTGTATCTTCGAACCTGAAATTTTCTTGATATTAATTATGTACGCACGATACACGTAAATTGATATGTTTATAAACGACAACTCCAACTCTTCCATTATAATATTAGATATTAGATATTAAGGATAATATACATAGCTCATAAATATAGTATATATACAAAATTTTCTTAGGATGTTAGAGCATCTCCAACCCAGATCGCTATTCTTCCATTTTGCCAAAATAGCGAGCGAAATCCCCAAAAATTCTCTCCAACGGAATCGCCAAATAGATCGCTATCCTGGCGATCTCAATTTCCCTCTCCATCCGCTCGCCAAATCTGGCGAGCGGGATCCGCTCGCCATCTGAAGATCAAGATGGCCCTAAACGGTATGATTTCTTTCCCGCCTATTTAAATCGACACTGGTTTTCTTCAATTTCTTCAATTTCTCCAATTTGTTCTTGGTAGATAGGTCATTCATTGGGTTTTTCTTCTTGTTCATTGGGTTGGGTTCTTCTTCTTCATCAGGTAAAAAAATTTATTTTGAATTTTTCTTGTTTTTGTTATGTGGATTGCTGCTTTGAAATTATGTGGATGGTTTTTGTTCTTCTTCTTCTTCTTCTTCTTCTTCTTCATACATGATTAAAATTATAATGAAATCAAATGTAGGTTCAAATGAAATCAACTCAATACATACTGATATTTAACTGCCACTCAATACATACTGACCAGTGCCTTTTGTTCTTTTAACCACCCAAAATGTTATATATATCATCTTCTTATGGCTATTTTATCATATTTTTGTATGTACGCATATAGGAGACTTAAGTTGCCTAGTAACATAGGTGTTTTATATGACCATATGATGAATATGGCAGCAGCAAAAGCTGCAAGTTTATGAAAAATATGGGCGAGGGGTTATGGGCTGGAAGAGTAAAAGCTGCAACTTTATGAAAAACTATGATTGTAGTTAATGGATCATAGAAAGTAGAAGTTGATCTGAATGGATTTGGAAACGGGTAGCTAAAAAGCATATAGTAATTATTAATTTGACAAAGAAGATGATCCTTGGGAAAGCTGAATGGAGAAGAATTCATATGTCCGAAGTGTAATTTTGGAATAGAGGCCTTGTTCTTGCTGTTGTTCTTACATATAACTCTTACTCTTTCATTACATCTCCTTCTATGAAAACCAAATCTAACATTTCTAACTCACAGAAAGCATCAATGTTGTGTATTCCTACACTTTAATAGGATCAAAAACATGGTCTCTGTTTGCAATTCCTGAATTTCCCGTGATACCAAAGGTTTTGAATAGGAAAAAAACTATTGTTTTATAGCAATGATTGTCATAAACTGCCTTTTATGTGTTGTTTGCCACCATTTTACTCTTGGCACCTCAGTATATAATTTGGTGAGATATATTACTTTTAGCCCTTTGACATGATTTATTGAGAACCCTATCTTCTGTGAAATTATTATATGTTATTCGCATTATTAGATGTTTCATGTGGGTCCTAAAATTATAATATGTTGATTTTCATTCTATTGCTTCACTAGTTAAGTTCAACCTTGGATATAATTATATAACATTCTGTATATAAAAGATTAGGGTTGGGTGCTCTAGTTCGCAGCTTCCTATAACTCTGTTGAAGTTGGACTTGGATAATCCTGGTCATGCATAATTTGGAATTATACTATATAGTAACAATAAAATCTTCAACTTTAGTTCCAAAAATATTGACTTTTGCTTTCAACAATTTTTATGAACAAAGTTGAAGTCTGAAATTTCTTTTTTCACCTGGCAACTGAGGTGCATTTCTCATGTTATTGTCTATCTTCTCCTTGGTATGATGATTCAATATCTGACTTTTTTCCCCTAATAGATTCTATATCTTCTCCTTGGTATGATGATTCAATATCTGACTTTTTTCCCCTTGCTAATACATGAGTATGATGATTCAATATACATCTTGTATTAAACTTTAAAAATTGATGTACATCTTGTATTTGATATAGAAGAAATTCCCTTTTACTGATATAAAGTTGTGTGCGTATATATAATATATATATATAGAAAAACTCTGATACCGAAATGAAGCATAAATGTAGATATATTTGTATAATATAGAAATCTCTTGACTGATATGAAGTAGAACATATGCAGCTCATAGAATGAATTTTAAAACATGTGCAGGTTGTAGAAAAAATGTAGAAAAGATCCCTTCCACTAAATTGATAATGTCTGCATATATGCATACTGCCATATGGAAACACCTTTACACTGATTATGTATATATATGACATATATATAAAAAACCCTTTTGTTTAAAATTAAGCTAATGCAAGTTATGTAAAGGATGGACCATATGCAGGTTATAAAGATTGATCATATGCAGGAATATAAAAAAATTGATCCTCTTTACTGATTTGAATGAAAGAATATGCAGGTCCGATATATAGAGAACCCTTTACTGATTAAGTATATGAGTATAGAATATATATATGTAGGAGTTCCCTTTTTACTGATGTGGAGTTGGTGTATATACAATATATATATATATATATAGGAAATTCTAATTACTCAATAGTAATAGTAGATGCTGATACATAGGAAATTCTAACTGTTTTATATACATAGGAAATTCTAAAGATATATATTTTGTTTACTGATGTGATTAAATAAAATGCATCTGATACATAGGAGGATTGCTAACATGAGGTGTATATGCAGAGGTAGAGAGACTCTTTTGACTGATATGAAGTAAATATGCAGCCATAGAAGTAGTATGTTATAGGATTGAAGTATACATATATATGAAGGTGAACTTTGCAGGTTAAACATATGCAGGTTATAGAAATTGATCATCTGCAGGTTATAGTAGCTGAGCTTGTTGAATTGAGAGCATGAGCAGCCTTAGGAGTAGATCTGCTAGTGAATTGAAGCGTGTATAAGTATGTATCTGATATAAAATCTCCTCACACTGACATGAGGTAGGTGTGTATATATATGTAGGTGATGTATACAAATCTCCTTACACTGAGATGAGCCTAGGCAGATAGTGTAGCAAATGCCATTTTGTTGAAATTAGCAATGCAGGATATATATAAAAGATGATCTTCTATGCATATAAGAAGAACTACCAAACACAACACTCAGCTACTCCTTAATCACACATACTGGATGTGTTAATGGGGACGAAACTTTTGTTCATGTGAGCACCTGCACAAAGGATAGTGTAGCAAATTACTGGATGTGTTAATGGGGGCAGATAGTGTAGCAAATTTAAATATTGATATTTGGTCTGCCTTTAATTGTATTGCATATGATCTGCATATCTCACAATCCATGGGATAAAATAGTTATGTAGTCTATATTATATGTAGTCTATATGTAATTATCTAATCTGCATATGTTTATGTAGTCTGCAGATCTGACAATGTTATATTATATGTTTATGTAGTCTGCAGATGAAATGGTAGTCTGCAGATATCACAATGGATATTAATAGTATCCATGATGAAATGGTAGTCTGCAGATCTCACAATGTAGTCTGCAGATCTACAGGACTATCATGGATATTAATAGTATCCATGATGTTTATGTAGTCTGCAGATCTCACAATGTAGTCTGCAGATGTTTATGTAGTCTATATTATATGTTTATGTAGTCTAATCTGCAGATCTCACAATCCATGGGATAAAATAATTATGTAGTCTATATTCATTTAGTTGGTGCATACTTTGTCAGTGTTATATCTCACAATCTGCAGATGTTTACTATATTATATGTAGTCTATATGTAATTATCTAATCTCATAATAATATTTTGTAATGGTTAGATGGATTCACAAAATAATACATCTTACACTGCTCTGCTACGCGACGGATCAAACTTCGAGGATGAATTGTTTAGTCCAGATTTTGTTGAATGTACTCAATTCACAGATCAACCTACCGTGACACCACCAGAAAATCGACCAACAATTAATTCATCTGCTAAGAAAACACAAAGACGGGGTAACTTCACATCGGAAGAAGACCTTCTCATTGTACATGCATGGCTTAGCATTGGTTTAGATCCGATACAAGGAAACCAACAAACAATGGGTAAATATTGGGATAGAATACATGAATACTTTCATGCAAACAAAAAGTTCAAGTCTGAGCGCAATGCAAATTCTCTCATGAATCGATGGTCAGGAATTCAAAAAGAAGTTAACTTCTACTGTGGGTATTATGCTCAAATAGAGTCAAGAAACCAAAGTGGGATCACCAATGAAGATAAGGTATTAATAATCATTGAAGTTTATGAATTAATTTTTTTTTCTTTCCAAAATTAATTATTCATTTCAACTATTTTTAGATTTTTCAAGCAAAGCTATTGTACGAAGAAATGCAAGGAAAGCCATTTGGTTTTTTGCATTGTTGGCATGAATTGAAGCATAATCCCAAATGGACATTGGAAATTTCAAAGAAAAAGTCTAAAACTTGTAAAAGGATAAGTCCTGCACAATCGTCTACTACACTACCGGATCAAGTCAACTTAGAGACAGAAAATATTGCAACTGATATGGAACGACCTATTGGTAGAAAGGCTGCCAAGGAGCAACAGAAGAGGAAGGATAAGGAACAGAATGAAGAGAAAAGACCTGCACTAATGTTCCTGCAAGAATATATGGAGGAAAATAAAAAAATTAAAACAGAACAATATGAGAAAGCATTCAGTCAACGGCAAGAACTAATCGAAATTGAGAAGGAAAAACTACGTCTACAAATGTTAGCAGACGAGGAGAAAATAATGGCTATTGACACTACTGGAATGGACCCACTGCGAGCAAAATATTACGAAGCCCGCAAGATGGAAATACTTGAAAAAACACTAAGCAATAATTAGTATTTGTTTGTGTATTTATTAAAACGATTTGTATTAGTTTATTAATGTATTTTTTTTAATCTATGCATCTGTAAGCCTTCAGCTAAACCTCTTATTAATAAAAGTTGTATTTTTTCTTTATGAAACCAATTTTCACATAAACTTGCAATATAAATATTCTAACTCAATTTATGCTTTCTCTCTTATCAGCTCAACTTAGCATTCAAACACATTTGCTTAATGATGGCACATTTTGGTAATGTACTTGATATGATGTTTGATATCAATGACCTTGATGTTTATTCTGATGATGAAATGCTACCTTTAGCATTAATGGCTATCGAAGAAGAAGATGATCTAATTACAAGAAGACGAAGAACACCTCGTTGTGGTTCTACTCCAGGCCACGCTATTATTCAACGTGATAGAGCTCAAGGACATGAAAGATTATTCAATGACTATTTTTCTGAAAGGCCTGTATATCCTCCTCATTTCTTTCGAAGGAGATTTCGAATGAGACGTCCTCTTTTTTTACGAATTCAGCCTGCTATAGAAGTCCATGATCGATACTTCATTCAAAGAAGGGATGCATGTGGTGTTCTTGGATTGTCTTCACTTCAAAAGATGACAGCCGCAATAAGGATGCTTGCATATGGGGTATCAGCAGATTTAGTTGATGATCACATACGTATTGGAGAAAGCATTGCAATCGAGAGTCTTCGTCATTTTGTCAAGGCCATTGTTGGAGTATTTGGCGATGAATACTTAAGATCACCAAACTATAATGACATTACGCGATTGCTGGCAACGAACGAAAATCGTGGTTTTCCAGGTATGTTAGGAAGTATTGATTGTATGCACTGGAAATGGAAGAATTGTCCAGCTGGATGGCAAGGAATGTATACTGGCCACATTCATAAACCTACAATTATTTTAGAAGCTGTGGCTTCACATGATCTTTGGATATGGCATGCATTCTTTGGGTTACCAGGAGCTCTTAATGACATCAACGTGCTACATCGGTCTACTATCTTTCATGATCTTGCTAATGGAAGAGCGCCCAAGGTTAACTATTCTATCAATGGTAATACCTATACGATGGGATATTATCCTGCGGATGGTATATATCCAGAGTGGTCAACTTTTGTAAAAACTATTCCATTTCCACAAGGTAATAAGAATAAATATTTTGCTGAAGCTCAAGAATCGGCAAGGAAGGATGTAGAGCGAGCATTCGGTGTTCTTCAAGCACGTTTTGCAATTGTTCGTGGACCAGCACGTTTTTGGGATCAAGAGACGCTTCATGATATTATGACAGCATGCATAATAATGCATAACATGATAGTCGAAGATGAGAGAGAAGATAATAATAAGGATTTTAACTATGATGCAGTTGAGGAAAGTCCGTCCATAGAGGTATCACATGATTATACGCCGGAACTGCTTACATTTATTCAAACTCATCATCGCATCAAAGATAAATGGATGCATTCCCAACTCCAGTTGGATCTTGTAGAACACTTGTGGCAGCGACACGGACAATAAACACTGGTATTTTTGTTTGTTCCCAAAGGTTGCGAATGAAATGAAATTAATTGAATGAATAAATTTATTATTAGATTGAGTTCATAGTATTTTAAAAAAATAATATTGTAACTATTTATGAGTAAATAAAAATTAAAATATTTATGGCTAGCCAAAATAGATAGCATGGTTGGAGTGTGAGTTTTTTTCGCTAGCCAAATTATCCACATATTATCTATTTTGGCTATTCTAGCTAGCCAAAATAGCTAGCATGGTTGGAGTTGGTCTTATGGAGTAGTTAGTGTATGGTCATTGGTCACTACTTTTGTACAATACTTAATGAACTGATATTTGACATATGCTATGAATCCTTTAAAATTGTAACATGTTAAGATTATTGGTATATACAATACATGTGTTTGTATCTTAATTATGTTGGTTATTACCGCATTATTTCTGTTCTCTAGCTGCATAGTCATGACTAGGTGTGTTCATTGGTCAGGTCAAATCATGAACGTGCCTGAATCCAACCGGGTTTTACCTTACTTGGAAATCCTGTCGACTCTTAGTTTGGTGTGCACAAAACGTGATCATTAATACTAATAAGTTTAAAGTTAGTTGTTCAGATTTTCAGGATCAAATAAGGAGAGTAATATCAACAAATATCAACAAGAGATCCAAGAGAGATTCAGAAATATTCAAACAACGAAAGTAATAAAGATAGATGGCAAACACAAGCAAAAAAAGAAGATATTTAAAAAGAGTTCTTGATTAATTGGTCTACAAGCAAAAGAGGAAGATATCAAGACCTGAATTTTTCCTTCTATTTTCGTGAGATTTTAATTGTATAAGATTGATTAAAGATTGATTAGTTTATAGATAGAAAACAGAGTGGATTCGGAATATACAGCGCCATACCGGTCGATCGTACTTCATGACAGTCGACCGCATCGCAGTCGGCCGCAACCTTGAGTTGTTTGAGAAGCGGTCGACCTTTCACCTCTTTACTTTACGTTAGAGAGCTGAACGGTCGACCGCACCAATATGTCGGTCGACCGTACTTTGCGCTGTGTGTATTCTTGGAAAGTATCGTTTCTATTTTTGATCGATACACTTTCCCATCTACTTATATTAGACGAATCTATTGTGTGTTCTTAACCCTATTACTTCTGAAAAAATATTCTGAACTAATTTTTCCATAATCAATCCAAGTGTGAGCAATACTTTTTCTGTATTCTTCAGTAGGAACATTAACGATCTTGAGTTTTGGTTTTTCTTTCTTTTCCACTTTGGTGAGATTGACGGGACTTGTATTGGAAGTCCTATGGGTGTAATAGGTCTCTCGGCCTGAATCCGAGAATCACTATACAAAGGGTTTTAAGTATAGTGGAACGCTTATGGCGGAGAATTGCTACAAGTAGGTGGTGTGGACGTAGACCTGGGGGTCGAACTACGTTATATCGCTGCGTCATCTGTATTTGTTGCTCTTAACTCTTTTACTTACCTTGCACTTTATTTTATTAATTTTTAATTCCGCACAATCACCCTATTCACCCCCCCTAGGGTGATTCACAGTGGTATCAGAGTGAGGTGCTTATCAAAAAGCTTAAAAGCTTAAGCAAAATGTTCAATGGCCGAAATCCCTCCTCCCGTTAACTTGTACTCATCGGAGCCATTTATCTCCAATGGGACAAGCCTTACACGATCACCATTTTTTGATGGAAAATGCTATGACGTTAGGAAAGTTCGTATGTCACATTTTTTACAGATGCTCGGAGAAGAAGTATGGAATGTGTGTATCAATAAAACAGAAATTCCAGTTAGTGACGGGAAGACATCCTTCACAAAAGCAGAGTTGGCCCTCAAGACAGCAAATTCCAAAGCCATGACGGCTCTCTATGTAGGGTTGAATAACGAATAACTAATGCGATGCGGGTGTAACTACAAAATAGCATACGAGATCTGGAACAACATGCTGAAGCAGCATGAAGGAACCGCTTCTGAGGTAAAAGCTATAGTTAATTTATGTTTCTATAAGTTTGATGTGTTTCACATGTTGCCAGGGGAAGATGTGGATCAAATGCTCGCCCGCTTCGATATCATTGCCCACGAACCTGAGAGCTTAGGTAAGGGGCTAGATGATGACCGAAAGGTCGAAAAGCTCATAAGCAGCCTCACGCCAGAATGGGAAGTAAAGGCTGCTGCAATGAGGTAGACTCTTGAAGAGAAGGGATTCGACTACTACACATTCCAAGGAAAGCTGAAGACATACGAGATGGAAATGTCGGAGACCAAAAGATACAGACAAAATATCGGGATTGAACCAAAGACCGAAGAGAAGACATTGCACTAAAAGCAGAAAAATCTCGACCATCAAAAGCAGATTCAGATCGTGAGGAGTCAGACGAGGACATTGCTCTATTGACAAAACAATTTCGTAAGTATCTCAAACATAAGAAATATGGTAGGTACCAAGGAGAAAGGGAGAAGGATAAAGATGATGTGTGTTATAAGTGCAAGAAGCCTGGACACATTCGTGCAAATTGTCCTGTTTCACAAGACATGAATAGGGACTACTACCGCTCAAACCCAAGTCCGAAAAAGAAGGCGCTAAAGGCAACATGGTTAGATTCCGATTCAAGTGAGAGAGAGCAAGGCTACGACGACGTCGGCTTCATGGCTCTTGGGCATAGTGAGGTGCAATCACCATCTCAAGAAGAGGTAATCGAAGAACCTACTTATGATGAACTAGTAGATATGTGTAATGGTTTGAAAGACTATGCTAAGAAATTAAGTCGTGAACTTAAGAAATATAAACAAATTTCAAATGATACCCATGACCCTTGTATTAAAAAAAATCAAAAACTGAAAAATAAGAATGCCTTGATTTTGGAAAAATTTGAGTCTTTTCGAAAAGATCATGATGTATTGCTAGAGGAAAATAAAATCTTAAAACAACAAATTCGAGAATCTTTAGCAATGCATGATGATCACTTAAGAGAAATTCATGAGAAATCTGTTTATATAGCCAAACTCACAGATGATTTAAAAGAATGTACAAAAAGAAATTTGATGAGGTAGTGGAAGGATGTAATGAAGCACCAGAACAAAATAGGATTCTTGATGCTATACTAGACACTCTTCGTTGGAACACAAATAACGATGAGATGACTAGGAAAAGATTATGTAAAAGAGTAACTGGGCTTGAAAAGATTGTAGAAAAATATGAAGGGCCAAGTTACCTTATTACAAAAAATTCAAGATCTTATCATGATAATCGAGGGTTTGGTTACGAAGAGCCAATACACCATCAAAAATGTAAATCATCATGTCATACACACTTGCACAAACTCTAACAAAATCATAAACCAATCCAAAGCTATGCAAGCATGCATGACTCAAGACATAGTCGTATCACATGTCATTATTGTTGTAGACTAGGGCACATTTCTTTTAATTGTCCATTAAAAATGAATACTAATTGTGTGTGGGTAAGAAAGGATGTAAATGCAGGTTCAAAATAAACTTGGGCACGCAAAATTATACCTACTAATCTTGTTGTAGGTACCTCAGCGTATCAAGACTAAAAATCGGTGGTACCTTGATAGTGGATGCTCAAATCATATGACAGGTGACTGCAAATATTTTGCATCACTATCAAGGAAAAAAGGAAAGGACGTCATCTTTGGAGATAATAGCATGGGACAAACCTTTGGTAAAGGTAAAATAAACTTTGGTTCCTCATGCTCCATTGAGGATGTTCTATTGGTAAGATGTTTGAAACATAATCTAATTAGTGTCAGCCAATTATGTGATAAAGGCTATACGGTCACTTTTGATAAAAAATCATGCAATGTACTAGATAACAATAAATCTTGTTTACTTTTAGCTAACCGATGTAACAATGTCTATGTTATAAATTCTAATGAATTAACACAGGAAAATATGAGGTGCTTTGTTACAAGAAATGAGGATGGTTGGTTATGGCATAGAAGACTTGGACACACAGCTATGGACAATCTCAACAAACTCGTAACTAAGGAGCTTGTAAGGGGGATTCCTAAATTCAAATTTGAGAAAGATAAATCGTGTGAGTCGTGCCAATTTGGTAAGCAAACTAAAAGTTCTCACAAACCCCAAGAAAATGGTATCAACTTCTAGACCCCTTGAACTCTTGCACATGGATCTTTTTGGACCATCACGGACACATAGTAATGGAGGTGTACAATATGCTTTTGTAATTGTTGATGATTATAGTCACATTGTATGTATTTCAAAAATTCTGTCAAATAGTGGAAAATGAGAAAAGCCTCACCATTGTCACTATTCGTAGTGATCATGGTGGAGAATTTCAAAACGAACTCTTCACCTTATTTTGTGACAAAAAGGGAATAAAATATGAGTTCGCTTGTCCTCGCACTCCCCAACAAAATGGGGTTGTTGAAAGGAAAATTGATCTCTTCAAGAAATGGCCCGAACCATGCTTAATGAAAAAGATTTACCTAAATTATTTTGGGCGGAGGCTGTCAATACAGCATGTTACACAATTAACCAAGTAATCATTAGAAAATATCTTGAGAAAACTCCTTTTGAACTATATTATGGCAAAATTCACAACTTAAGTTACTTTCGCGTCTTTGGGTGTAAAGTGTTTATTTTAAATACTCTTGATAATTTGGAAAATTTTAATCGTAAAAGAATGAAGGTGTCTTCTTAAGATATTCTCTTAGTAGCAAAGCATATCGTGTATTTAATAAAAGAAGATGCACAGTTCAGGAATCTATTGATGTCATTTTTGATGAAACTAATCCCTACACCAAAGAAATATTGCATGTTATTGATGATGATGAGACAGGTGTTCGGGTTGAAAAGAAACATGTTCACGTTAAAGAAGACCCAAATATGAATGATCAAAATCAAAAATCTCATCAAGATGAAGATGCATCCAAATCGCAAATAGAAGAGATGCCTGCAGAACAAATTGATGTCATGGAAGATGAACATGTACAACATCAAATTTTCACAGGTGAAAGACGCCCCGCATGGAAAATCATGTCAAGCCATCCACCAACTCTTATACGAAGCGACATGTCAAAAGGGATAACTACTCGCACATAAGCTCAAAATTTCATGTGTTTTTCCGCATTCGTTTCCATACTTGAACCTAAGAACATTAAGGAGGCCATGCAAGATAATGACTGGATCGTTGCCATGCAAGAAGAACTTAATCAATTTGAAAGGAATCAAGTATGGAGACTTGTTCCTAGACCTTATAATAGAACTATACTTGGAACTAAGTGGGTGTTTAGGAACAAGTTAGATGAATCCGGATCAATCACTAGAAATAAGGCCCGTCTTGTTGCACAAGGTTATAATCAACAAGAAGGTGTAGATTTTGATAAAACTATTGCACCTGCTGCATGGCTTGAAGCCATTCGTATTAAACTTGCATTTGCTGCTTATATGGATTTTAGTCTCTTCCAAATGGATGTTAAAAGTGCATTTTTAAATGGTTTTATTTCCGAAGAAGTTTATGTTGCAAAACTAGCGGGATTCACTGATCCCACACACCCAAACCAAGTATTTCGTCTTGATAAAGCATTGTATGGTTTGAAGCAAGCCCCTCGTGCTTGGTATGAACGACTAAGTTCATTTCTACTTCACATAAGTTTTTCTAAAGGAAAAAAGTAGACACTACACTATTTATGAAACATGTTTCTAAAGACATTTTAATCGTTCAAATATATGTTGATGCTATTAAATTTGGATCCACTAATAAAAATCTTTGCAAGGAATTCTCAATGCAAATGCAGGATGAATTCGAAATGAGCATGATGGGAGAACTAACTTATTTTTTTGGGCTTCAAATACAACAAAAAAAGGATGACATCTTTATCAATCAATCCAAGTATGCAAAGAAATTAGTTAAAAAGTTTGGACTTAAAACTGCAAATGCTTACAAAACACCTATGGCCACTACCACCAAGCTTTCTGTCGCGTCCCACTTTCCAAAAATACGGAATACGAGTATATGATATTGGCCCAGCGAATGACTAACGTCACCCATAAGCTGTTTATCCGATCCACTCAACAATATAATCAATACAAAATAATTGCGCAAGCAATAATAATAATCTCATGAACAATTATACTTGGAATTAAGCAATAAAAGTATCCAAATACAATAATAATCCAATATCTGGAAACAAATAACAATATTTGGGACATAAGTCCGAAACAAAAATAAATCCCAATACAATGGTAATAATTCTCAATGCAATAAGTTCATTTAAGCAATAAGCAATTAGAAAGCAGTAGTCTTCAGACTGTTTGTTCTCCAACTCCAGCATGCAACTGTTCTCCAAAATCTGCAATTTAATAAATTGCAGGAAGAGAAAAAGAAAACAAAACGCTCGTTAATGCAAATTACGGACCGCTTGTAGTGCAGGCACAAGTACATGGGAAAAAGGATAACTAATAACATGGAATAGGCATGATAACAAAATACAACAACTAGCATGGCAAGATAAACAAGTGTAAGTGGCATGTAATAAGTGTTGAGTCAACAAGTATCATGTAATATTCGATGTCAATAGGAACAATGATGCACAATATGCAATATCGATATTGTGTTAATCCTTAAGTCTATTATTCATTTTAATCCTAACTAATGCATGTACTACTGTGTCCCATGTGTTTTGTACCACAGGTGCGATGCATGCAATTAATTTTGTTTTAGACTGAAGTGGTGAATTCTATAGATCATGTGTCGGTACGGTAATCACTGATACGATACAATATTGCTGCACAATTCATTATAATGATACACTGATTCACGGGTTCACGAGTTCACGGATTCACGACACGAAAGATAGGGGTGCCGTAGTCAGCGCTCCACAATCAATCGGTAAACATTGGTCGACACAGTCACTATATTATTCACTACTCAAGTCATTCCCTTAAACCCCGGCTTGTTAACAATTTTATTAATGCAACAATACAATGCAATATGCAAATATGAGACATTAGATGAACGATAATAACAATAGGAAAACAATAGAATGATAACATGGAATATGATGTACTAGATATCCAAGCAACATGGTATAGGGTATTTTACAAGTATTCGATAAGTATAACACAAATAACACATCAAACACAGATATCTCAAGATAGCATGAACATATACATCAAAAGTGGTCAACCCTAGATCAATTCATGTCATATATGTCGTGAGGCAACTATGGTCAAATCATCACAATAAAGACAATATCAATAAGGGGTTTCACACACGAATTGTCTCTGGAATCCAACTACACTACAAGCGGTATTTGGTACTTGTATTTGTAAAGAAATTTAATACAAGTTACTTGCCTTATAAATGGTGAGAACGGATACCAAGAATAACGTGATGAGAATCTCGAAGCAACGAACCCACGAACACACAATAACACGTGCACAATACGTGTAATAAAGATCCAAAGCAAAGGCGGCACAAAAAAACTCAGTAATAACAGCAAGAAGAGACAGGCACTGCAACAAAAGGATGGCAGCAACAGCAGAAGGGGGGAGCGCCGGCCAGGGGCGGTGGCGCTGGCGACTAGAGGGGCAGCGATGCAAGGCAGGGGCGGCACGCCGACGTAGGGATTGGGGGAGCAGCAAAGGGGAGATCGGGATATGGGTCTTTGAGGTGGCGTCGCTTGCTGAGGTGTCGCCAGAGGTTTGACGGGGTCTGGGCAGCGCTCTGGGTGTCGATGGGAGGACGGCGACTGAGGGGGATGGTCGCCGGAGATTGGGGTGATCGGGATTTGGGTTTTGTGTGTTCAGACGTCGGCTAATGTTGAGGAGAGAGAAGAAGGGAGACAGGGGGTTGCTGGCAGCACCGATACAAGGGCAGCGATGATGGGGTGGTCGCCGGAGGGGGTGGCGATCGGGGGGTGGCCGGAGTTGGCCGGAGAAGAAGGACAGAGATGGGTTCACCTGGGTTTGGGTGGGAAAACGGGGAGAGAGAAAACAGGGAGGAAAGAGGAGAGAGATTAGACGGCTAGGATTTCGATTTGTGTGTAAATAAGGATTTGCATTATGGTTGTATTTATTGGGTACAATTGGAATGTTGGGTTAGTAGTTTAGGATCCAATAAGAGTGATTTTGGGTCAAAAACAAATCAAATTGAGTTTTAGGGTTCAATAAGAAATAGATCAAAATCAATCGGGTTCAAATAAAAATACCCACAATAAATAAGAGAGCAATATGATCAATAAGAATTTCTCGATAAAAAAGAACGAAGAAATTTTACGAACAAAAATTTAAATCCAAATAAATAAATAAATAATACAAATGCATTAAAATATAAATTAGGGCTTGAAAATAAATTTGGAATTCGCCAATAAAATCAGATCAAGTACGAAATAAAAATAATTCGGTAAATGAATTTTAATTAAATAATCAAGAAATACAAATTAATAATCATAATCATAAAAATAATAAAATTACATAACAAAATAGTATCCAGGTTTAACAACTTTATTAAAATAATCCAATAATAATAATATATTTGTTTTCGAGCTCAATTATAAATAGTCGATCAATAAGTCATAGAAATATATTAAATTACACAATTATTCGAAATAAATATAATTATCGATAGAAAAACACTTTAATATAAAATCCAAAACGATTTTAATAAATAATGAATTTATAAATATCGAAATACAGAAAATATTCAGAAAATACGTATTTACGGGAATGGGGTTTACACTTTCAAAAGATGAATCTGGTAATAATGTTGATATCTCCACTTATCGAGGTATGATTGGTAGTTTACTCTATATTACTACATCTCGTCCAGATATTATGTTTAGTGTTTGTTTATGTGCACGCTTTCAATCATGTCCCGAAGAATCACATTTGGTTGTCGTTAAGCATATCATTCGATATCACAAAGGCACACCAAATACTGAACTTTGGTGTCCGAAAAATAGAAATTTTTCTCTTGTAGGATATTCTGATGCAGATTATGCCGGTAGCTTGACCGATAGAAAGAGCACTAGCGGTACATGTCACTTCTTGGGAAACTGCCTGTCTCGTGGGCATCCAAGAAGCAAAACTCTATAACTCTCTCTACTGCCGAAGCTAAATATATCGCAGCAGGATCCTGCTGTGCACAGGTATTATGGATGAAATATACTCTCGAAGATTACAAGATATTCTTTGATCATATTCCAATAAAATGTGACAACATTAGCACTGTTCATATGACCAAAAATTCTGACCAACACAGTCGCACAAAATACATTGATATTAGGTATCATTTTATTAAAGGTCACTTCCAAAAGGGGGATATTTTACTTGAATATATTTCTACTGATTCACAACTTGCGGATATTTTTACAAAATCTGTAGATGAAAAACGATTTCATTTTTTGAAAGGAGAACTAAATGTGATTGATATCTTAGCATGAAATTCCATTCTGCGGTCGACTGAACGGGCGACGGTACGCCTGTGAGGGTGTACGGTCGACCGGTTTCCTCTCGGTTAAAAATGGTTTTATACACTATTTTCAAAAAAATGGTTTCTACTATTTGCGATCGACCTTGCGGTCGACCGGCTCATCCCCTGGATTTTTTTTTGTCTTTACAAAATAAACAGTCTACCGGTTTGCCCTCTGTGATCTGTTGTGTTTTTGAAAAGGGGGTGCGGTCGACCGGTATGCTCTCGGGAAATTTTTTTCATCTCTGTTGCGGTCGACCGGTCTCCTCTCTGGTCTTCGATAACAACTCTTTTTAAAACCATTTTTTTTGTGATTCTTGCAATTCAATTTTTTATTATCCTTGCATTAGGGAGGATCTCAAATCTATGATATTATGAAGAGCTCTCACTGTATAGCAAAGAGTCTCGCTATCAACGGTATCAGGTATAACACTTCGTTCTTTTCAAACTCTATCCCTCCTGTCTATTTTGATTAATGAGTTTTTTTTTGTGCTCTAAATGGAATATCTTATTCACTTTTCTTCTACTTAATCCCTCTTGGTGTGTTCCAAAAAAGGGGGAGAATTTCTTTTGAAATGTTTGGAATGTTTTCAAATAAAGTCTAAAGTATTCATGAAAAGTTTTCACATGCTTTACAATGATTATATGAATGTTTTCAACTACAAATATGTTTTCAAAAGTTTTACACTAATTATATATGTTATAGTTCCGTATAACAGGTGGCATTGAATTAAGGGGGAGCATTTATATTTCTCTTAAAAGCTCTTACTTATGAAATTCTGTGTTACAGGATATACTAAATTCAGGGGGAGTATTTATGTGGCCTATTTTAATTTTCAAACATTCTAGAATGTTTTGTTCTCACCAAAAGGAGGAGATTGTTGACTCTTAGTTTGGTGTGCACAAAACGTGCTCATTAATACTAATAAGTTTAAAGTTAGTTGTTCAGATTTTCGGGATCAAATAAGGAGAGTAATATCAACAAATATCAACAAGAGATCCAAGAGAGATTCAGAAATATTCAAACAAGGAAAGTAATAAAGATAGTTGGCAAACACAAGCAAAAGAGGAAGATATTCAAAAAAAGTTCTTGATTAATTGGTCTACAAGCAAAAGAGAAAGATATCAAGACCTGAATTTTTTCTTCTATTTTCGTGAGATTTTAATTGTATAAGATTGATTAAAGATTGAATAGTTTATGGAATGAAAACAGAGTGAATTCGGAATATACAGCGCGATACTAGTCGACCGTACTTCATGACAGTCGACCGCAACCTTGAGTTGTTTGAGAAGCGGTCGACCTTTCACCTCTCTACTTTACGTCAGAGAGCTGAACGGTCGACCGTGCCAATATGCCGGTCGACAGCACTTTGCGCTGTGTGTATTCTTGGAAAGTATCGTTTCTATTTTTGATCGATACACTTCCCCGTCTACTTATATTGGACGAATCCACTGTGTGTTCTCAACTCTATTACTTCTGAAAAAATATTCTGAACGAATTTTTCGATAATCAATCCGAGTGTGAGCAATACTTTTTCTGTATTCTTCAGTCAGGATCATTAACGATCTTGAGTTTTGGTTTTTCTTTCTTTTCCACTTCGGTGAGATTGACGGGACTTATGTTAGAAGTCCAGTGGGTGTAATAGGTCTCTCGGCCTGAATCCGAGAATCACTATACAAAGGGTTTTCAGTATAGTGGAACGCTTATGGTGGAGAATTGCTACAAGTAGGTGGTGTGGACGTAGACCTGGGGGTCGAACCACGTTATATCACTGCATCATCTGTGTTTGCTGCTCTTAACTCTTTTACTTACCTTGCACTTTATTTTATTAATTTTTAATTCCGCACAATCACCTTATTCACCCCCCCCCCTAAGGTGATTCACATGGTATATAATGAAGCTCATAAATAAAGTATATATACAAAATTTTCTTAGAAGGTTATGGAGTAGTTAGTGTATGGTCACTAATTTTGTACAATACTTTTTTTTGATAACTCGGATAGGGTCTGCCGACCCCAGCCATACCAAAAAATATATAAATCATAACGTCAATTACAGAAGAGTTTTACAAGCCGTAAAACAAAGTATAAAGAGAAACAGACCTGCGAACACAATCATACAATAGGCTACTCAAACAAAATAATGAAGTAGAACAAAAGCGAGACAAGACACTGATACTATGCACCAGGCAAAGGAAGCAAGAAGAGAGCCGCTAAGCAAACGATCCAAACACTCGGACTATAAGCCAATCTCACGGGACAGATCGGAGGGACACCACCACCAAGAGGCAGAAGACCCTTCGACCCGAAAGGTAGGGACCGGCACACAAATGCACAGGAGTGCAGCCCATCCGCTCCTGCCTCCCCTAGCCAACACCAGACATCAGCAAAGGAGAATGAGAACAGACTCCTGCACATATACATCCTGCCAAAGAAGCGAAAGCTCGGGAGGGAGACTCCATGGCGCCCGATAGACCCTCAGCAACAAAGCTGAGCAAAAACCCACCGAGAATAAGCAAGACCAATCGAAAACACCACAATACCTGAGAGAAACATACACACAACAGAAAAGAATACCACCAGCGGACAAACAAGAGAAAACTGCTGATGATCACACAAATACAAGGGAAGAGGAGCCCAAACATAAATAACAGAGCATAAGACAACCAAAGCTGAGCACATGCCAGAGAACCAATACAACAATCCCCTGCCCTTGACCGAAACTGAGTCCCACAGCATAAAGGGGCTGCCAGGGCACATTACAAATGCCCAAACAGACATCAAATGGCAACCCCGAAGGCCAAAAACCAGCTCAGAACCCTGAGCATAAAAGTATATAACCACAGCCAAAACAATAGGAAGCAAAAGAAACTAGTCTTGAGCTGCTGGGGCAGTAGAAGCCCCACCAAAGTCCTCCCGGCAAAAAGGCAGGCAAAAGAGAACAAGCTAGATGGCTGTTAAACCTGCGAGAAGAGAAACAGGACTTAACCCAGGAAAAACATAGAAACCAAAGACTATAATGCATTAAGGTTGGTAAGGCAACACATAGCCTCGTCTAAACGATGACAAAAGGAGCTGCTAATGGCCTCAGATTTTAAAGAAGAAGACCACAGCCTGAACAGAAACATGAATTCTTCGATACACTTATGGATAGTTGAAACATAGTTCTTGAAAATCCTATTATTCCTTTCCTTCCATAAAATCCAAATGATAATAAGCACCGATAGGGACCAGGCACAGGAGAATTTAGGAAATGATGGGATGGACCAACACGCAGATAAGTTGGAAGGAATCGAGGGGAATTCCCAAGCTAGGGTGCTAAGCTTCCAAAGAGGAAGGATGAAAGGGCAACTCACAAAAAGGTGCTCGACATCCTCGGGGGCTTCCGAGCATAGGGGGCACAGTTGCCCCCACGCTAAATCCCTCTTGTTGAGGTTGTCGACCGTGAGTAATTTGTTGTTAAAGGCAAGCCAGGACGTGATTTTAACCTTAAGTGGCGAGCAAGATCCCCATAAGAATTTCGCGAAAGGCGATCGGATGCCTCGAAAATTGAGGAAATCGTAAAAAGATTTAACCGAGAATACCCCTGCCACATTCCACCTCCAAGCAATATCGTCTCTAGGGAACCAGTTAAAGTTATGCAGCAAAGAAATAAGAGCGTTGAAATCAGAGTAAAGATTAGGAGGAAGCTCTACTGAAAGAGGAATAACCCATACTCTCTGAGAGTTAACCAGGAGGTGAGAATCAGCTACAGTGGCAGAAGGATAAATAGCTAGTCAGAAGAGAGACGGGTAAGCGGAGGCTAGATTGATGTTACCTATCCACAGATCAGACCAGAATTTGGTCTTGGATCCGTCACAACATTGATGAGAAATACCACACTGGAAGGCAGCAGCCGCTTTCCATACCCCTTTACAGAAAGGGGAGGCAGAACGAGTAACATTGGGAGGGAATTCCCACCAATTAGGGACTACATGGCAGTGGCTTTTGATACTTTGAATCCAAGGTAAATGACTGTATTTATGGAATCTCCAAAGCCATTTACCCAGCAAAGCGATATTATGGTTCCTGAGGTTCAACACCCCCAACCCCCCATCAACTTTGGCAGCACAAACCGCAGTCCAGTTATAGAGATGAGATCCCGGTTTAAAGGAAGAGGAACCAGACCAGAAGAAGTTACTTCTGATCTGATCAATTCTCTTGATCACCCAGGAGGGAACATAGAAGAAGGACATCATGAAGAGAGGGATAGAGGAGAGGATGGAATTCATAAGAATCAGTCTGCCCCCCCTGGAGAGCAGTTTCCCCGACCAGACATTGAGTCTGGCTTCAATTTTGTCAATCAGGGAAAACCAGTCAGATTTATGTAGCTTACCCCATCTCAGTGGTATACCTAAATACATGATGGGGAAGGAAGCAACCGGGCAATTGAAGAAATTAGCAACCTCGGTCTGACGATTGAGGGATTCCACCAGCCACAGAATCGAAGATTTATGGAAATTGATCGAAAGACCCAACGCTAATTCGAAACAATAAAGAAGAAGTTTAAGGTTCCGAAGAGAATGGAGATTAGGTTCGGTGAAAATGATAGTATCATCAGCGTATTGCAAGTTCAATACACCATTAAAGAGATTAGATTCCCCCAGACCATCGATGACCTGAGCCTCGCGGGCGTTACGCAAAAGCCTACTAAAAACGTCCGCCACCAAGGCGAATAATAGGGAAGAAAGGGGATCCCCCTGACGGAGACCACATTTAATTTTGAACTTGTGCCCTTCTGACCCGTTAATGAAGATAGAAGAGGTGCCAGAAAAAAGACTGGATTTGATCCAAGCAATCCATTTAGGACCGAATCCTCGAGACAGAAGGATATGTAGCAAGAACTCCCAATTGACGTTGTCATAGGCTTTTTGGAAATCGAGTTTGAGCAAAATCCCTTCGGAGTGAGATCTATGACAGTGGGAGATGATTTCCTGTGCCAAAGCAACACTATCAAGGATAAAATGATCCTTGATGAAACCCGATTGAGCCGGGTCAATCAGGGGAGAGATACTAGCACTAAGTCTAGCAGAAAGAACTTTCATGATGATTTTGAAAGAGGTGTTGATCAAACTGATCGGCCTAAAATTAGCCAGCACATGAGCACCCTCCGTCTTGGGGATGAGCACAATATGCGCATAGTTGATACGATCGAAAGAAAACGATCCCTGATGCATCTCGTGAAACATGTTGAATAGGTCGTCTTTCAACCAGGGCCAGAATTTTTGGAAAAAGAAGGCCGGGAATCCGTCCGGCCCTGGGGACGAGTCGCTTTTTAACGCGAAAACTACAGATTTAATCTCCTCCAAGGAGAAAGGGGCTCCCAGCCCAGATAAGTCATGCGATTGACTACCGTAGAGGTGATCCCAATCAAGGTGGATGGAACGTTGCTTGTGCGTTCCAATCAGATTTTTGTAGAAACAAAGAAAGGCATGGTGGATCTCATGGTCAGAATTGAGATCTCTCCCGTTCTCAGTGATCGTAGAGATACGATTACAACGTTGCCTGAAAGAAGCAAAATTATGAAAGAAAGCAGTATTGACATCTCCTTCTTTTAACCAATTAATTCTGGCTCTTTGAGCCCATTTAATATGATCGAGGTGGAGAATGTCAGCATAATCGCTCTTGCACGATTGCCTTTCAGCACGAAAGGACTCCGATAACGGACCTTGTTCCTCCAGAATATCGATGGACTCAATGGAAGACAGGAGAATTTTTTTTTAGAAAAGATGTATTGTCGTTTCTTTGGTGACGCCAGATCTTGCATCCAAACTTGATGGCATGCAGTTTGAGCAGGATATTGCCAAGGCCAAAGGAGCCGGTAACAGAGGATAAACATTCCACAACGAGATTAATAAACAATTGGTCTTGCAACCAGAATTTTTCGAAACGGAATTTGTGCTGATGAGGGAAGTGATAGTTGGAGAAAAGAGCAATAGGAACGTGGTCCGAAGAAGGATTAAGTAAAACCTTGACAAAAGAGTTATGGAATTGGGCGATCCAATTATGGGAGACAAGAAAGCGGTCCAATTTGGCCAAAGTTGGAGGGGAACGTTGATTGGACCAGGTAAAAGATCTGCCATTAATCGGCAGATCAATCAATTGAAGAGAACGGATGCAATCGTTAAACAGACAAGATTGGGACATAGAAGAACCGGAGATGGACCTCTCGGCCGTAAACCTGGTGACATTGAAATCACCACCGATGAGACAAAGATCGTTAGAGAAACGGTCTAATGATTTAAATTCGTTCCAGAAAAGAGGCCGACCTACGGCAGAGGAGGGACCATAAACCGAAATGACCGTAATAGGGCAATTAAGGGCAATCCAGTGCAGGTGGACAATAAGGAAGTAATTAAGGCGATGAACCGAAATCAGGGAGAAAGACACTTCCTTGAATCCAAGAAGGATACCACCCTTAGATCCTAACGTGTCTAGGGATATCCATTTAGAAATAATGGAACCTCCTAATGAACGAAGGATGGAGGGAGAGGGTGCATCCAGCTTCGTTTCTTGGATCGAAATTAAGTCACAGTGAGAGGAATCAATTAAGTCAAAAACCGCTTGTTGTTTACTGGGACAATTAAGTCCGTGAATATGCCATAAAATACTAATCATGATGGAGAGCGTGCTCCTTAACTCAGACACGTTCTAAATGTCTAATGGAGTGGATAATAGAAGAGTCATGAGGTTCCAACAGGAAACCTAAGTCGTGAACGGTGGCAGCCAAATCTAAATCTGAAAGAGAGTCGAATTCGGGCCTAAATAGAGAGCCCAATGGTTTAGAGTGAACGCGCCCCTGAGGGCTCGGAGAAGATCCTAAGAAACGGATCTCATCCTGCAATCCATTATTAGTCGGATTGGCAGGCAAAGAAGCAAAGGAATTTTTAGCCAAAATACGCGCGCTCGACCTAATGATGCGATTGGGGCGCCTGCCTAATGATGTTTTACCAAAGTCCGACCGCCCTACCTCTGTGGAAGGGAAAGGAGCGGGTGACCGAACTTCAGAAGCAACAGAGCTGACAAGAGAGGTGGAAAGCACTTCTATCTTTCCCTGTGACAATTGAGCTTCACAACTAAGGATAGAAGAAAAGGGTGCAAGGGGAGAACGAAACTGAGGGTCCCTCAACCTTTCCGACACATCTGGGGAAACCCAGATAAGAGTCGAGAATTCGAGGCAGGGAGTAATAGAAAAACAAAAGGGGTGAGGGAAAGAGGATCCGACTCCGAGGTCAATAAACTTAAAAACCCAATCAACAATGAAACAAATAACAGGCAGAGAATAAAAGGAAAATAGTTGAGGGAGTACCTGTTTCGCTGGAGAATAACGGTTCAGCTCCGCTTCCTCTTCAATAAGTAACTCATCCTGGTTGATCCAAACCAGAGCTTTCGATGGAGGGGAAAGCTTGCCTTCGATGGCCAGAGGCAGAGGAGCTGATCCGCGAGGAGAGGAGAAATGAACTTGCTTTTGGAACTTTTCCCAAACCGAACTGAAATGCGGATTGACCTCCCACTCTGGCCACCAAGAAGAGAGCACAGCAGACTTGGAAGTGGGCTGCACTGACGCTGCACTGGGAGGAGTGGGTTTGGAGTCAGCCCGAGGGAGGGGAAGTGCCGGAGAGCGGGAACCAGTGACTATACTAGAGTCCAGGGGAGTAGAAATAGGAGAGGTGGCTCTCGCCGCTTGAAGAGAAGCTAACTCAGGGTTGATCCAGACTAGGTTAGGCACTTTAGACGGGGAGATCTGCATTTTTGAAGGCGGAACAAAACCTTTGTGTAAAGGGAATTTCCTTCCAGACGATACTATAGTCTGAACTTTACCCGCCGCCGGATCAACCTTAGGCTGAGCAGAGGAACCAGGGTGAAAAGACTTCGAAGAGTCCGGTTTGAATGGTGGTAGGGAGGAGGCCGAGGCAACAGAGAAGCGCCATTAGAGCCAACGGGGTCATGGTATTGGACGAAAACAGTGAACGAGGCGAACCCATCTTGTAGACGAAACACCTCAATACAATCCTGCTGCTCGGGGCAACGAAAGAGAGCATCCACCTGAATGCTACCGGAGGCAAGTCTAGTAGAGGAAGATATGCTGATGATGTCTCCAATACATTTGGCCATATCCCCGACCAAATGCAAAGAATCACAGAAGGGAGGTAGACCAAGAAGAGTAACCTTGGTCGGAGTGGATAGGTGGAGGTGGGATTTAAGGGGGATGTGAACCCATTTGTGCACGGTGAGAGAAATGGCACCGATGGAGAGAGGTGAATTGCCAAAGAGGTCCTTTAGAGTCTTGGGAGAGGGACATCGAATGACCATATCACCATTTGAGCAATTATAAAGAACCCAATCCCAATTCTGAACATTACAAGAGTTGGAGAGGAAGGTGTTTAAAGTGAAGAACGGAACAGTGCCTCCGTTGAATGAAATGGCGCCATACATATCGAAGAACTTCAGCCTATCTGTTAGCTCAGTCGGAGGGATGAAAACCTGGGTGACAATGGGCTTGACAGAGGGAGACGGGGAAACTTTAGGTGGAGGGGGATCTGGAGTTGAATTATCTGAGATACGGAGATTAGCAGATGGAGTAGGGAGGATAGGAGACCTGGACGATGCTTTATGCTTCTTGGGTTTGGCAGCGGACGACTCAGCCAACTTACGCTGAAGAGCTGGGAAGTCCAGCGCTGCCAAAACAGGCTCCACTATGGGAGCACCTAAGGTGAGACCCAATATTTTCTGAAGCGCAAAACAACGATGCTGAGCATGTCCGGACTTAAGGCAAAATAAGCACTTCATTTGAAATGAACAAGCTTTTTTCAGGTACGCCGGTTGAAGACACCGATAACACTTAATAGGTAGGCGGTGAGAATACGGACAAGAAGAAGAGGACGATGATGGGAATGGGGAGGCGAGAGGGCGGGAAGGGGGATACTTAGATCTCCCTAGAAACTTCTCGTCACTAGGCCTGGGAAAACCCGGGGCTTTAAGACCAAATTGAGGCCCGTCCCCGAGTGCTAACTTGCTGCAATAATTCTTTTTTTTTCCCCTTTTTAACAACATCTACCCACAAAAGATCCATGGGCCTCAACAGCGAAACAAACTAGGCCCACTATAAAGAAAGAAACTCTGGAGAGAGGAGTTTAGAGGATGCTGAATGGAGTTTCCGCAGAACCCACTCCCAGAATAGGGGAAGAAGATGGAAATTTTGTACAATACTTGATGAACTGATATCTGACATATGCTATGAATTCTTTAAAATTATTCCATGTTAAGATTATTGGTATGTACAATACATGTGTTTGTATCTTAATTATGTTGGTTATTAGAGCATTATTTTTGTTCTCTAGCTGCATAGTCATGACTAGGTGTGTTCATTGGTCAGGTCAAATCATGAACGTGCTTGAATCCAACCGGGTTTTACCTTACTTGGAAAATCCAACCAAAAGCTAAGTGGGCAGGTTGTAATTTGTAGGGCGGGTTAAATAATTTTGAAGCCCACCCAAACCCGAATCCGGGCCTGCGTCCGAGCACGCTCAAACCCTAATCTGCCGACCTGGCTATGAATATATATATTTATCTTTGTATGTATATATATAACTCTATGTTCCGTTTTGGATAAATATCTAAAATTTAAACTTTGAGGGCACAACTTGTATCATAAATATGGCTTAGAGAGGGAGACGCTAACACAAAATATTTTCACAAGATCGCAAATGGAAGGAAAAGACAGAACCACATCACGGGTCTCTCAGTTAACAGGGGATTGGACGGAAAATGAAGATTTAATTAAGGCACATATTGATAGTCATTTCCACGATCTTATAGGCCGGAACAACTCCAGAAGATGTGAGATGGCCCAGGATATGTGGAGTGAATCCAGACTAGATGGAAGTGAGGGAATCGAATCAAGATTTACAGAAGCAGAAGTGTTTGGAGCCATTAAGATGCTCGGACAGGATAAAGCGCCAGGGCTTGACGGGCTACCAATCTTTTTCTTCAAAATTTACTGGGAAATAATAAAAGAGGACCTCTTGAACATCTTCCATGAGTTATACGACGGGATGGCTAACTTGGAAAGGTTAAATTATGCCACAATCGTGTTGGTCCCCAAGAAGAAAGAAGTCACTACTCATGAAGATCTCAGACCCATAAGCTTGCTGAACGGATCGTTCAAAATCATTACGAAGGTCTTGGCCCAAAGATTAGCACCACATCTGAATGATATCATAGACCAATCGCAGAGTGGGTTCATTCGGGGTAGGGATATCATGGATAGCATAGCGTCAGCCCATGAAGTGGTTTTTCGGGGGAGCAAATCAAAAGAGGACGGTTTTATCTTAAATCTGGACTTTAAGAAAGCGTATGATTCGGTGTCGTGGGACTGTGTGGAGGAAGCCCTAGTTCTTAAGGGATTTGGGGTCAAATGGAGATCATGGATGAATAGGTGCATTCTCGGAGGAAAATCGTATGTACAGGTCAATGGCTGGCAAGGGAGAGAAATCTTGTGCAAGCGAGATTTACGCCAAGGAGATCCCTTATCGCCACTCCTCTTCGCAATTGTAGCAGACGGCCTAGCAGAGATGATTAGAAGAGCGATGGAAAACAACATAATTAAAGGGATTAGGGTAAAAGGGATCGACAAGCCGATGGCGATCTTACAATATGCAGACGACACGATCATTTTCGGTAAAGCTACGATGGAAGAAGCGGCGACCATCAACACTGTACTAGCTTGTTTCCATAGCTGGTCAGGTCTGAAGGTTAACTTAGACAAGACCTGTATCGTCCCCCTCTGCCAAGACCCGTCGACCTCCTACTCGGTTATAAAGGATATATTGGGATGTAATATAGGCACTTTTCCGATTAAATACTTAGGGACGCCTATTAAGCCAGGTCCGCTCCAGAGGGAGGATTGGAGCGGCATCATCTCCAAAATTGAAAAGAAGCTGGCAGGATGGCAAAGCAGGTTCCTGTCCCTGGGGGGTAGGATCATTTTACTCAACTCCGTTGTTAGCACGATCCCATTGTACCTGATGTCCATCTACGAAATGCCGAAATGGGTTATCAAAAGGATTGACAAACTGCGAAGAAGATTCCTGTGGAAAGGTACGGACGAGGGAAACAAGGGTTTCCACCTGGTCAATTGGGGAAGAGTATGCAAGAGAAGGGAGTTCGGAGGTCTGGGTATCGTAAACCTCCATGACATGAACAAGGCACTACTATGTAAGTGGTGGTGGAAGATTGCTAACAAGCACAGAGGATGGTGGAACGATTCGTTCAACCTATATCGCAAAAGACGTAAATACCGCTTCGGAGGAAGGAGCAAATTTGCAAAAGTGTCCTTCCTATGGAAGGGGATAGCTAAGCAGGGAGATATTTTTCATTCCAATACCACTTGTAAAGTGGGTAACGGGAAAAATACCAGATTTTGGAAAGATAAGTGGTGTGGTCAGACGAGTCTGCAAAACCAATTTCCGTTAGCGGCCAAAGCTACGCAGAACCTAGACCTAGCGGTGGCAGACGTTCGGAAAAACGGAAAACTAACGTTTATTGTATCCAACTGTGATAACACAGATAGCAGGGTACAATTTGAAGATATGAATAAACTTATCCTTCAAGATGGAGATCGTGAAAATAATTCGGAAGACGTAAGATGGTGGGATAGGGAAAACTCAAAAGTCTATTCGGTCTCATCAATGTATAAATGGATAAACGATGGAGGTACGAGATGCCAAGTCCAATCGGTTAAATGGGGGGCCAAAGTTCCATACAGAGTCAGAGTCTTTTGTTGGTTAGCACATAGTAATGCGATACTGTCAAAAGTTAACCTTAGGAAGAGGATCTCGAACATCGATGTCATATGCGAGACGTGTAAACTACAAGAAGAAGATGTCGACCACATTCTCTTCCAATGTCCAAAAGCGCAGCTTATTTGGGATATAGTGTGTAGGGGTTTTGGATGTCAACGGGTTCCGAACAATACTACTGACATATGGGTTCACATTAGAGAGTTACACATCAAATTAGAAGATAGGAAAGCCTGGGACATAGCAACAGCGGCCTCTTTATGGAGTCTTTGGATAGAAAGAAATGATCTTATTTTTCGCAATAAAGTTTACAGATTTCCATTCTCTATGAATAAAATATTTCTTTTGATTCATGATTGGGCAGGTGCTCAGGAGCAGGCCAAAAGGATCAGGAACAGTAATGAAGAATAGAGAAGCTTGCCCACGATGTATGGGTTGAAGGGAGGACTGTTGCTAGATGGTTTTATGCTGTTTCTACTACTGCTGTTTGATGAACACATTATTATTCACACTTAGAAGCAATAATCTTATTGTAAATGCACATTTAAAAGCTCTATATGTGGTATTTAACTCTTATTTTCTCTTTTCCATAGGAAACAGCCTATAACAGCAAAACAAAGCAGATCCAGGACTTCAAGGATGATACACAGAATATTACAGAGCATCAGTCGACTGAGTCTTCCACACAGGTCGACTGAATAGAGAAATCAAATGTACACAGAAGTTTCGGCATAGTCGACTTACTCCAACACCAGTCGACTGGGCTGATCAATTGAGAAATCTTCAGAAGTCTCGACACAGTCGACTGGTTCGAAGACAAGTCGACTGGTCTGCGGCGGAGTTAACAGATAAGATATTCGAAGATATACCTGCATCTAATTCCAAATCTATTTGAATCCAGATTTTATGCGAATTCTCCAACAAACCAAATCTAGAGACTGGGAATTAGCAAAAGGCGTGGTTAACAGATAAGGAAGGAAAGAAGAAACGAGAAAGAAATAAATCATCAAATCAATTAAAGAAGGATTTTCCTGAAAAAGGGGAAACCCTAATTCTTCAGCCGTGTTCTATAAATATCAGTAAAGGGATATCCTCTCTCGCTCTCTCTCTCTGGACTCCATCTTTTGATCATCATCTTCCACAAACACCCACCACCGAATCACAGGAGTCTGAGCGTTCAAGTCATCAACAGGGGTATTATTCTACCAGCATCGAGGAAGGAGATAGGAGACCAAGTATTCGAAGGCAGCCGACTGTGTGACAGCCAGTCGACCTCATTGCCGGACTTCATTAGTTTATTTCTTCTCTCTCTATTCTTTTATGTTGGTCATGTATTCGAACTTGTTGATTAATAAAAGTATTATTATGTGGAACTAATTTTATAGTTGGGTAGATTGAAGCCGTAGTTATGTAGTGCTATGTTCTTCTGAAATCTTCTATTTTACTTATTGATTGAATCTGAATGAAGTGATATAGATTGATGGTAATCAACTTATTCTCAAAGCTCTGAGAGCAGTCGACTGAGGTGAGAGCCAGTCGACTGACGTACAGAACTTGAGATTATCAAGTTTGCATTACCATCCATCTGAATCTGTTAGATGAGCATATTGAGACGACCCGTATCTCGTGCCCGTAACTTGTAACAAAGGAATCTTTAGGGGTTCCTGGTTCAATCAACTTAAGGGATCTAGATCTGATACCAATTTCTAGAACCTTGAGTGTTTATTCGTTTCCACTGATCTTATGTTTTCTTTAAGCACAATTTAGTAGATAACATGCTAAACACTTAATGAAAGAAACGAATTAGAGTAGATACCATGCCTAATTCTTGGCTTAGGGAAACATTACTTTAAGGAGTAGATACCATGCCCTTGAAGAGAACAAACATGAGTAATAAGAAGAAGTTTAGAAGGTGACTTAGTATTACTGACTATTGGTGTAAATCTAAACCCAACTATTTAATCGATATTTGTGATTCAACACTTCTTAATTTAGTTTTAATCTTTTTATTTCTTTTAGACATTTAAAACAACTCTTTATGATTCTTCTTCTTTTTATTGATTAGTAAGTTAAAGTCTACAATCTCTGTGGGATCGACCCTTGCTATTGCTACGCTTTTCTAAACGATTCGTGCACTTGCGAGGTTTATAATTTGTGTCTAGTTTTATCTATTTATTTAGGTATCTAGATTGCACAAACACTGTTGCTTTTCCTTTTACAGGTTATGATATTTTGATGTATGGAGATGTTGTAGTAGTTTAGTTTGGGATGTTTGGAGATGTTGTATTAGTTTAGTATGGGTTGCTGTTACGACAGCTCTTTTGTAATATTAGTACTGTGTAATGCTGTGTTTCCTTAATCCTTTTAATGAAACGATGGCTTAGGTCATCTTATTATCAAAAAAAAAAAAAAAAAACTTGTATCATAAATAAATGTGTTGTTATTGATTATGATTATAACACAAAATATTTCTGTGTATGCTTTATAAATAATATGTAGGCTAAATATAATAAAATCTTATCCAACTATTGTGCATTTTTTTTAAAAAACACACCAAACTTTTTTTTTAAAAAACTTCACCCAACTATGTTTTTCAGGCATGGGTGAGTGAAGTTTTTTTTAAAAAAATGTGTTAAAAACAGGTGAGGGTTTTTTTATTAAAAAAAAATGAGTGTGGTTTTTTCAAAATGCACAATAGTTGGGTGAGATTTTTTTTATATTTAGCCTAACATGTATTGATATTCTGGATTATTTGATTATTCGATTTAGTGATTTTCTTATGATTTAATATTTTTAAAACTATTTAATGATTTTAACAAAATTCACATAGGGCGTACTATTTAATGATGTTTCTTTTTCTACGTATTGTTAATTGTTGTCAGAAAGATTGAAGAATTTGTTGATATTATATTGATTTTTTTTATGGACATGATTTTAAATTACACCCGTCGACCAATGGCGGATCTGGGCCCAAGCAGCCCAAACGGTTGCTTTGGTCCCCCAAATTTTACAGGGCCCTTTTTTATAAAAAAATATTCACTAGAAAGGGAAAAAGAAAAAAGAAAAAAAAAGGGGGAAAGAAACCCAACCGTCACCCTGATTTCTCTCCCTTGATTTGGACGCAATTCACTGTTAAATTTTAATCCCTCTCTTCCTCTCTCTCTCCATCCCAAATTTTCTTTTGCTTTTGGACCTTTGGTGTTCTTCTTCTTAGTTCTTCCATCCAGAGGAGTAGAGGACCAGAACCACTGAACCAGAACCACTGAACCAGAAATCACCGACACCGTCGCCGCATCACCGACTCGCCGCGTTGTCCGTTGCCCGTCTCCCGTCGCACGTCGCCAACTTCGGACATTGTTGTGCCAGCCTGCCAGGTAATTTCTTTCACTCTTCAGACTTCTGTCTTCATCTTCTTCTTTTTTCTTTAAGTTTTAATCATCTGTGACTCAGTGACTGTGGACAGTGGAATGGAATGGGGTGTTAGTGTTATACTATTATTACTTATTAGTAACTAGTTAATACTATTATACCATTTAATCATCTTGTTAGTAACTTAGTGTTCAGTGGTTTACTTATTAGTTAATACTATTTAATCATCTTATTAGTTAATACTATTGAATCATCAGTGGAATGTGGTGTTAGTGTTCCTGTTTGCCTCTTGTTTTTTAAAGTCATTTAATCATTGATTTATTTGGTGCTAAGTGTGGGCCACCAGTGGTGTGATGAGTATGCTGGCCCTGATTTTGAAAGTGACAGGTGACTTAGTGAGAACATTAAAAAAATTATATGGTAGTTGGTCAAATAATTTATATTGTGTTCTCAAATCAAATATTAAATAATTTGTATTGTGTTACTAATCACTGAATAATTTGTATTGTACTTGGGTATTTGAGATTATGTAAAGAAATAATTGCAATATTAATTTAGTATTTGTATTTTATAATTTCAGATATCATTCGGAGGAGTATTCATTTCTTGATTTGGGACTGAAATTGGAGAAAATTATTGAAGATTTCAAAGAGAAGGCAAATTTCGAAGCTACAACAATTAGGTACTATTGTTCCTTAACTTTGTTATTTAAATTTTGTATTGCTAATTTAAAGTATGTCTCCTAGAAAGTATGATTCCAGACATGAAAAAAGAAAAAAACACAAAGAATTGAAGAATTTACCAAATCTCAAAAAGATGCAATGGAAATTTTTTTTTAAAAAAACTAACCAAACTAATTTGGCTAGTGAAAATGTTGAACCTCAAGATCTGGTTAGTGAGGAACATATAAATGAATCAATTGATGAGAAATTTGAACATATAATGAATGAGGAGTGTAATAAGGATGATGGACTTGAAAAATTGGCAAATGAAGAAGCTAACCATGTTAATAAATTGGTAAATGAAATTGATCATAATGAATATGTACACAAAGATTATGAAACTTTAAATTATGATCCAGAAAAATGGGGGATTGTTAATCAAGATTTTAGAGACTTATTGGTAGTAAAAGGTCCATTTAGAGTTAATGATATCAACTTTCCTCTAAATGATTTCAATAGACATTTCTCTTACTCATACTATATTAGAAAATTACAAAACGGAAAGAAACAAGATAGAGTTTGGTTGGTGTATTCAAATTTCTTAGACAAAGTTTTTTGCTTTTGTTGTAAATTGTTTACGCAACAAACAAATGTCTCTAATTTGGTTTCCGAAGAATATTTTGATTGGAGAAATCTTGGTCAAAGACTTAAGGAACATAAAACTAGTAGTGATCATCTTGCTTGTTTAAGTAAATGGCTTGAATTGGAAGTTAGATTGAAAAAAAAAATTAAACAATTGATAAAAGCGTGCAAGAAGAGATTAACAAAGAGAGGGAACATTGGAGGCGATTATTAGTGAGGATAATTGCCCTTGTGAATACTCTTGCTAAAAATAATATGGGATTTCGTGGACACATTGAAAAACTTCATCAAAAAAATAATGGAAACTTTTTAAGTTTTATTGAAATGATCGGTGAATTTGATCCTGTAATGCAAGAACATCTTAGACGCACTAATAGAAGTGAAATTCATTATCATTATTTTGGTCCTAGTATTCAAAATGAATTAATTCAAATGTTGGCGAATGAGATTAAAAATATAATTTTGAAGAAAATTAAGGAAGCGAAGTATTTTTCAATTATAATTGATTGTACTCCAGATATAAGGCATGAAGAACAAATGTCACTAGTTGTAAGATGTGTGGATGTTTCTTCAAATCCAAATAAAGTAGAAGAGTTTTTCTTAGGATTTTTGAAAGTGCATGATACATCGGGTCTTAGCCTTTTTAAGGAGCTTGAAAGTGAATTAGAGACTAATCAACTTAATATCGATGATATTAGAGGACAAGGATATTAGAGGCAAATTTTGGATGCAAACAACGAGCTTGCTTTGGTGAATATGGATTGTGTATGCAATGTTATTATGTTAAAGATTTAAATGTAGCAAGTAAGACTTTTTTAAATAGTTGAGATCATGTATTTTGTTTTTATTGTTAGAGTTTGTCCGAGTTTCTTTTTGCCATGATACATTTTATGGAAAATGTGTGCGTTATCAATTAATTTTTTTTGAAAGGATATATATATAAATTTGATTTCATTTAACTAGTTTGTCCTCCAAGGCTCAAAGTTTGTTTGTATTTAAATAATTCTCATTTTTTATTTTGTAAACTTTCAAACGGCCTCATTTTAAAACTTGCTTAGGGCCCTCTGAAACTCAGATACGCCCCTGTCGTCGACGTTGAATAAATTCCGTCTGCCCATATAAACCTAGTCCGGACCCAAAGTCTGCCCAACCCAGGGTTCAAGCACCCCCTATAATGGAGACCGTCTATTTTCACTCGTGGGTTGAGGTTAGGGTTAAACCCGTCCACCCAGGCCCGCATATCCCTAGTCATGACCGTCTATTTTCACTTTTGTTTTAAAAAAATGGTGAATGACCTATTGGTATCTAAATTTGGTGTAAATTAGCTACACACACCTAAAGTGAAAATAATACTCCAATAGCACCCAAACTTTTATCATTTGGATCTAAAGACCTCCGCCATTTATTTCTCAGTTAGGTTGGTAGAATATTTCAGGAATATGCCTCTTAACAGGCATGTGAAATTATAAAAATATCCCTCTAAAAAAAAAATCAAAACCCCATCTCTCCTTTTCTCTCCTTTGCCTGGCTCTCTCTCTCTCTCTCTCTCTCTCCTCTCTCTCTCTTAGAAATCTTAGCACCCTGAAGCTCCTTCTTCAGTGCCACTCTTGTCACTGCCACAGTTCACCACTGCCGCCACCCATCTCCATCTCCATCTCCATCCCGCGCTCTCGGAATCCCCCCCAAACCCCCAAATACAACCCCTAACCCTAAAATCCTCATCGATCTTCCTCCGCTCCTTCTCTTCCCACGCCGACCACCTCACCAAGGAAGAAGTCGACGACCGTGGCTGCATTGTTTTTGGGGATTGGAGCGACTGGATTTGTTCAGAAGTCGATGTCAATCGTGGCTGCATTGTTGACGGGGTTGAGCATCACTTTCTTGAATGATAGGTGAGTCTCTTGATTAGCTTTGGATGGATGTGAATTTGAGAATGATAGTGATAGTTGATTTTCGATTGCTTGAGGGAAATTGACTGGCTGAGGTTGTTTGCTAAATGAAGTTGCTAATTTTTGTTTTTGTTCTTATTGTTGGTAATTCTAGAAAGTAGATTTTTGTTTATTTGTTGATGTTGTTTGGTACTGAGATGGAGATATGTTTAGTTTATTGGCTTGAGTTCTTAACAATTATATTAAAATACATTAAGTGGGGGTTATTACTAATGTTTTATAGAAAGTTTCTGCTAGTATGTGACTAGGTATGCATTTGGCCATGGATGATTAAAACATGAGTCCTTTGGAATTTATATTGAAATCGAGGGTGATAGAAGCCAGAGGAGGTTAATTTATTGGATTTCTTGTAGCCTCTTGAATACATAGTTTTAATCTGTTCGGGTTTTGGGTATGTATACCATATGTTGGTACATGTTTCCTTTGTTGGCACTTGTACACAACAATTTATGTGTTTAGTGGAGACTACTTTTGATGTAGTGAACAAAAAGTGTTACTACTAATCATTGATGCGAAAAAAAATTCAATTGGGAAAGTGCAACCTTAGGCAACCTTATGCTAGATTTTGACATATTTTTATCTCTAAGATTCCGCTATCTCGTACTCAATTGTTTGACATAAGGAGTCAATCTTAGTTTCCTAGTAAGTATCACTATGTTGAAGCTGAATTATTTATGAACTGTAATTAACCTGAATTATTATGGCATAAGGGTGTATGTATTCTGAATTTTCTGAATTGATGCTTGTCACATTGCTGCAATTGCTTGCTGCTTTTGCTAAACTGTGGTGTATCACCAATTATTGCAATTTCTGAATTCTTAATAAAAGAAGTAAAGCCTATATCGCATTGACTATACTTAGGATGTATTGGTCAGGTTTTTTTTATTTTGGCTAAGCTACTGCAAGTTTATACTTAGTGACACCATTTTTTATTTCTGATGAACTAAGAGCATCTGTAGTCGTTTTCTATGTATGCAAAAATAGGGAAAAGTGTCTGTACTCGTTTTCTAAAAACCTAATTTTTGGGTTTTCGATGTACAGTACCCGACTATATTTGGCAAAAGATTTGACAATATGCATATTATAGAAATCGGAAGATGATATGCCGTTCGAGGAAAAAACCCTTTTTTTAGTGGACGGCAAATGATATGCCGTCTGGAAAAAATAAAATAAAAAAAACGAAAATTGGAAGAGACGGCAGATGTTCTGCCGTTTGAGAAATTAAAAATTAAGAACGCCTAGACGGCAGATGTTCATCCGTTTGAGAATGGGCCCAATTTTTTTTTTTTTTTTTTTTTGCCTTTTTGTGAAGGGACTGGAGATGATATCCCGTCCTTCACTTTGACAAAAAAAAATTTCCCAACGCTCTCCACAGGCAGAAGATGATATGCCATTTGATAAAAAAAAAGCCATTTTTTGGGTATTGACGACTGCAATGCTACCTCCTAATTGCTATTTCTATATTTTCCATATACCCATTTTTTAAGAAAACGACTACAAATGCTCTAATGCTTGAATATTTGGAAATTTTGATAAATCATTGCTGAAAGTTGTGTTATGAACCTACTAGTAATTTTAATTTTTGTTACCGTAAAATTCTGTAGCTATTAGCCAGGTCTTAACATTAACATGCATTTTAAATATTTTTGCATGTAATGAAAGAGATTGCAGCTATTGGATCACTGTGTTGTTTCCTTTGATCTGACAGGGAAGTATTTGATTCGCAGACTCTTATTTAACAATTTGGTCCCTTGTTTTTATTTGTGTGACAGTATGCAGTGATGACTAAAACATTGATACTTATTTTGGTTTTGAGTAATGATCCTTTGCTCTCTGTTAATTCTGAATAGTACTTATTTTGGTTTTAAGTAAGGAAATCATTGCTCTCTGTTAATCCTTTGCTCTTTGTTAATACATGATTATTCCTGAGACTTTTTTTTTGTGTGTGGTTGGCAGCAATAGAAGAAGAACAAGAAGCAGCAGCTTGCCTTGTTATATACTATTGATTGTGTAATTGTTTTATGTTATGTAATTGTTGTTTCATGTAGTTGTTTCATGTTATGTAATAAACTCTTTATTCTATGTTGGTTCTCAATAATTTGTTTGTTCTTGATGTTATGATATACTGATATATGATAATTAAGGTTCTGAACAAATTATGGATGCTGTTAAGGATTTAGAGAACAAAAGTTTTAAGGAATTTTGAAAGACTTGGTTCAATAGGCACTCTCAGTTAAAAAAACAGACTCAATTTTGAAGGACTTTTTGTTCAATTTTAAAGTAATTTAAAGGAAATTTTAAGGAATTTTTAAAGGTATTTAAAGAAAATTTTATGGAATTTTAAAGGAATGTTTAAAGAATTTTTTAAGTAATTTTAAAGGAAATTTTAAAGGAATTTTAAAGAAATTTTTAAGGCATGGAGGTAAAAAAGTAATTTCACCGCTTACTGTTAAAAAATTAACAAAGGTGGACGGCATATGTCTATAGGTTCAATTTTAAAAAGTTTTAAGTACTATTAAGATATTACCGTCACTTCAAATGTGCTTAAAGTATTACATTAAACTTTAGGTATTGCGTTGCTGCTTGTGTTATCTGTGGACCTTTGGATTGGATGTCTGTTTCGTTTCTTTGGATCTGTGTTTGGGATTTTAGGCTGCTCCATTGATGAGCTATGCCGCTTATCGATTTTGGTATTCTGTTGGTGGGTCTTTAGTGTGATCGACTGCGGGAGACCAGTATTGCGGTTCCGGTGGTTGGTGAGTCTGATTGCTGGCGTCCCTGTCTATGTGTTTATGAGTGCTTTGATTCCCTCCCAGCGTTGACATCGGCTTCCGGCTCTCCCCTACCTCTCTCGTTGCACACCTAGTTCGACGGTCTACAGTCTTCTCGTATCCAGCATCAGCATCCAACTGCGTTTATGAAGGTTCTTCACTGTCCCGCTCCCCGACCAAGCCTGCCCTGCGATCTCAACTTTTATCATTTCTTTTTGTTTCAATGTCTGTGTTTTTATTTGGGTGTTTCGTTTCATAGTGGGTTGACAGCATATTGTTTCGGCTGACCATTTGTTTTACATCTTGTAAAACCCATCTATTCTGCATTGTACAGTTATATTAATCTATATATTTTTTGATCGGGCTGGAGTCGTTAGACTCTATCCGCTTACATCAAAAAAAAAACTTTAGGTATGGATAGTTTCTTGACCTTAAAAAAAAATTGTGTGACGTGTGTATTAGATATCAGCGTTCAAGTATAGGCAAAAGGTAGAGTGTACTGTACTATGATGCTTGGAGGGCAAAAATTGTAAATTTACCCAAAATTACTCAAGAGAATTGCACAATGGAGACTTTGGCAATAACAAACAATTTCCTTCAAAAAATAATAATAATAATAATAACAAACAATTTTTACAAATTTGATGTGGGCCCTCCCACAGCCTGGGTCTACGTCAAATTTGCAAGAAAGCATGTCAGAAATGACACATTTTTTACAAATTTGATATGGGACCGGCTGATATGGGGCCACATCAAATTTGTGCAAAAGTTGTTTGTAATTGCCAAAGGAAATGGATGCAATTCATTTTGTGTATTTTCGACCAAATTTGCAATTTTCACTACAAAACAACCCAATCCAAGCGTTCTCTTAGCATGCACGATGAGGAGTCATACACATATCTCAAAATTAATTTATCCCAAAATTTATTCCAACCACTAAAATACATACAAGATTTGAGTAATTTCTTAATCATTTTTTATTTGTCTGTTAAGGTATATATAGCACAATTGGGTGGCAATGCAGACTCTACAACTCTAAATAACGTACATCTATCGGCATAGTGTCTGTCGTTTGGGGATTAGAGATCTCAATCGTACTAGGGAGGGAGGCTTTGATGGGAAAACAATTTGCTCCGACTCAGCTAATTAATTGTTGCAATGGAGATACAGAATTAGTGATGGATGGGAGATTAAGAAGAACAAGTAAAGTGCCTCGCCTTCTTGGTGTGCTATAATCACAGGGTGCACATGTCGTTAGGTCGTCGGGGCTGCAATGGTGCATTGGGGGATGGTCGCACAGCTCGATCGGGTCTGGCACGATCCATGGATTGACAATCTCCCGCTTGCAAGGCCGGACAGCTAGCTAGCGACCTTTGTGAATTGTAATGTAGATGTGGCTGATACGCAAGTTTGTGACCTGCTCTCAAACAATATTGCATGGGATTTGAATAACGTTGGCTGCAATTCTTTTAGATGATGTTTGTAAGGGGATACGTCAAGATTGCGATTCCAGTCACGCCATTATCCGATATAAGCTTCTCTGGATGGGTATATTAATCCGTATCCGAAATTGTCAGTTTCTGTTGTTTACAAATTGTGAGGTGATCATCCTCTTAAATCATATAATGTTCCTACGATGGCAATTATAGGCCGTCGAGGTCTAATACAGTGGTTCCACTGCCCGCGATGTTCCAGTTATGCCGAAGATCTCCACCACCTTATTATTAAAATGAATGATGTAGCTCAACTGCTGTGTGGGATATGTTAGGACAGCGTTTTCAACTTGATATATGTCAGTCAGGCCGGATAATCTCTTGGGTTGGTGGAAATGGTTACAATGTAGGGGGTCCAAATTGTGGGAGCTTGATTGAACGAGCAAAAGGTAGATCACTTATTGCGTCAACTTCTTGGGTGATATGGAAGCTCCGGTGAGTACGGATTCAGTAGTGGAGATAGTTTGTCGACAATGGCAAGAGTAATGGAATCCGGGCCATGGAAATGTGAATTGTTTTCCAACATGACCCACCTTTTGAAAGTATTTACAAAGCTGGACCACTTTCGAAACTATTTATCAAATTGACCCATTTGCTGTTTCAACGAGTGAGTGGAGTAAACTCGTTATCGCATATAGCGAGTGTAGTTGTACTCATTTTTTTAAAGAAATTTTGAACATAAAATGTATAACACTACACTCGCTAGTTCAAATGAACTCGCTATTTCAGATAACGAGTTGTAGCTGTACTCATTTTTCAGAGGAATTTTAAATATGCAATTTTTACCTGAAATGTACAAATTTACGCTCGCTATTCAAGATAACTAGACTCGTAGGTCAATTTGATGAATAGTTTCTAAAGTGGGTCAGTTTGGTAAATACTATCAACAAGTGGGACATTTTGGAAAAAATTAGGAAATGTGTAGTATTAAGTAAGGGGGCCTACCACCCATGGGTGGGTGAAAGTTAATTTTGATGGCTCGGTTGATGAAGAAGGCAAGACTGCTGCAGCTTTTGTTTTGAGGAATGGTAGAGGGGTTTTGTTCTGGCTGCTGGCGGTAGTTTTCTGAGCGAGGTTTCTGATGAATTGAGAGGTGCCTAGGACGGTCTTGTTGCAGCACATCGTTTTTGGTACATGCATTTGATTTGTGGGTCTACGGTGGTAGCTCTCTTCTGAATGACAATGGTAATTTATAGTCACATGATAGATAGACAAATGAATTTGAAATAATTTAATTTTACATATTTAGACCAATTTAGATGTGCAGATCAATGTGAAAGGTTTGGATCATCAATACGAAGACGAGAAGGCCGAATGCAGACGGAGAGGTGGTGTACAATAGAAGATTTTCAAATTCAATTGCTTATTTACTAAATAAGCAAGTTGCTCATACCCCTTTTTCTATATATATATACATATTCAAAAAACAAATTAACAAAACCCAACAGTATGCTAAGTTAACAGTGACTAATTCTGACCTTGAATTTGTTCTCTACATTAACCTGTAAATATACAAATACATGCCAGAGAATGTGAAAATCAATTGCATGTTTTGAATATTTGAAACAGTGATAATCACAGGCAAATCTGCCTCGCACGGACATTATAGTTCTTCATAAAAGTAGTACCTGCTCCCCAGATAAGAGTAGTTCAACGTCAAGGAAACTAAAAATACATGCATAAATATTTCCTTTTAACATGATGCGACGAATATAATAACAAAATGACTGTGCGGTTCCAGTTTTTAGTTGTACATAGCGGACCATGCTAAGGAAGTCATCAATGACAGTAGTATCAAACTATCAACTAGCATCCATCAATCTCTTGGTTTGTTACTCATATCCAGCAGGAAGAAGAGTCGCAATTAGTGAGACCGGGTTGATTCATTAGGCAGCCTTGCCTCAAAATGACACAGTGGCAGTATTAACACTTGCGAACAGTAATCATCTTCAAACCCAAATACCCAGAAGCTCCTGACAAGATCAACAATACATACATACAAATGAATGGGCGGTGAAGGTTGCACTTCCCATCTTAACTGACTGAATCTGTTTGCCAGTCTCTGAATGACTAACTAGTACATCCTAGTCATGCCAAACTGAAGAGTGCCAATTTTGTGTTGGTGAGCACCAGCAGCAGCAGTCGCAGCAGCAATCCCACCACCACCAAAAGGAGGAGCTCTTGTTGTTGCCTTGAGCATACTGACCTCATCGGCTATTCTCTGGTGATCAGATTTGCTGTTGATGATATCACCCCCACCAACTGCCGACATATGATGATGATGAAGATGATGTGGATGATAAAAAGGAGAACCACCTCTCATGTCGATAGCTATATCAGAGGAGCTCTCTGTCTTGCCTGTCATACTGCTTCTATGCATACAGTAAGGTGGCTGTGGGGGTAGCACTGGGTTATTATTTCGTATCAACCTTCTAGGATCATAGGAATCCTTCACTCCTGCACTCTCATAACCCATCACTGGCCCCACAACTTTTCCGGGCTTGGCCACTATTAGAAACAAGATACAATACAAAGATATCAGAATATTAGGTGGTATTTCAAACAAGAGATGAGAGAAAATAATAATGAATCTTCAAGTGTTTATTACCTGTTGGAAACCTTTGAGGGGGAGCCTGGGAAGGCCTAATTATATTCCCAGAAAACTTATCTGCAATATCTCTGAAATTGGGTTGCTGATCCTTTAGATGGATTGTTGTAGAATGGACCACAGTAGACCTACAGTGATGTCAACATGCAATTTTTAGTTAAAGAATGAAATAGGTTTCTTTACTAATTTTCCTTTTTTCCCTTTGCTGGAGAAAATTTACATCCAAAAGACATTAAGTTGGGAAAAACTAAAACCGAAATTTTTTGTAATGCCAAATTTTGAAACTATTTGCAAAATGAGGAGAGTTTGCAAAAAAAAAAGACAGTTGGCAAACTAATTGCGCTCGTGGACTCAACAACTAAACTCGACATTCTCAACAGCGAGTTTAGTTCTAATTTTATTAGACACTCGTTGTTCCCAACAGCGAGTTCAGTTTATAAAAATTCCAAAATAACTCGTCGTTCCCAACAGCGGGGCGTGCAGTTGGGAATGGCGGCTGTGAAATTTTTCACATTTCAACTCAAAGTTACCTCCCAAAGAAGAACTCGTTGTTTCCAACAGCGTGAAGGAAAGCTACACTCGCTGTTGGGACGGGCGAGTTAACTGATAGTCAAATTTTAGACTTGGAAGAACTCGCTGTTGGAACAGCGAGAAGGAAAGAACTAAACTCGTTGTTGGGAAGGGTGAGTTAACTGATAGTCAAATTTTAGACTTTGTGAATTCTCCAAAGAAAGAACTTTCCAACAACGAGAATTCTAAAAAAAACAAAGCTACAAAACAACACCACAGCTTAACAAACAATACAAACACCATAAATTAACAACATCACAACGAACTTAACAAACATCACAACATAATTGCATCACAACTTAACATCACAAACATAATTTGACAAACTTAACACACATAACCAAAAGTTCACAACTTGACAACTTCACAATTTAACATCACAACCGCATCAAGAGAACCAAAAGCTACAATTCCCTAACCCGGCGTGTACATATCGGTTTTCTTATGATGTCGGTACGTGACAACTTTGCGGTTCTTTGGAGTTGGAGTTTTTTGTGTTACTTGGGATATGAGAAGCTCGTCATCATGAGGTACTTTTTGCCGTTCGGAACCTTACCCATCATCTTGCGGTTGTATCTCTTCTTCAGGTTGTGTTGGCACAGTGAGAGGAGGTATACGCCCACGTTAACTTGAGAAACAAAATTGTTCCATAAATGCATCGAATGCGAGGCCCTCACCAACCGCATCAAGAGATCGTCTACACGGTGCTAGAATATCGTGTGCGGACTCTTTCATAGTATCAGTCACATCGGATGTGGTACTTGACAAACGTCGAACGGCGTTTCTTGCAATCTTTCATGCATTCTCCACCTATAAATTAGATAGTGTAATATATGAAGAAGAAAAAAGAGAAATCGATTATAATATGTGATACGACGTGATACGAAATATATCTGATAATCGTGTGATACGAACTATAAATGTGTCATATAGTTATTAGACTTTCTTAACGTGGTTGTTAATGTCTTTGCCTTTGGTTGGAACATTGGCTCTTGGGATGAGTGGCCGGGAAATAGTTCCCTCTCCCGCGTTGGTATCGGAGGAATCACTTGGGCGGGCGCGCAATGGTAGGAGGTGCGATAACCAACCGCGTAATCCTGGTATACCAAGCCATGTACGCGTCATGCATTCGTCCATCATAGGTAGGCATTGTCAATGATCATTTTGTTTCGGCACTCATTCCAAGACTACACATAAGTACAGTGATATCCAGCACAGTCAATATCGGATAAATGACCCATCCATGTGACACAGTGCAAAGTAGTGTCATATGTTTGTGCGGCGAGTATACTTGTTGAAGACCGAATTGTCGGAGTACTTGATCTACATGAGGATGCTCTACAATGAAAAAGTAGATAAGAGGTGCAGTCATCAACCATAGATCACTATGTTCTGTACAACATACCGTCAACTTCTTCAATCTCTCGTTAGTATACGGTTCCCACACTATATTCCGCCAGTAACTAATCGAGCCATCTCAATAATATGTGAGCAGTCCACGCGGGTTATCATGGTGTGTGGTCGTCAGCCCAATATACACCAATACGAGCCAACCTACGGACTCCAAACACTCACAAACTTCACACCGGGTATTGGACTCTTGCGCGTGGCCGACCAATATGGAATCGCTCTCAAATCCACATTTGTAGTATCAACATCGGCCATGCCGCCTATACATTGTTCAAAGAAGTATGACACGGATTTCTATTAAGGACGGCCAAAGCGGCACTACTCCAACTAAACCGGCCAGCTAGTGTAATATCCGCGATCAAATGCAAATACATCAATAGTACTTGATTGTCCATTGAGTTGGGAAATATTACACCTCCAAACAGGATCATAAGATAGACTGGGTAGCACTCTACCTGATACTCAGTCGATTCTGAATTCAAGTAATTATCTAACGACTTCATCAACCATGAAAGTTTAAGAGATGTACCAATAAAAGCCGATTCGGTCGAATCCTGACCACGGTATTCTCGAACAAGATGGAACTTATCGTTGCTCCAACTTTCAATCAAGGCTACACCATCTATTGAAAGTCCGATAATTAATGCAACATCTTGTAAAGTCATCATCATCTGTCCATGCGGTATGAGGAATGTACGAGTCTGTGGCCGCCATCTCTCAACTAGAGCTGTTAGAAGATCCCGATCCAACTTCACTGACCCTATGAGTGCAACTTTATAGAATCCCACCTCCACCAAGTATGGGATAATGCGATCATGTAAGAAGCAACGTTTTGTGCTTTCGGAATGTCAAGTCATTTGACTCACCTTTTCGTACAAAATTCGATCAGTGAGAGGCTTGCATCCTAAGAAGTGATGGGTTTATTGGACCGGGACCCCCAGGTGCATATGTATGTGCATGTGGTGTCGGGGGGGGACATCGATAGGGCACCAGTAACATCCTGCAACAGAAGAAACAATAGTTGACATTAATCGATAATGAAAGATACAAATATCATGGAGTTCGATTAATGTCAACTATCGTTCATCCAACTATATATATATATATATATATATATATATATATATATATATATATATACTGAAGCCGTTGTTGGAGAACAACAGCTTCAGGCATAATATAACTTGTCGTTGTTCCCGAGTCCCGACAACGGCCTAGATTATAATTAAGCCGTTGTTGGACGCTAACAACGGCTAAGGTTTATAACCTAAACGGCTTCAGTGGTTTGCATATCCGTTTGCACAGACCTGTTTGCAATGGAGCATTGCGCTCTCGCTCTCGCTCTCGCTCTCTCTCTCTCTCTCTCTCTATAATCCAACCATTATCGATTAATATCAGTTATCGTTTATTTCGTTGCAGGATGTTTCCATTATCAATTAATATCAGCTATCGTTTATTTCATTGCAGGATGTTTCTGATGCCCTTATCGATGTTCCCCAAACACCACATGCACATGCACCTGGGGGTCCCGGTCCAACAGACCCATTACTTCTTAGGACACAAACCTCTCACCGATCAAATTTTGTATAAAAAGGTGAGTAGGACTTGACATTCCGAAAGCACAAAACGTTGCCTCTACATGATCGCATTATCCCATACTTGGAGGCGGAATTCTATGGAGTTGCCCCAATGGGGTCAGTGAAGTTGGATCGGGGTCTCATAACTGCTATAGTCAAGAGATGGCGACCGGAGACTCATTCATTTCACCTACTGCATGGAGAGATAACGGTGACTTTACAAGATGTTACCTTAATTACTGGACATCTGATAGATGTAGCCGTGACCGAAAGTTGGGGCACCGATAAGTTTCATCTTGTACGATAATACCTCGGTCAGGATCCGACTGAACATGCTTTTATTGGTATCTCTTAAAATATCATGGCTAATGAAGTTCGATAACTACTTGAATCCAGAGTCGATTGATTATCAAGTAGAGTGCTACACGAGCCTATCTTATGACGCTTTTTTGGTGGTATGATATTTTCCAACTCAACGGGTAACCAAGTACCATTGATGTATTTGCAATTGATCGTGGACATTAAATTAGCTGGCCAGTTTAGTTGGAGTAATGCTTCTTTGGCCGTCCTTCATAGAAATCTTTGTCATGCTTCGTTGAACAATATACAGGCGGCAAGACCAATGTTGATACAAATATGGAGCTGGGAGCAATTCCACATTGGTCGGCCGCGTATAAGAGTCCAACACCCGTTGTGGAATTTAGGGGCATTTGGAGTCCGTAGGTTAGCACCTATTGGTGTATATTAGTTTGGTGACCACACACACTGTGATAATCCACGTGAACCGCTCACATATTATCAAGATGAGCACGATCAGTTGCAGGCAGAATACATAGTGTGGGAACCGGTATACTAACGAGATTGGAGAAGTTGCCGATGTTGCACAGAACATAGTGATTTATGGTTGACGACTGCACCTCTCATCCATTTCTCCATCATAGAGCATTCTCATGTAGATCAAGTACTCCGATAATTCGGTCTTCAACAATATATACCTGCCGCACAAACGTATGACACTACCTTGCACAGTGTCACCGGGATGGATCATTTGATCGATATCGCCTGTGCCGGATATCATCGTACTTATGTCTTGGAATGAGCGCTTAAACGAAATGATCGTTGGCTGAATTCCTACCAATGATAAACAAATGCATGACGCGTACATGTCTTGGTATACCAGGATTACGCAGTTGGTTATCGCACCCCCTACCACTGTGCTCGCCCGAGTGATACTTCTGATACCAACACGAGAGAAGGAACCATCTCCCGGCCACTCATCCTAAAAACCCATGTTCCAACCAAAGGCGAAGACATTGACAACCATGGTAAGAAAGTCTAATAACTATATGACACATATATAGTTAGTATCATATGGTTATCAGTTATAGTTCGTATCACACGATTATCATTTATAGTTTGTATCACACATTCGATTTACAATTAGTATCATATGGTTATCAATTATAGTTCGTATCACACAATTATAATTTATAGTTCGTATCACACATTCGTATCACATCTTATAACCGATTTATCTTTGTTTTTTTTCCATATATTACACTCTAATTTATAGGGGAGAACGCACGGGAGATTGCAAGAAGTGTTGTTCGACGTTGGTCAAATACTGCATCCGATGTGACTGATGCTATGAAAGAGTTCGCACACGAGATTCTAACACCGTGTAAACAATCTTTTGATGTGATTGGTGAGGGCCCCGCATTCGATGCATTTATAGAACAAACACCGTTTGTCAAGTCAACGTGGGCGTACACCTCCCACTGTGCCAACACAACTCGAAGAAGAGATACAACCGCAAGATGAGGGACAAAGTTCCGAACGATAAAGAGTACTTAACGACAATGAGCTTCTCATATCCCAGTAACACAAAAACCCCAACCCCAACTCCAAAGCGCAAAGTTATCGCGCACCGACATCGTAAGAAGACCGATAGGTACACGCCAAGTTAGGGAATTGTAGCTTTTGGTTCTCTAGATGCGGTTGTGATGTTAATTGTGAAGTTGTCAAGTTGTGGACTTTTGGTTATGTATTTTAAGTTTGTCAAATTATGTATGTGATGTAGTTATGTTTAGGGCTGCAAATGAGCCGAGTCGAGCCGAATACCTTGAGGCTCGAGCTCGGCTCGTATGTATCGAGCTCACTTTCAGGATCGAGCTCGAGACGAGCCGAGCTTTGACCGAGTTCGAGCCGAATACTCGCGAGCTTCTGCCTAAAACCCACGTACCTTCAAGCTCGAGCTTGGCTCGTTTACGTATCGAGCTCGATACGAGCCGAGCTTTAACCGAGCTCGAGCCGAGTAGCTCGCGAATAGCTCGGTTCGTTTGCAGCCCTAGTTATGTTGTGATGTTCGTTAAGTTCGTTATGAAGTTGTGATGTTGTTATTTTATGGTGATTGTATTGTTTGTTGTTAAGTTGTGATTCACCAAGTTGTGGTGTTGTTTGTAGCTTTGTTTTTTAGAATTCACCAAGTCTAATAATTTCACTATCAGTAAACTCACCGTTCCCAACAACGACTTTATCTCTTTCATTCTCGTTGTTGGAAAGAGCGAGTTCTTCTTTGGGGAGTTCACCAAGTTTAAAATTTGACTATTAGTTAACTCGCCCTTCCCAACGGCGAGTGTAGATATTTCCTTCTCGCTGGTGGGAACATCGAGTTCTTTGGGAGGTAACTTTGAGTTCACTCGGTGAAACGTGAAAAAGTTCACAACCACAGTTCCCAACAGCGAGTACAATACAAAGAGCCTCGCTGTTGGGAATGGAAAATTATTTTGGGAAAAAATTTAACTGAACTCGTCGTTGGAAACATCGAGTGTCTAATAAAATTAGAACTAAACTCGCTATTGGGAACTGCGAGTTTAGTTGTTGAGTCCATGAGCGCAATTAGTTTGCAAACTGTCCTCCTTTTGCAAATAGTTTCGAAAATTGGCATTAAAAAATTCACTAAAACCGGACATGCTATAAGTAATTTAAAATGCTAAGTGTGCATATCATTATGCATGACAAATGATGCCAAAGCATCTAAAACATAATGCATTTAAAAAAAAAAAGGCATTAAAAGATAATAATAAAATTTTAAAAAATAAAGCTTGAGAGTTGAGCCAGCTTACTGATCAGTTTATTCTTGTTCATGATCAACAAAATGGATTTTGCATGAGATACACCTTCGGCATGCTCCATTCAACTTAAGTAAAATTTTAACATTCACAAGAACTTGTTTTAGTTATTTAGCAATATCTAACGATGTCTCAGCCATTTTAAAAGGTTGACTATTTACATATCATATCTTCCATAAGCACACAGGCGAGCCAGGATGCAGACAGAATGCTCTTTCTGACATAATTAGTAATTCATTCATTTTCAATTAGCTCTTGCTCTAGCCTCTTTATCTCCAATTTACCATCTTCCCTTGACCCATCAGTTTTTAAAATCCCTCTCTCATCTCAAATTCGTCTTTTATAATTCGTCGCTCTTAGCAAGTTTCCCTTCGATCCTCCATCAAATGCTACATTTTGACCATTTTATAAATATTACTGCAAACTCTAAAATTAGCCAGGATAACTTCTTTCTTAGCTTCCTTGTTTTAAACTTATGTTTTAATATTTTACAGATTTTCTCGCTTCTGCACTTGGTCTATTTATGAGATGCACTCTTGATTTCCCCTATATTTCTATTTCGGATCCCTCATTCCACCACAAATTTTCTTTACTTGGCAATTCATTAGCTTTCCATTCTTCTCTGTAATTCTCTTCTCTTTCTTTCGTCATAAATTAAAATATATACAACATAATGTTAGTTTTATCTTCTTACTCTAATTATCTTCATGTGGGTTTATTAGGAAACATCACCTTTAAATTTACACCATACACAATTTTAGCTTCACATTATAACATCTGACAAAAGCTTTTTAAAGACTTATAAAACACGTTTTACAAAGTTGCCATTTGCTTAGGAATTTAAAAGAAAAAAACGGGCAATAGATAAGAGCTATATAGTATTTTATCATAGGAATTTGTTCTCTATATATTAAGGCTAAAGATGACTAGCTGATAGGATTACTCAGTAGATAGATAAGAAATGCCCAGTTATTTTATCTAATCTTAAATTCGAAGATTAATTCCCCTGATATATACAGAAATAGGGTGACGATCAGGTCAAGTTTGGCCCAAGCCCACTTAACCAACCATAAAATTTTGGTTGTGGTATCCAGTATAACATACCCAAAGTTGACACAGTCAAGAAAATTTCAGAAATTTATGATCAGGTCGGGTTTGGGTATCACAATTGCCCTGCTCATACCCAGACCAAACCCACCTGACCCAACCTGTACCCACACACATATGTATGTTGTATGTATGCCACCACTAACAGCATGAGCCCAGACCAAACCAGTACAGCCTGTATAGACACGTACCCACATGAATATGTGCTATCACCATTAACCCGCTGAACCGAGACCAAACCAACCTGACCAGTATCAAATTCGTACCCACCAGAACATGTATGTACAATATCAACATTAACCCACCGAAACCCAGACTAAAATGGTATATGCATATATACAAATTTTAATTTCCTCTTAAGACTACGTTATCTCAAGCCATTTCTTCCTCAATCCTCATGGTTCCACCAACCTTTTTTCCTATAGCTCAACCTTCTTTTACGTATTCTTTTAAAAATTAAAAAAATAAATATTAATTAATAGGGGGAAGGACGAAATAGCACATGAAGTTTACCTTAATTCCCAAATAGTACATAAAGTTCTTAAAATACCCGAATACCCGAAGTTTTAAAAATATGACAAAATCCCCATATGTTAACTTTTCCATTAACTTAGTGTGAAAGTACAGAAATGCCCCCCCCCCCCCGACATTTCTTCTTCCATTTTCAGTTCGTTTTTTCTTTCATTTTTTCACCTTTTTTTCATTGTTTTCGGTTTTTTTTTTGTTTTAGTTTGTTTTTAATTTTTGGTGGAGACGAAGGAGATGGTGATGGATTTCAGAGTTGGTGGAGATGGTGGTCGGTGGTGGTGGTGATGGATTTGGATTTAAACCCGTTAAGGGGTGAGAGCAATTTCGGCATTTCACTCTTCTTAACGGGTTTAAACCCGTTACGAGGTATATTCTGGAAATATTCTCTGAACTTAATGGGAAAGTTAACGGCATGTGTTTTTTCGTCCATATTTTAAAAAACATCGGTTGCTATTTGGGTATTTTAAAAACTTTGGGTGCTATTTGAAAATTAGTATAAACTTTGGGTGTCATTTGGTCATTTTCCCTAATTAATAATTCAATGCAAACCAATCTAACATCATTCGAATTTGTCGGGGTAGGATTTGAGTTAGTGAAGTCTCACACCCATTAGTAGGTTGAATCATGTTTGGGTTTAATGATATGCCAGAACCTGGTTGACCCCCAATATGGAGAAAAGAAAATGGAAGGTTTGCAAAGAAACCTAACATTATGGAACCACCATTTTCTTAGTTAACAAAGATAATAATAATAATAATAAATCAAAAAGTACGACCATCCTAAAGGTAACATAGGTGCACGTGCATAAGATTGCTTGCAATTTACAAGGCAAAAGAAGATTGTAATGCCCCGGATCTCCTCAGCAGCTTGCACGCCTGCACGCCCTACAAATTCTAACCACGCCCCACCACAGAGCATAGCCTCACCAAAAGTGTTATACCTTAGTATGTGCTCTTGGATCCTTGGCAATCTAATATATAATAACTCATACCCCACTTTCCAACCAATATGGGACTACGTATATCTAGGGATATTACAAAGACTACCTTGGCAGAGAAGCATGCTTCCTCTCTAGTGAAATAACTGGGCTGCTTTTACCACCATTCTCCTCAAGGTGAGCAAATTGCTTCCTGAATTGATCAACAGCACTGCAATATACAAATCTCACCCATTATAAGAATATAAGTAGACAGAATGTAATTAGGAAACTCTGAAGCCAATTAACAAAAAATTTAACCTAGGATAAAGGAAGTTTGTCCTATCAGCTCCATTAATGTAGTCTTTAAGCAGTTGAGGATGATATTCCAAAATTTCACGGAAAATAAGTTCTCTGATGTCCTCTTTTGTCACTCTTCTTCTTTCAAACTCAAACTCCATTTTTGTAATTGGTTGACAAGATGGTTCTCTCTCCACTTTAGCCAAACCTTTAAAATATGGATCAGCAAGTGCCTGACCAAACAAGAAATAGACAAGTCAATAAAGCTGATAGAAGCTATCCAGTGTATATGCATAACATAATAAATTAACGCAAATGTACAAACACTTCAGTAGCAGAAAATGATTGAAAGAGGATGAGTATGCATAACCTCCTCAGCAGTAGGGCGGTCCTTTGGATCAAATGCCAAGAGCCTTTCCAATAGTTTCAGACCCAGAGGGTCTGCATTTGGAAATTTTTGTTCAAATTGTACAGGTTGCTTTTTCCTCATGCTGCTCAAGTATCTCCTTGCCTTCTCATTACGGACCTGGACATCAAAGGAGCAACCATATGATTAACGTGAGATAACTACAAGTTTATGTAAGTAGTTTGGAGTATAAATTCCTTTCATCAAATGTAATCCCAGAATGAAACAACATACCCGAGAAATTGTATCTAAGGAAGGTGTGCCAAGAAGGTCCGTCATTAAATCTAGTTGGTGAACCACATTTTTCCCGGAAATAGTGGCTTGCCAGTTAATAACTCAGCAAATATGCAACCTATGCTCCATATATCAATAGCAGGGGTATACTGCAAATCCAGAAAACATCACCTATCATTCCACAACAAGTTCATGAAGAGAAAAAAAAAGGGACACAGCCACGAATCTCACATAAATACCTGAAATGTATGCTATTTCAGCTTGCAAGAGAGACAAAATATCCTTCCTGAACAAGTATTTTTTTTATTACTAGAATTATTATGTCACTAAAATTTCTTTCGTTTTATAAACATAAGAACCTAGAAAATGAACGGAATTTTTCAAACTGAAGAAAAAACTACTGCAAGATAAGTATGTTATTCAGGATTTGTTACCACCCCCACACATCCACTGCGTCCTCAAAGCATTCTGGAAGATCGAAGATGGAAGAACAAAATGTTTACTATAAGAAAATGTTCATACAATAGCTCCTACATTGATAGGTCCTAAGGTAAATAGATAATACATTGTTTTTGCAGGTTATACAGCTTTCTTGTTCAAAAATGATTATTAAGCATTGAAACAAATCATCAAGTCTCTAATTTAAAATTGTAAACATAAAATGTTCATTTGATCACTATTTCTTCCGAGAAAGAGTTTAATATAATCTATAGATATATTGATTTGATTGTTTTTCTACCTTTGTGCCCCACAAATAAAAGAAAGAAGCTTTTTCTCAATAGCCAAGATGACAGAAGCCTCCTAAATGTCTATGTATAACGTAAGTTACAGTCCAATATATCTTTTTTATCTTCCAACTAATTTAATAATGCCTCCAAGGTTAAGATTAATATTCAAATATTGATTCAATGAGAAGTAAGTGAGAGCATCCACATGAAAACTGTGTCGAATTATTGTTCTACTAAAATCCTATTAAATATACAATTGATAGCTTAGAACTTTGAAGGAATAGAAACTGAAAGGATATACAAAGATCCATTGATACAGAGTGAGTTTACGATGATGGTAGTAATTTTCAAAAAGTTGTACAATTTCTTAGAACTGAAATATCTATACAGCATCTGTAGATTAATGCTGAATATAATCATGGCACATTTTTGCACTGTTAAAGCCTAACTAATTGAACGAAGAAAAATAGTATCTCAACAAATCCAGAAAAAGAGACCTTGATTTACTAAGTCTGTAGGGAGGAGCAGAAATAAGAAGATACAGTAAATTAACAGATTCAACAAATGGGAAAGATCAAGACCATTCCTAATGGGTAATTCAGTGATCAACTCACAACCAGGAGGGCGAAAAACAGCGGTAATCGTTCTAAGTATGGACAGGAAAAGGTTTTAAATCATATATACACTAGATTTGCCCGTGGGCACGTGCCTACGGCACGTCTTCGGAACGATACAAAACACGAAAAGTCATGTAAACAGTAAAACAATAATTATGCAGCTCAAGTTTGAATAGTATGACAATAATTAGTTATAAATAAAAGTCTATGTTTTCATGAGTATATGTTGAAAAATAATTATAAATGGGGTATAAATCTAACTTCTTAAAACTTTAAGTGTGAAAAATAACGAAATTTAATTGTTGAAGAGATATTTGCTATTAAAAATTCCCAAAATTTACAAAACCGAAATCTTAAAATCTAATTTCTAAGTAAATAAAGAAAGAATGGGATAGAGAGATAGAGAGAGAGAAATAGAGAAATATGAAAAAGTAAAGAGAGAAGAGATAGATAGTAATAAAGTAATGAGTTTTTTAGGGGGGGAAATTTGGTTTTTGGGTTTGAAATTTTGGAGGGAAAATATGTTTTGTGAGGTTTGATATGGACCTTTGATTTTGGAAGAATTGATTGTGAGCCACTTGATAGCTTTCTTTGTAATTTATTATATAGATGACGTAAGGGTTAATTTCCACACTAACACACATGCACGCACAGAGAATAAGTTATCTAATTTGTATGCCCGTTAGCCTTAGCAATCAGGTAGGGTACCCGCAACCCGCAGGTAGTACCCAAACGGGTCAGGTAGGGTACAGCTTTCAAATTTCACAAGTTTTTAAAGTTGACCTACAGTCCCGTGCCTGGCACGAGCAATATATATGTGGTCGAGTCAGGTATGCCCATAGGTACCAGCATTTTCTAATTACTAAATTAAATGTATTTAGAATCTATGCCTATTAACCCAATACATTTCTATCCAAACCCACTAACCCAATACATCTCATCTCAACCTTATAAAGTGCTTAGATCGATTAACCCAACCCAATGTATCTAAACCAATGCTTCTCATCTTTCTCTAATCAAACAGCTCCACCACCTACTAATGCTAATGCGTCTCCATCTCCACCAGCACCACTGCCACCACCAAAAGCACCTCTGCCTCTGGCCCCCTCTGCCACCACCACCACCACTACTCCCTTCCAAATCCATAACCATGGCAAGCATCCCTGTCTTTGCCGGCTTCAAACGCCACCACCTCCTACTCCCTTGGTGCCTCTGCTATGCCTGCCATCAAGACCTACTATACCACCATTACCACCTAATTAATTGGATTTCTTTCGATATCCTATTTAGGGATAAGGCTCGAAACTTTGAATCAATCAACGAGAAAGAAAAGGTATGGTTTTGAATCGGTTAATCATAAGTGAAAATTGAGGAAGAAAATGGAAATCTCACCAAACTGACCTTTGTAGGCATTTTGCACAAAACTGAACAAAGGGAGAAAAAATCTGTTTAGGGTTTTATTTTTCTTTTTGATGACAATCCATTGGGTAAAGAATATTTTTTTATTAAATTATGTTGTAGTTGTTCAAAATTTGTTGTCATTTCACGAAGCAGAAAAATGAGACCACGGGTCTACCTGCTACTCGTGTATACAGATGTGGTATTATTAATTGAGAAACATTTTGCACAGGTACTTTTTCTACCCGGCCTGTTTTACCCATACCTACGAGTCTAAAATTGCCTGTGTTATTTCATTTTTATCATTCAGTACCAAAAGCTAATGAAAAAACACCCTCCTGAATATTGGTTCTAGTTAACACAACTACAAACAGAGAAAAATTGCTTCTTATGAAGCCACGTCTCATCAACAGTAGACAATAACAAGAAAACCCATCTTACCTTGGAGAAAAATGATCCACATAGCTCAGGTGCTCTATACCATCTAGTTGCAACATAATCCTGCATAATATTAAATCCTTTAGATGGCGCTTCGAATAGGAAATACCAACAAAAACACTACAACAAGAGCAAGGATGGTAAACTTTTTTATGTTTTGACATACCGTCCAAAATATGGTTGTAGGAGTATCACTAAATGCAACCCTTGCTAATCCAAAGTCACAGATTTTGAGTTTACAATTTGCATTTGCGAGTATGTTCTTCGGCTTTAAATCTCGGTGATAAACATTTGCTGCATGATGAAAGCAAAGGCTTCAAAATAGTGTCTAAAGAGTTCCACTCAAGCAGTTATGGGCTATTAAAGGAATACAAATATACGATTAAAATATGAAATATATATTGTTCTCATTAAAAAAGATTTGTCTTCTTGAAGGATGGATGTATAACACCAGAAAATCAGATGCAGAAGAATGTCAACAGTTAAACAAAGAAGAAGTAACCTAACAAAATGACTAAACTGGTTCAAATATCTTATCACGCTCTTCTTAAGAGTCCTTAGGAGCATTTAGTTTAACTCTTAGTAGAGGCTTTCCGTTTCAGATTGTAAAAGACTGCAGTACTAATCACTGATGTGAAGAAAGAAGGAAAATGTATGTAATAACTAATAAATGGTCATTCTGTTTCAAAGAGTTCTTCATAGAGAAACCCATCAAGATAAATGGGTCATATAAATAATTTATTGATAATCCCACATCTACTGGAGAAAAACCTAGAGCCTAGCATGAACAATATAAGGACCTCAATGCATGGGATCAAGAGGTTCATGTGTCTTATAACGGAACCCTACTTGCATCCAAATTATAGAATTTGCAATTAGGGACAAAACTGCCAAAATCATGATAGCAAAAATGGTATTGGTCACAGGCCAAAGGTATCTGAAGATTATTAGAAGTAAGTAGTGAACCTCTGATAAGAGTTAAAAAACCAACCAATGATGCTGAACAAAAATTGCGGACAAGGATGAAGGTGTAGGCACATTAAACAATCATTTTACATAATGAAATGCTAAGATAGTAAAGCCTAAGTTCCAACAAAGAATAAACGAAATTAAGGCATAGCATATGGATAGGTTGCACCAAATTCCAGAGCATAATAAATGAACCAGTACTGAAAGGTATAAGGAATGCTGAAGCAAAACCAAAAAGGTTGAATGAATGTGCACAAACATTTAATTGCACAAAGATGAAAGAAGATCGAAAGAAAATAAGCAAATATTCCATTAAGATTAGTAAATTATTAAATGAACTTAGAATTTGAACGAGACAATGGATTCAACTCTAAAATGGCCATCAATTGAACAAGTATATGTCCAGTGACTGTGCCATTTTTGTATACATGTACGCTTTATGAGCTCGAGTTATTAGAAGAGGTAGAAGCATAGTCAATAGTGAAAGAAGGACTAAGACAAGACCTTAAAGATCATGCAATACGGCACTTATGTCCAGCGATGGAGTGACATCTTTTGTGCAATTAAGACTTAAGATTAGACCCTCAATATCTATGGACTAGGAAAAAATCCATTTAAGTTAAGAATAAGATAAAAAAAAATCCGTGTTTTGGTTGATATCCAATGGTTTATTTAACAAGTAAAGAGATGCCTAAAATCTAACGTGAAGTTTCTCCCTCTCCCTCTCCCTCTCTATTTTGGAAAACCCACACTCCAATGCCATCATCGCTCTTTCCCCATGTCCCCCTCCTTCCGTCTCGCATCTTCCTTCCCTCTTTAATAGTGTATCACCTTTCAGTCTCTTCCCATTCCATGTTTATCACTGGTTGATCTCTCAAATTTTTTTATTACAGATCCCGAGGATTCCATCCCTTAATTTGAAAAAGCTCACAATCACTCTAGTTATAAAGGGATATCAAGAGAATCATTGACCGTTGATTTTTTTTGTAACATATAACTTGGCCAGCTTCATTTTGATCACTTCAATAAGCATTCATTGCACTCGGAGAAGTAATTGGGTAAGTTGATAATATAATAATACCACATACAGGATCAAGGAGTCAATTCGGGATGTTAAATGGAGTATTTCTGCAGTTCATTCTGTAATGCTGACAACTGATGTTAGTATGTTACAACCTTGGCTTTATAGACCGCGGTCTATAAGAACCTTTTCCTGAGCCTAACCCCTATTAATAATCTCATGCTACACAAATCCTACCCAGAAAAAATACGAACTCTTTCTATAGAATGCTGAAGTGGTGAAAATTTTCAACCAAACAATTTGTTTGTTGTGGCTTAATCTGACCCCTCTGTCTCTTCAATTTCCAAACATAAAGGTAATTACTTGATCCGCCTAATGATTGCTCAGCTTTCTCAACAGTAGACTTGATCTTCTGATCTTTTTATGGAGAGGCTCCTCTGAACATCAACAAAAGTATTAGGGTGTGTTTTGAGGCAGATAGAGAGGAGGGGGAGAAGGAAAGAGTTGAAAGAGCTTGAAGACAACAAGAGAAAAGCCAATAGAGAGATTGAGCGCAGAGAGATTTTCTTAGTTTTCTTTATGTGGTTAATCCAATCACTCAATTTCCATCCCAATGACTGACATTTTCAGGCTATTTATACTTAATGAGATCACCATCTCACCAAGAGAGAGAGACACACATACAGGCAAATAGATGATAACTGGATGCTGACGTTGTTGTTCTCTAAATGCATTAAATAATGCCTAGAAAATATAGTGACCAAAGACTTTCATGAGTGCTACAGCATGCTCCCTAAATCATTGCAATATTTGCTTTCCAACGCATTGAAACTCCTACAGCATGACGACTTAGGGGTTTCGACAAATATTGCAGATGACACTTTCATAACACATTTTCTTTTTTATAAATCCAGTAACAGCTCGAATTCAAAGGCCGTGGGGTAGTTTACCACATAATCCTACCTTGTAGAATGAAAGAGAACCTGAATAACGAATTCAAAATCGGCGCTTATAACAGAATGGAATCCGCTGTGTAGTACAGAAACACAATAACCCCATTTTCAGTATTATCTAGGACCTAATCTAATAAATTCATAACTAGATGATATTGAAGTACATGCATGAGATTATAGACATATCCAATAAAACATTTGATACTCCTGTAACATCTATCCAGTGAACAAACAAAGCATGCACAAAGGGAGCACTGAGTGGGATGCAATTGGAGCTTCCACAGACATAGAATACCTTCAACGTGGGGAAGCTCGATATAAGCGCATCAGCAGTCTCAAGGGCTTGGTGTGCATTGACAGGGATACTGAACAGTTTTGCAAGATAGAATTCACATGGAATAGAATTTCGAGACCAATTCAGAGAACTATATGAACTTCAGTATTTTCAACATACATATGAAAATATAATTTTTTCACAAAGGATTATCATGAATATACAAGACCAACAGAAATATTTGGAAGGATAGAAAAATAACATACCAGTGTGGATATACTTAAGTGCGCGTAACAACTGATACAGAAAAAACTGGTAATGTTCTTTTGTTAAGTCATCATTAGCTTTAATGACTTGATGAAGATCTGACTCCATGAGCTCAAAAACAACATAAATATCTTTGAATTCCCTTTTGGATGGAGGTAGCATAATATGCTTAATCTCCACAATGTCAGGGTGTCTTAGAAGCCTGAGAAGTTTGATCTCACGGAGGATGCGAGCAGCATCAGAGATGTGCTCAAAAATATCATGTATCTTCTTGATGGCCACTTTCTCCCCAGTGTGTGTATCAATAGCTGAACACACCACTCCATAGCTTCCTTTACCTATAACCTCCTGAATTTTGAATCGGTTGGCGTCTCCATACTCAGAGAAAAAGTCCATCTCAGGCGAATTCTGCAAAATAATAACATGTATGGCGCTTTATTAACTAGATGATAATAAGGTTTAAACTCCACTAGGTTTAAATGCAACAAAGCATTATGAAGCACTAACTCAGTTTAATAGCAGGAGTTTCAATAACTTATTGTGATGTAACCTATGTATCAGTAAATGACAGGTAGTTTTAGATCCAACTTTCCACAACATCATCAGAAATACAAACAGCATACTGTCAATGTTGACTAGATGTGTTCGAACCCAAATCTGATACTTCCTGAGAGTAAATTGCTATCACTCATTGGGCTCCAAGTATCTTGCTATTCCCCACATATGCTAACTTCTTGGTTTTCGTGTGAACAACTAAAGTGGTGTTTGATTGGCCTGCAGTTTACTGTATGAAAAGAAATTGGAGGAAAAGCACTGTTCACCGCGATTTGGTTGGCTTTGATTTGTCGGATTTGGATTCGCAGTGTCTCAAATTTTGTCTTTTAGCATGATTTCACTTCCGCATTTTTTGCTCTGAAAACACCCGCAACAATACTGTTCACTATTATTATATTTATTTATTTCGCTCACTTTCTCTCTCTCCACACTGAAGTGACTTTGCAATTGGTCAATCTAAGAAATTTTATTTAAACCCACACTCCCCCCCCCTCCTGGCCGATGTGGGACTATAGAATCTTCCCCCATTTCAAACAAAGCCAGCCGTTAATAATGCTTTAGGTAATTAAGGTTTATTTTTAATTAATCCCTAGTTTATATAACTCATTAAGATTAGGATCAGTTAAGCCCACTACAGTAAGCTTTCGGTTTTTTGGGGGTAATTAACATGATAAGCTTTTGGTTTATTTTTAATTAACATAGATTAAGATCAATTAAGCCCGGTAATTAAGGTTTATTTTTAAATTAAACTTTCGGATTTTTTAGCTTCAGTTTTTTTTTTTTTGGGGGTTTTTTAGTTTCGGTTTTTTTTGGTTAATTTAATTAAGATCAATTTAGTTTAATTAGTTTAAACCCTAATTAATTGAGATTCATTTCAAATAAAACCAAAAGTTAAAAAGTATTTTAAATTACTTTCGCTCCAATATTCTTACCATGGGCGGATCCAGGCGCTGAAGTGGGCCCCCCCCAAACATCTTGGCATCCTCCTATATATTTTTTTTGGAATATTTGGGTGGTCTAATGCTTCAGCCCCTCCAAATATATTTTAAATCCCACCTCCATTTATATTTGGACCCATGTTCAACTCTATCCAATCTAAGCCCAACTCTATTTATGGATCATATATTTGATTATGAAGATTTGTTTAATTATTTAGTTAACATAGATTACTAGTAGATGTGATTCAGGTTTCGATTTGTAATTGTTGGGAAGCAAATCAACTTGTAATATTATACCAAATTTTTTTAAAAAAACTAACTTGTAGTGAGTAGAATTAACCTAAGAATGAAAAAGAAGTCGTGTTTATTGTTCGTATAGACAACCATCTTAATAAGTCTTGATCAGTTTGGGTCTTGATCAGTTTTAGGAATTGGAAGTTTCAAAAGAAATTGAAGCATATATTAAATTTCCTCCTTTTGTATGTATGATATTTGGTAGCATGGAAAGTTGAACATTTTCTTGTACCGTTAAAGGAGTGTATTAGTATAATTCATGAGTAAAAATTGAGTGGCAAGAGCATCTGGTGTTTCATTTATAAATTTTAACCAAGCAAAATTACTAGTTATGGATGAACTATAATTTGAAAAATCGAAATGATGATCCAAACCCACTGACACAGTACATAGAGGATTTGTAGGTATTATAAAGATCACTTAAGATCTACTAAATCTTTTGAGCACACAAAACCAAAATTATTGCATAAAAATCTTTCGAAACATGAGTCATTTTGGAGGAAAAAAATCGAACTATGACTATCTGTTCCTCCAAACCCGATCCCCTCCAATCCAACCAACCAAAAAAATAATAATAATAAATAAATAGCCCCCTCACTTTTCAATCCTGGATCCACCCCTGATTCTTACAACTCAGACAAACCAAATCTTTAATGTAAAACTATTCTTACTACAACCAACCAAACCACTTTTTTTAAACTCATTTCCACATATTTCTTTTCTCTAGAGTAATCTTACAACCATAGAAATATTTTACAACCAACCAAACACCCACTAAGCAATTAAAATTGGTTTTCGGAACTAATCAGTCTAGATCCGATTACCAATTAATCAGTGATTTTTTCGATTAATCGCCTTATGAACTAATAGGATCTTAAGACGGATTACCAATGAATTCCGATTTTGACTACTTAGGTGAACAAATCATTTTGGTTCCTATGCACGCCTATTAACAGTCCAGAAAAAGAAATTGCTAAATATCCCTTTTAAAAAGGTCATCAATGATGGCCAATAATCAAGCAAATTAAATATATCAAAGGAAATGTCTTAATTCCGAAATGATATATTACCCAAGTAATATCCCACACCTAATATCTAAATATGGAATGATCAACAGCTTCAAAGAGAAAAAAAATCAAGATTAAGAAGAATTACTAGCTTATGCTAGAGAAAGTAATTCACTGGATAAAATGATAAAGCCACCCCCCCCCCCCAAAAAAAAAAAAATCACTGCACAAGATCGATAATGCAGATTCTGCATTAGAACCACAATTAAGATTATGGTCAGTGCTAGGGTTTAGCTTCTTAACACATTTTTGGGGGATTTAAAGTTTTTCGGTTCCGTTGAATTTGAATCACACCTTTATCCGAACAAAGTTCGAGACGAGGCTTTGTTACTCACCTTGCCATCTTTTCATTGATTGTCTCTCTCACGTACATAGAAACCATGAAAATATTATACTCATTTATTCATATTTTTCATCTCATTTTCTGTTTAATCGCATTTTCCCCCGTTTAATCATCATTTTTTCTGAAACGGAATAGGGGCCTCTTTTTTTCATCAATTGTCTTAAAACACTAAAAGTAGCTACAAACAAAATTCTGAATAATATTGGCAAGTTAAACAGCGAGTCTTGTGACCAAAATTTCACATCGTAAAATCAGTTTAAAGTTAGCTCGTTTCTAAATTAGTCTAAAATTCACCGACATCATCAAATTCAAAATAAAATTTAAAAAATCAAAAGAAAAACTGATAGTACAGCAATCGTTAAATTTCAAGGATTAAGAGAACCTTCTTCCTCTGATCTTGCTGCATCTCTTCTCTTCGTCGTTGCAGATCTCAAAATCACTCTTCAATTCAACAACCAAATCCTCCCCACACAAAAAAAACACACAACTTCTCACAGCAAAATTTCAACAAACCAAAAATTCGATCAGATCAAGAAACGATCACCCGCATTTCCCCCACCTACCCCTGCTCCGAATCACAAAGCCGCAATCCCTCCAAAATAAGGTCGAGAGCAAACCCCTCATGTACGGCCACCGACTTCCGACACCATAGATCCGATCCGAACCGAATCCGATCTGAGCAAAAGAACCGACTTGAATTGAACTGAGAAGAAACGAACAAGATCGAGCAATTCGAGATCTGAGAATTGGAAACCCTAATTCTGTCGGTTTTAATGAACTAATTTTAATTAAATTAATTAAATTTGGAGTGATAATACTAAGGATGAGCCGGTGAGGCTAAAGAGAAGAAGGATAGGAGAGAGGTTTGCCTGAATCTAGGGCGTTTTTTAATAGAGTTTTCACCGATTTTAGTGGCAGGCTTGGTAAATAAGTGGGGGTTTTAGGGGCGGTTTGTGAAGGGAGGTGAAGTGAGTCGTCGGCAGCAGCTTTGCCTTTGCGTGCGGTTGGGGAGTGCAGAGAGAGAAAAGAATTAGGAAGGCTTTTGTTTGCCATGTTATTTTAAACGGCAGAAATTGGATGGGTATTCTGTACCTACCCGTATTGACAAATACTAATCTAGGTAAATGACACCGGCTTACTTTATCTAGTTAGGTGATTCAATAGTTAAAATTTAATATTTCTTGTAACCGATATCAAACTTGATCTTTTATTGTACTAGTAATATGCATGGACAACTATCTATATAATAAAGGCAAAATTTAAAAAAACATCACAAAAGTTTGGAACTGTTTAAAAAAACAGCACAAAAGTTTCATTTTTTAAAAAAATAGCACAATCTTTAATTCTCAACAGACAGAGTTAAGAAACTGTTAACTCCCTTATACGTGCACTGCACGTACTTAGATTAAATGTCCAAAATACCCCCTATACACAAAACTGGATCACGCCGCTGTGGAGACTCGCGAGAACTCCCTTATGGGAAGAATTAGCGTTCCCATGCGGTAATCCCAAAGCTGGATCACGCCGCTGTGGAGACTCGCGAGAATCCATGGCCGCTTGCTGTGGAAGCTCAGCCCCTTGACTCGGTTGCTCTTCGTCTCGAATTTCGTCAGCATCGCAAAAGATCCCTCCTTTCTTTAACAAAACCCTAAGAAATGGGGAAATTGTGAGAATTGAGTTAAGATTGGGACAATTACGGTTAGGGTTTGAAGAGGGAGGATCTTGGATCTGACCTTGGGATCTGGACTATATCTGAACAAGAAAGCGCGGGATCGGATGGGGATCAGATCTGAGATGAGAGGTGAAGGAATCTACCATAAAAGATTTGGATTTCTTCTTCTTCTTCTTCGTTTGATTCGAATGTATACTCTCTCTCTCTCTCTCTCTCTCTCTCCTTCAGTTTCTCTCCTTATTTTAAGCTTCGATTCTAAGTTCTGGTTTTACGAGGAAGAAGACGAGGATGGATGATCAATTTTTTGGTGATGTGGATGGAGTGATCTGGACCGTCGGTAGTACTGCTGTTTTCTTAATCAGATCTAGGAGCGTTTTGTGTATAGGGGGGTATTTTGGACATTTAATCTAAGTACGTGCAGTGCACGTATAAGGGAGTTAACAGTTTCTTAACTCTGTCTGTTGAGAATTAAAGATTGTGCTGTTTTTTTAAAAAGTGAAACTTTTGTGCTGTTTTTTTAAACAGTTCCAAACTTTTGTGCTGTTTTTTTAAATTTTGCCTATAATAAAACACAAAGAAAGCTATCAAGTGGTTCTTCTTCAATCCCCTCAAAAATCAAAGGCCCAGATCTAACCTCACAAAACATATTTTTCCCCCATAAGTTCCCTCCAAAACTCAAATTCAAATCCCCCACCCAAAACAACTACTATATTTATTTTAAAAAAAAATTCTCTCTCTCTCCCTTCCTCATCTATTCAAAAAATTAAGAAAATAAAAAATTTAAAATTTTTAAAATATAAAAAATTTTAAAACTAGAAAAATTAAAAATTTAAAAGCTTTAAAAATAGTTCAAAAAAACAAAAAAAAAAATCATTTAATATGTTTTTTGCTGGACCTCAAAAGTTTCTCATATAAAATGTTTGTTACTTCAGTTAATTTCCTCGACCTTCAAAACTATTTTATATGGTCAAATAAGGTACACCGTTCCGAAGACGTGCCGTAGGCACGTGCCAACAGGCAAACCTAGTCCTATAACAAAAAAGATGAGGGCTCCATAAATTCAGGAGAGTGTGAGAAAAGGCGATTTCAAAGTGAGAAATTTCAAACCCCACCAGCAAGCAGCTGCGCGTCTCCCCCAACATCAGGATATGACGAAAAGGGGTAGAAAGTTTGTTAGGGAGGAGAGTCCGAGTAGACGACACTATCGCTACACCAATGAGGAGGGTAGGGAGAGGGGTAGGTCTGCTTCGAGAACCAGGTATCTGAGAGTCGATCATAAAGATCGATCCACAGAACCGAAGAGAGCTCAAATCGAGAGGAGTCCCGCGCGTCCAACGGCTGAAGGAAGGGCTAGAACTTATGTGGATGTTGCTAGGGGGGAGAGCCGTAGGGAGAGGGACCTCAGAGCTCCTAGAACTTCCCGTCCATCTCGTTCGCCGGAGTTAGCAGAACTCAAGAAGAAGGAGGATGAAGAAGGGGAGTGGGTTCTAGTCAAAGCTAGGAAGAGTAAGGGAAGAGATGCTGGATCGAAGAGTATCAGCAGCGGAGACTCTTCAGGGGGAGCGGGCGCCGCGCGGTAGACAGCTGTGCCATAAGTGTGCCCAAAGAGGGCACACAATCAACCAATGTAGGAACCAATGGTTCTGTTTCAGCTGTAAGCAATCGGGGCACATTTCAACTGCGTGTCCCCAAGGTAAGGCCGTCAGTCGTTCACACAAAGTTGCATCACCCCCGGCGCCAGCAGTAAGGTCTCAGAATAGCAACACAGAGGAGAGTGCGGCGGGGAGGAGGAAGATGGCGTCGGCTAAAATCACGCCAACGCCGATAATGGCTGACTTCGAAAAGAGGTATAACAAATGCATCGTGATTAAAGCGCATACCGGACACCCATCTTGCACTGATATCGATGAACTGATTTCCGCCACTACTGTGAGTACGCTTGACTGGAGTTGGGCGTCCAAGCAAAGATCGAAAAATTTGTTCCTTCTCCAATGCAAGGACGAAGAGGGTATGGCAGAGTTGCTCCTTATGAAAGGCATGGAGGGCAGGGGTAGCGACGGGATGGAGTTCTACGTGACTTTCAGGCGGTGGTCGCGAATGGAAGGGGCGCTCAAAGCGCAATCGTTGTTCTCCGTTTGGATTCGGCTGTTCAATTTGCCGATTCAATGCTGGGTGCGATCAGGATTTCAAGATGCGGTTAGATCTTTTGGTATGGTTATCGACATTGATAGAGGTACCTTAGTCCACTCTAATATCCAGTTCGCACGCATTAAGATCGGAGTCGTCAATAAGCTTGATATTCCATCGATCATTAGCGTCGATTTCGAAGACGAACGCTTTGAGGTAAAAGTGATAACAGAGATCAAGAAAAGCGTATCTTTCAGAGGCGAGCGGATTCGAGAGGAAGATGGAGTCAAAGCTTGTAGCGATGATTTGGAGGTTGACGATGTTGGAGGGCCATTGGTTAGATGCACGACAGATCAGATCCGTCCATCCCAGCCGATCCGTCCAGCCCAGCCGATTCCATCCCAGCCGACTCGAAAAGGAGCTCCACCTCCTACGGTAGACGCACGTCCCACTCGAGTCCTTTCCAGCGTGGCAGCTAGCTACAGTAGGGATCCCATCGATGTCGTCGTTGCCAGGGATGTAGAGACAGGTAAGAAGGGGATATAGGAGAAGACGTCGCGCGGCGACAAGATTGGTGATGGGACTACCCTAAAACAAGGTATTCTGAAACGGCAGGGAGAGGCTCCGGGTTTTGAGGGATTAGATGGTGATGGAGAGTTGCATTTGGCTGTGAAGTTTTCGAAAGAGGAGGTGGCTGTTTCAATTAGGCTGGCTTTGAAAGCCCTTATTGCTCATAGGAATCATGGGCCAATTGGGCCGGCTGCTGGTAAGGGAAGTAGTTGTATTTTGGAGAGGGGTGGGCCTTCTAATTTAAAGGGGACTATTAAAGAATTTGATGATTCTCACCTTCAGTTCATATTGCCTATGCATTTATTGCCGTTGGAGGATGCTGATCCGATTGGGGGTGTGGCGGATTGCATCCAGCAGCAATCGAAAATGGGAGATAATATAGTGCTAGAGGAGGCGGTCGTCGCTTGTCGATCGCCGACGGCCGAGGTGGAGAAGGACGATATTATGATAGAAGCGTTGCAGGGGATTAGGGACGATAACGTCATTACTGTTACCGAGGCAGACGAAGGGGAAAAAGATGGAGTGCATACTCAGTTGGGCAGTACTGGTAAAAAGGTAACGGAATATCAAAGGAAAAGCAAGAGGCAGTTAGATAAGTGGGGCACTCAGGGTCCCGATGAGGAGGATCTCATCAGGGTGGCGGCAAAAGGAAAGGAGCCAGCTTCAGCGTATGGAGGTAATCTTTCATCCAATTTCTCAGTTTTATTCCTTATTAATGATGACTCGCTCATCTACTTTGCTAGTTTGTATGGATTAGACATGGGTGTGAGTAGATTAGATCAGGTCCAATATGTTGCAAGGATTAGGGAGGACATCAAGTGGGTGAAGCCCTAGGGTATAGGTGCTATTGCGGAGTTAGATAGATAGGATTGTTATTGTTTTTTATGTCGTACATTTTTTGGAATGTGAGGGGTATGCGACAGAAGGGTAAGAAGAATCTTATTAGTAACACCGTGGGTAGATTGAGGCCATCATTCTGTGGTCTGCAAGAGACTAGGATCGAGAATCCCTCCTTGGAGGAGTTCCAACAACTTTCGTGGGCTAAAGACTTCGATTGGAGGTTCAAGTCTGCGGTGGGTATTTCGGGGGGTATCGCTCTTGGAGTGGACGCAACGCAGTACGAGATTATAGGGCATAAAATAGGTGACTTCACGGTATCAATGAGACTAAGAAGGAGATGTGACGGTTGGATCCACGTGGTCACGATGGTTTATGGACCCTATGACTCTAGGAGGAGGAATCAATGCTGGAATGAGATTAAAGATATCAAGCTTAGCTGGGCAGATCCGTGGGTTCTGGGGGGAGATTTTAACATTACCAGATATGGTCACGAGCATGGGGGAAGGGGCCCAAGCAGAAACGATCAAGATGGTTTCAACGGTCTTATAGACGAGTTAGAGTTAATGGAGATGAAACAGGTAGATAGAAGGTTCACATGGTCTAATATGCAGGCGAAGCCTATCCTAGCCAAGTTAGACAGGATTCTAGTTTCTGCAAACTGGAAAGATGTTTTTCCGCTGGCAAGAGTGAGGTCAATTATTAGATTCACCTCAGACCATCTGCCTCTTTTGTTGGACTGTGGGGTGGGGCAGTCTAAGAGGTCGGTTCCCTTTCGGTTCGAGAAAGCATGGACATTATCACCAAATGCGCGCATCATTATTCAAGAGTCTTGGATGGCCAATACCAGGGAGGTATCTGCGATAGGGATTTGGATGGAGAAAACAAGGAGATTACGAAAACGGTTGAAAGAGTGGGTAAGGAGGGAATTCGGAGGGCAAAAAGATAGATTTCAAGAGTTAGGAGCGAAGATAGAAGTGTTGGAAACTTATCAGGAAGTGAGGGATTTATCGGAAGAGGAAGTTAACGATCTTCTCAGTCACAGAGCGCAGGTGAAGATGATTGGAGACATGGAGGAGCAATATTGGAAACAAAGATCTAGAGTGCAATGGCTAAGAGAGGGAGACGCGAACACAAATTTTTTTCATAAAGTCGCTAACGGTAGGAGGAGGCATAACCATATTGCGGGCCTGTTCATCGACGGTTCCTGGTCAGAGAACGAAGGAGCGATCGGGCATGAAATCGACAATAGATTCAAGAATCTTTTCGGGATTACCAACGGTAGAAGGTGTCATCTAGCACAGGACATGTGGGAGGCATCAAGGATTCTGGGTAGTAAGGGCTTAGAGGGTCCCTTCTCAGAGGAGGAGGTGCGTTCCACGGTTAAAGCATTGGGTCAGGAAAAAGCACCAGGGCCAGACGGATTTCCAATCTTCTTCTATAATTTATATTGGGAGATTATCAAGGATGACTTGATGAGCATTTTCTATGAGTTTCACAGCGAGGATCTAGAGCTGGATAGGATTAACTATGCCAATGTTATTTTTATTCCGAAGAAGAAGGATGCTACCAAGGTAGATGACTTCAGGCCCATTAGCTTGCTTAATTGCTCGTTTAAAATCATCACCAAGGTCCTAGCGCTTAGGTTGTCACCACATATGATGGATGTGGTTGGTGATTCTCAAAGCGGATTTATCAGGGGGAGAGATATCTTGGACAGTGTGGCATCTGCACACGAAGCGGTCTTTAGAGGTAACAAGGACAAGGTAGACGGATTTCTGCTGAAAATAGATTTTGAAAAGGCTTACGATTCCCTAGATTGGGAATGTGTGGAGGAAGCGCCTAAACTCAAAGGATTCGGGAATAAATGGATTTGGTGGATTATGAGGTGTGTGTGTGGGGGGAAGTCACGCATTCAGGTGAACAGTCGACTTAGGAAGGAAATTAATTGCAAGAGAGGTCTCAGACAGGGAGACCCTTTGTCCTCCCTTCTATTCGCTATAGTGGCTGACGGACTGGCAGAAATGATCAGTAGGGGTAGGGAACGAGAAATCATTCAGGGGATTAGAGTAAAAGGAATTTCACAAGCTATCACTATTCTTCAATATGCGGACGACACGCTATTGTTTGGAGCAGCCAAAGAGGAGGAGATGTGTGCTATTAAACTGGCGTTGCAATGTTTCGGGGCATGGTCGGGACTGAAAGTTAATCTTGCAAAGACTGCTGTCATCCCGGCGAGTGAGGGGATATCAATACCGATAGAGGATATCAAGAGATATTTCGAGTGCAAAAGTGGAAAATTTCCATTGACTTATCTAGGGGTACCCATTAGGCCAGGAGCACTCCAAAGAGACGATTGGGTACCTTTGATCGAAAAGATAGATAAAAAGCTAGCCGGATGAAAGGGACGTTCTCTCACACTAGGGGGTAGAGTCACGCTGCTCAATTCGGTGTTGAGTAGTTTACCAACATACCTAATGTCGATCTATGAGATTCCGCAGTGGGTGATACAGAGAATAGATAAAAGCAGAAGAAGGTTCCTTTGGAAAGGCACGGACGAATCGCGCAAAGGTATGCCACTTGTAAAATGGGGAAGAATATGCAAAAGAAAAGAATTTGGAGGTTTAGGAATTCTAAATTTGAGAGACATGAACAAGGCACTGCTCTGCAAGTGGTGGTGGAAGATGAGGAGGAGACGCAATTATTGGTGGTGCAAATCCTTTGATCGGTATAGAGGGAGGAAGGCCTTTAGGTTCGGAGGGAAAAGTGCGTTCGGGAAATATTCTACGATTTGGAAGGGTGTGGCTAAGGTGGGCCAGATGTTCCATGCACATACTACATGCCGGGTAGGGAAGAGGAAGGATATCAGATTTTGGCATGATAAGTGGTGCGGCTACTCATGTTTGAGTATCCTATTTCCAGAAGCGGCGGTGGCAACGATTAATACGGATACGTTGGTGGCGGAGGTGTGTTGTAATAAGAGTCTCCAGTTGGTAGTTAGGGGTCAGGTATCTCAGACTCAGATGGTGGAATTCACTAACCTGAACAAGTTCATTACGGAGGAGGGATGTTACAACAACGAGTCGGAAGATAGCAAAGAATGGTTATTGGGGAAATCGGGGGAATTTACGGTGTCTTCGATGTTCCATCGCATTAACGACGGGGGTATGAGATGCAAGGATGCCAAAATTATTTGGAAGCTGTGCATTCCACTGAGGGTTAGGATTTTCGTTTGGCTAGTTATGCATAATGCGATCTTAACGAAGATCAACCTGCAGCATAGAAGGGTACCTATCGTAGCGATTTGTGGGGAGTGCGAGAGTGGAGACGAAGATAGCAAACACCTTTTTTTCGAATGTCCTAGGTCTAAATTAGTATGGGATTTTATTAGCCGGCGGTTTGGGTTGTTACATAGTCCTAGAGTCTACACAGAGGTATGGGGACTCTGTTGGGTAGAGCTTGGGTATAAGAATGTTAGAGAGGAGTGGGGGATTATAGCGTCAGCTACGATGTGGTGTATTTGGCTTGTGCGAAATGACTTATGCTTTCGGAACATCAAATGTACTTTTTCAGGGCTTATGCATAAAATTCTAACATTTTCTCATGATTGGGCAGGCAACAGGGGACCTATTAAACGCCTCAGGATGGAGGAAGAGGAATAGGAGGCAAGGTGGGTGAAGGACCATTCATGCTATTTAGATCGGTGGAGCATGAATAGATATGGAGGCTGTTGGTGTCAAGGGTGGAGCTTTAGCGTATCTTTGTCTCGAGAGCGTGCAGTGGTGGTCTAAGTGCTTTCTAGTTTTTTGGCTAGTTTGTTTTTTTGCGTCTCGTGGTGGTAGACTGTTGTTGTTTTGGTGACTTGTTTTGTCTACTGGATAGACTATGTATGACAAATTCTCTGTATGTAAGTAGCACTACTCTGTTTCTTTAATATTGCATTAATGAAACGATGACGGGGTCATCTTTTATTAAAAATAAAATAAAATATGCATGCATTGCATGTTATAATTTATATAAAAAAAAATACGGAATAAATAATAAGACGTAATCTGATATCGAACTTGCGAACTTCATTTTCTCATACATATTCTTTACAAATTACTCAAAATGGTACAAACGTTTTATTTTATATGAATTGCACTTTTGTAATTAATTATATCGTAAATAAATTTGAACTTTTAAAATATTATGATAACTAATAACAGTTGAGTAAATAAATTGTTAATATAACTCCAACTTAAAAATGAATCGTTGAGATTAAATTGTTAAATTTTCTACAAATGACAGATTGTATACAAATGAAATGACAACCACAACTCTCTCATTATAATATTAGATAATATTATATTATATTAAAAATTAGTGATTATGATAATTATTAAAATTATAATTAAGTAACAAACTTAGAAATATTAATAAGTTAGATTTTTACAAACTCTAAGATATTGTAGGTGTCAAACTTGGAAATGGTAATCCAAAAATGGATTTCTATTTTAGCAATTTAGGAAAATATAGACAATTACAAACTTTTAAAATGCTAATATAAAATATAACAAAGAAGGAATTAAATTAATAAAAAACAAAATAAACTAAGCAAATATATAAGTTGTAGAATGATTGAAAATCATAACATTAAACAAAAAAGAAAATCATTAATGTTGATTCTCAATCACCAAATTATCTAAAACCATACTCAAAAACATTGTATTATTTATATGTATAATCTATAATAATAATGGAAAAAATAATAATAACCCTAGCGATCAAATATCATGGTATATTGATCATTTCCTTAAAAATATACTATGGTAAGTAACAAAATAATAGATGATATGGGTCGGATGACGTGGCCCCTCCTGGGCCACAGGATCCCCTCAGGAAACGTGCACCCCCGGATCATCCGGATTCGTCACGTCAGCATCAGAAAACCGTCCGGGCCTCTACCACGTCAACCTGGAAACCGCCTGGGCCTCTGTCACGTCAGCTTGGAAACCGCCCGGGCCTCTGCCACGTCAGTCCTATACCGCCCGGGTTTCCACCGCTTCAGCCCCACGGGCAACCGGGTCCAGACCCAGCCCCAAACGGGTCCAGACCCAGTTGGCTTCTCCTATAAATACCAGGTCCTCTCCCACCTTCATAGGTAATCGAATCTTTTCCACGCAAACCCTAGTTACTGTTACTTTCCCTTAGTGACTGACTAGATCGTCGGAGGGTCTGCCACCGGGACTAACCCCGGTGTTCCTAGACCGTCTGCAGGTACACGAGACCTCGGATCCGAGCCCCTCGATCCGAGCCGAGCATCAGCATCCACCCAACCCGAGCCAACTTCTGCACCGTTTGTCCAGCCGAGGGTAGTCTGCATATGAGCTTCCTCCATCAATACAAATAGAGTAAGAACTCACACCTGGTGCATCCACACGCATCCCAAAAACAAACCACATCAATAGAGAATTGAGTAAACACGAAGGCCAACATAAATGAATTATTATATGTTGGAAATTTATGTTACGAGACATTCGAATTAATTTTTTATTTTGTTTTATATTTTTTTAAAAACTATTTGCAAAAAAATGACAATTGTTAAATTATATGTGCTTGTTGACTCAACAACTAAACTCACCGTTCTCAACGACGAGTTTAGTTATTTTATGCTCGATGTTGGGAACGACAAGTGTAGTTCTAATTTGTTTTGAGAAACTCTTCATTCCCAACTGCGAGTTTAGTTCAAAATTTTCAAACAGGGCTCGCTGTTCCTAACGGCGAAAGGAAATATACTAGACTCGCTATTGAGAACAGCGAGTCCACTCATTTTGAAACTTTTTGTTGGACTTGGTGAATTTAAATTAAAAAAAACTTTATAGAAGAGCTGGCTGTTTCCAACGCCGAGGAGAAATATACTAAATTCGTTGTTGGGAATGGCCAGTTCCATGTAAATACCCTACTATTGGGAACAACGAGCTCTTCTATGGATTTTTTTCCAGAAATTTCACAAAGTCCAACAAAGAGTAAACCTTTCTGTGAAATTTCAAAATCAGTAGACTTGTTGTTCCCAACAACGAGTTTAGTATAGAACCTCGCCTGTGAACGACGATCGTTGTTTGGAAATTTTGAACTAAACTCGTCGTTGAGAAATGTGAGATTCACAAAAAAAAAAAAATTAGAATTACACTCGTCGGTCCTTACGACGAGTTTAGTTGTTAAATCTCCGAGTGCAATTAGTTTGGCAACTGTATTTTTTTATTTTTTATTTTGCAAATAGTTTCATTAAAAGGGCATTTAAAAAAAGTTCCGTTTGAATTGGTGTAAAAGTTGGAATACTTATAAAATCTTCATTTAAATGGTTTTTCAGGATAATGTATTTTCACAAATCTTGTGAATCTAGATCCTCTCCCGTATAAAAATTACAGCAGATACGCCATAGTTATTTTCTACACCATTGGATCGCATCCAACAGCTGTGGTTAAACCACTTTTAGCACGTTATATCTTAAATTTAGTTTTGAAAAAAAGGTCTTTTTGTAAGAAACCAATAATCCGTCCCCTCCCTGAGAGCATCCACAGTCGCGTGGTATATTGGCATAAAATGCATTTTTTAAAGCATTTCGATCGCTACAATCGTATGCTATTTATGCATATTTTGCCATAATCGTTACAATAGATTGCTATATATGAGAGAGGAAATAGCTATATGCATATTGTACAGGACAAAACTTCATCCGTGGTTTTTTTTATAAAAAATATTGCAGCGGACGAAACTTGAAATTTTGTCTGATGAAATTAAACGCTTTTATGAACTAAAAAATAATCCGGGAAATATAATTGGAGCTTGGACTAAACTTCAAGTTCCGTCCATAAAGGTCGGACGAAACTTAGTGTTTCGTCTGATGCTTTTGAAATGCTCCAAAAGCTACAGACGTTCGATGGGAATGTTATTTTATTTTTTATTTTTGTTCATCTCCGACGAAGCTTCAAGTTTCGGCTGCCATTTCAAACTATAAAAATATTTAATTCAGCCAAAAAATTATAAAAATTTATAAAATATATATATATATATATATATTTCACGGGACGTAACTTCAGGTTTTGTCCGATCAATTTTTATACAACTTTGCTTTTTAATAGCATTTGATGACTGCAACGAAATTTATTTGTTATATATCTATATAATAAATTACAAAGAAAGCTATCAAGTGGCTCACAATCAATCCCCCCTCAAATCAACGGCCTAGATCAAACCTCACAAAACATATTTTTCCTCCAAAATTTCAAACCCCGTAACTAATTTTTTCCCCCAAAACTAAAAAACTTATTACTTTATTTTTATCTCTCTCTTCTCTCTTCACTTTTTCATATTTCTCTCATTCTCTCTCTCTCCCATTCTTTATATATTTATTTAGAAATTTAGATTTTCAGATTTTTAATTATTTTTTTTGCACATATTATATTAAAAATAGTAAATATCTCTTCAACTCCACACTTAAAGTTCTAAGAAGTTAGATTTTATATCCCATTTATAATTATTTTTCAACATATACTAATGGAAACATGGACTTTTATTTACAACTAATTATTGTCATACTATTCAAACTTGAGCTACATAATTGTCGTTTTACTGTTTACAGGCTTTTCGTGTTTTGTATCGTTCCGAAAACGTGTCGTAGGCACGGGCTCGTTCCGAAGACGTGTCGTAGGCACGGGCCCACGGGCAAATCTAGTCTATTTATATTTTGCTATTTTTCACATTTCATGATTGTGGATGCTCTCTTACTTCTCTTTCTGTCCTGATTCCTCTACTCCTCCGGCATTCTTCTCCGGCTCCATCTAGGCATCTCCAAAAGACGATAAAAAAATAAAACTCTTTCCCAACCCAACATTCAATTTACATAAAGAAACATCAAACCAGCTAATTGCTTACAGAGTTACAGGCCCTGTTCTAAATCCACTAATTTTTTATTTTATAATCTGTTAATGGTAAAGTCCTGAATCACAATATTAGCAGAGGAAGGGTCGATTTCATGGAGGACTGGATGTTGCATTTAGCAGCGGGCTGCGACGTCGACAGTGAAGCGGGGAAGGAAAGGAAGGTGGGGTTGGAGAAGGGAACAGAGGAGGGAGGAGGAGAGAACTCAGAAGATGCAATGGCATTGTTTGTTATGGAAGATTAGATAGAATAGATGTGGAGGAAAGAGTGGTTGCACATTTTGCAAGTTCAGCATTAGACTTCATATAACTTTCAGCACCACATCATTTAAGTTGAGCAATCTACATCATTGGATGGGATTCAATGGTGGCACGTCTGCCATTTTACTATGGCAGATGATCCAGATCCAATTCTTTGCTTTTAGCGGAAATATATTTTACTAATTAGAACATTGAGATGAAGAAAAATATGTTGAAAAAGTCACCAACATAAAAGATAAAATAACCAAAAATACGTGGGATTGTGCAAGGGATTCTCATATTCCCTCTTAGATTACTTTTGTTTTGTATATGATAAGCATAATTTTATAAGGAATGATAGATTCCCAATGGAAGCTAAATCGTTTGTTGGGAATGATTATCATTTCTCCAAAAACCATGGCATTTCCATAACAAATAATAAAATAATCAAAAAAACTAGGAAAAAAAATTTAATCCTCCCTAAAATCATGGGATTTGAGCATTCTCATATGATTTCCATAAAAATAAAAAAAACCAAAAAAACTAGAATAAAAAATTACAATAATAAAGGGTTCCCGGCCCCCGGGAATGCAATGTGTTGTACCAAACGCGATAATGCAACAGTCATGAGAATCTTCATTCCCACTCTCACATTCCCGGTAATCCTTTCATTTCTAGGAATTTTCTAATCAGTGTACCAAACGCCCCCTAAAAATGTATTAAATGAGTTCTTACTAGTTTTTCACCTTAATCCGGAATTTTTTAGGAAAAAATATTTAAATCAAAAGAGAAATGTTATGTCATATAATGAAAAAGATTCAATAATTTTTTTCTTCGGCCAAAAATAAAAGCAGACATTAAAGCTGGTATTCCACATATTTCAGATATTTATATACATCCAAACTAGTATTATCATGTCCAAATTGTACAGACTAAAATAATTTCAATTGACTCATAAAATTATACGAAACTTTGAACAAGTGTGAAATAATTGAGAAAAATTATAACTCTTCAAGTGTATAATTTAGTGAAATTTATCTTAAAAAATACGGTAACAATCCGACATTTGTATACATCCTAAATGGCAACACATAGGCATTGACCTGGCTCGCCTCAACCCTCCCCTCCCCCTCCCCCTCCCAAAATCTCACCCTATCAGATGCCTTATCCTTCATCTCTCGCGTCTCCGCTGTCTTCGATCACAACGAGGTCCCCTTCTCTAACATCTTCCTTCACCTCACCCCCTACTCTTTGTCACCTACCTCCTTAACAAATATCATTCTTAGACCCGATACCGTAGTTATCCCCATCTTCAACTCGTACTCTTCCCCAAATTCAAATATTAGGATTTCAAAAACACAAATTGAAAATTGAAAATTGAAAAATAAAATGAGGTGGTGAATTAGGGTTTCAAAAATTAATATACACCATATATAGATACAACTGATTTAGTTACGCAACATTTTTCAAAATTATTTTTTTTCACAAACACATTGTGTGCTAAATAGGCATTTTATCAAACACTAAATGAGAAAAGCACAATTCTAGTAATTAAGTTCCAGATTTACAAGTTTTGAGGGTTTTATATATTTTTTTAATAATGAAAATGTGCATGCTGCACGTGTTAATAAATGTGAATTCTTCCTTTTACTCTCCGTTCTTTGTTTTAAAATAGAGAAAGGAGAGAGGTCGACACACTCTCTCTTATTAGTATAATATATATAGATATATCACCTTAGTGGATAGTTAATATGACTTCGACATAAATGCGTAGTTCAATTTTCATAAATCAATAGTTGTCACACAACAAAAAAAACAAACAAACCCAACTCCATGATTGTGGTAGTAGATTTCTAATATTATAATGTGAGAGTTGAGGTTATGTAATTTGTAGACAATCAATCATTTAATCTCAACCATTCATTTTTAAGTGGAAGTTATATTAACCATTCAATTACTCGGCTGTTGTTAATTATCATAGTACCCTCAAATTTCAAAATTATTTACAAAAGTGACACTCATATAAAATAAAAGTTTGTACCACTATGATTACTAGTATAATGTACGTGCGATGCACATCTAAAAAAAGTAAAGTCATCAAATTAAATGGATATATATCGAATAAGAAAAAAATAGTTTATATTTGAATGTTTTGATTTGGGCGACATTGTGGTGCACATTTATATTTGTTGGATGTAGTTTGAACGTGTATTATACGTGTTTATATAGTTACAAAGTTAGGTTTATTTATTATTATTATTTTTTTTTAGGTTAAAGGTGGAATAACGCCACCCTGTTTCATTAATAATAAATTAATAAAACAATCCCGGCGTACCGGGGGAAATACAAAAGTAAAGTGCCGAAAATAAAACATAACCCCCCAACAATACCCTGGAGGGTGGGTCTAACCATACATACAAAAATACAACTAAAGGTACAATAGATCGAAACAAAATACATAATAGAGGTAGCTGCGGACTGTAGATATCCAATTGTATCATGTTCCATGTGAGTATGAAGGGCGCCTACCCCTCAGTCTAGTGTCGGTCAAAACTTGACCTTCTCATCATCAAATTTTTTCACCTGGAAGACTCTAGCAATCCTCCTGCTAGCTCCTGTGGCAGCAGCTGTGGCCCAAAAGGAAATAAGATGCATGATATGAGTAAGGTTACCAGAAATACTATTACATGAAGCATGAAAATAGAAATTATTTCTGTGTAGCCATAACACCCAAGTAGTTGCCACAATGGCTATGTACCAAGCATCCTTCATTTCGTGGTGAACCGAGACAAATTTGGGGCCAACCCATAAATCCTCGTATTCACTGGGGTAGTCACATGTCCCTAAGGCCCGTAATACATCTACCATAGTTGCCTTACTCCTTTGGCAGTGAATGAAAAGATGATTCAGATTCTCCGTATGTATATTACAGAATCTACAGTTGGTCGCTATCTGGGTTTGTCTTTTGGCAATGTTCTCTCTGGTGAGGATTGCATTATTGAGCACTAGCCAGATGAAGACCCTGACTTTAAGGGGTGTTACAGAATCCACATTTGGGTTTGTTTGTTACAAACCCCAACTCTCCCATTGAAATAGTAGAAGATTTTGTAAAGAGTATAGGATGAATAAAGAGTAGTCACATGTTCGATGTCAAATTACTTCTTAATATTTACTTTAAAAAATATATTTATTAAGATGTGCAAAGCACGTGCAGATTACTAGTATAAATAAATTGTAGGCATACATCTTAATGTAGAATGTGTAAGTATTTTGCATTTATATACTCCATCGATTTTGGGGTATTTTTGCAATTCATACCATCATAAAATATAATGTTTACATATCTTTTTAGCTATGTCTCGTAAATCGTTAATATGTTTTTTATTAAATATTAATTTTTTAATGGGATACAAACATAAATTATCCTTCATGAGATATTTATTGGATGAAGGAGCTTTGAAAGTACTGCTTCGAGAATGCAAGAGCATCCAATATCGTTACATCTAAATTATGCATATTTGGCAAATAGCAAATGAAAATGGAGAATGAGCGATGTAGTCGTTGGTGTCAATTTTTAACAATTGAAAAGGAATTTTAAAAAAAGAAAGATCTTCGTCCGTCTATCCCGTTGTAATTTTGTTTTGTTTTGTTTAATAAATATTAAAAAGTTGGTGCGACGGAACATCTTCTTCCTTGATTTTTTTTTTTGTTTTTTTAAACCGAAAAAATAGTTGGCCGAATGATCTTCAATTGTCTGAGTAATTTTTTGAATTGCTTAAATTACATTTTCGTAATTACCGAATGATAATATAGTAATTTTTTGAATTTTTTTTCCTTTGGAGAAAGTTGCCTCTTCTTCTGTCCAAACAAGAAAATTTTATGGTCCTCCTTAGCTCGTAATTACCGGCTTTGAGCGAGATCGGCGTGAGGTCAACTCCCCTAGCATCTCTTCAGGGTGACTGCCCCTTTCCCTCTCACTCAAAGTCGAGTATGGTCCTCCTTGGCTCCATCTATCATGTTCAGTTTGACTCGTTATCTAACTCTGACATGTCTCGCCTATCAGCGGCGATGGGGTTTCTTCCTATACCGAATGACTTCGAGGTTTTTGACTTCGTTCGTAGTTGCGAACTTTCCAGAGCTTTTGAGAATAAGGGTATTAATGATTAGTATCTCTTGGAACATTAGGGGTCTGGGGAGTCCCATCAAGCAATAAGCTGTTTTCCAACTGATTACCTCTTCACATTGTGACTTAATATCGATTCAAGAATCTAAGCTCGAGTCCCCCTCCCTCTTCACTCTACGTGCGATCAGGGGGCTCTTTAATCACTAATTGGATTTCTCTAGATGTCGTAGGGTCCAGAGGGGGCATCCTGTTTGGATTTAAAGAGGGTCTTTTCTCTCTCGTTTCGACGCGAAGATTATCTTTTTTTCTTGTGGTCCGCCTCTTCTGGGTGGAATTAATTGTCATTTCACTGTGTTCTCGATTTACGGTCCTTCCACCGCAGACCGACGTAACGAGTTTTGGAATGAATTCCTCTCTCTCCAAAACTCTATCCAAGGCCTTTGCATCGTCTGCGGTGACTTTAATGTTACAAGATTCGCTTGCAAAATATCTGGGTTCCCTTCTAACTTTTCTGACTCTTCCCATTTCAATGACTGCATCCGTTCCCTTCAGCTTACTGAGATTCCTACTTCCGGTAGAGTGTTCACATGGTCTAACTTGCCGGTGACTCCGACCATGGCAAAACTCGACAGATTTCTTGTTTCGATCGATTAGCTTGACCGATTCCAGCACTCCTTTGCATCGACCTTGCCCAACCCATCGTCTGACCATGTTCCTATTTCTTTGTGCTCCAACTTTAATTTTGCAAAATCTTTCAAATTCCGTTTCGAAAAATTTTGGTTGCAAGATCAAATTTTTGTCAATCTTATAACTGAGTGCCTTTCCGCCATCTCAGGATCCTCCGGTCTTGGTCGTATCCTTCTTAAGCTCCATGCTATTAAGCATGGATGTAAGATATGGAGGAAGAAGAGATTCTCCAATGCTAACTTTCTTTAAAATGTTTTTCTTTCCTCCATCGATTCCATCGACAAACTTGAGGAGTTTGGCCCCATTTCAGATAGCCTGCGATTCGAACGTGCATCGTGTAAAAGGGAGTATGCGTCCCTCCTCCACCACGACCACATTAAGTGGGCTCAGCGGGCTAAATTCTGTTGGCTCAAGAATGGAGATGGTAACACTTCTTTCTTCCATAATTTTGCATCTCATTGCCAACGTACCAACTGTATCTCTTCGATTATTGACAACAGAATTGAAGTGTCTTCTGACTCCATTATCCACGCCTCTTTTCTGCGTTTCTTTAAAGCCCTTCTGGGTACTTCTAAACATCATTCTATTCACTTAGACTGGATGCAATTATATGGCCTAGCATTCTTTCGATCTGTCCAGTCTAGAAGCGCTGTTTTCTTTAGATGAGATCAAGTTAGAGGTGTTTTCTTTGAAGAGTGATTCGTCTCCCGGCCCGGATGGGTTTCCGGCCTTTTTTCCCCAACATTTTTGGGATTATCTCAAAGATGAACTGCTTAAATGTTCTCAGACCTTTATCAAGAATCGTTTTCTTTTGATAGGATTAACTATGTGCATATCGTTCTGATCCCCAAAATTTTGGGAGCCGACTCGGTTTCGAGCTTTCGTTCTATTAGCCTTCTTAACACGACGTTCAAAATCATTATGAAGGTTCTTTCTACTCATCTTAGCGTGGTCATTTCTCCGTTGATAAACCCTGTGCAATCGGGGTTCATCAAAGATCAATTTATCTTAGATAGTGTGGCGTCGGCGCAAAAAATTATTTCATATTGTCACATATCAAATTCGGAGGGTATCCTCTTAAAACTTGATTTTCACAAAGCCTATGACAGTGTCAGTTGGGATTTTCTTTTCGAAATTCCCCTTCACCATGGATTCGGCCCGAAATGGATTGCTTGGATTAAATCCAGCCTTTTCGCGGATACCTCCTCTATCGTTCTTAACGGCTCGGAAGGGCCACAAATTTAAGTGTAAGTGGGGTCTGCATCAAGGAGACCCGATTTCCTCCCTCCTCTTTTCTTTGGGGGCAGACGTTTTTAGTAAGTTGCTTCGTAATGCCTGGGACGCAGGTGTTATCTAAGGGCTGGGGGGTTCCCAGAGCTTTCGTGGAGTATTGAATTTGTAATATGCCGACGATACTATTATTTTTGCCTCTCCTAACAGAAGTACTTTACGGAATCTCAAGCTCCTTCTTTATTTGTTTGAGAATGCTTCGAGATTGTCTATTAACTTTCAAAAATCGTCGGTTTTGTGGCTGGGAGGTAATCCCAACCGGCAAGATGAAATGGCGCAGTTTTTCAACTGTGTTCCCGCATCTTTCCCAATCAAATACCTAGGCATCTCTTTGAGATGGGGTAGACTCCATAAATTGGACTGGATGCCGATGATCGAAAAAGTGGAATCTAGGCTCAATGTCTGGGTTGGTAAACATTTGTCCCGTGGAGGAAGACTTGCTCTGTTAAGCTCTGTTCTTTCTTCCATTCCTTTGTATATGATGTCCTTCTTTTCTGTCCTGTATTGGGTCATCAAAAGAATTGACCAAATCCGTAATAACTTCTTCTAGTCAGGGGCTGACTCCTATTGTGCTGGTAAGAATCTTTGCACATGGAAGTTGATTTGCACTTCCAAAGAGGCAGAAGGGTTAGGGGTGCTTGACCTCAGGCATCAAAACCTAGCCCTCCTTGGTAAATGGCTATGGCGTATCCTGAAGTTCGATCATCTACCTTGGGCGCGTATGATTTCCATAAAATGTTTCCTTTGTCGCAAGGTGTGGGAATTCCCCCCCACCATCTCTAACAATGCATCTTCTTTTTGGAAAGGGATTTGGAAGGTGGTGGGTCCCTTCCAATGTGGCATTTCCCACACTTATGCTAGGGGCGCCAAAGCGAGGTTTTGGATCGACCTTTGGTTCGGAAATATTAGATTGGCTTCAGCTTTCCCTTCGCTATTCCAACAGGCGTCCAACCAAGCTGCAACGGTGGCGGATTATGTCACTATCATCAATAATCAGAAATTCTGGGCCATTCAATTCAGTTGTGTTCTCCCGTCTATTTTAGAAGTGGAACTCCACGAACTTTTTCTTTCCCTCAATCTTTATTCTTGGTTCCCCTCGGACGATTTCAGATGGCATTGGACCAGTTCAGGTAACTACACGGTGAAATCTTGCTACAAGTTTCTTAATTTTGGTGGAATCCATTCCCAGCTTGCAAAGCCTCTTTGGAGTAATTGCGCACCTCTTAAAGTTAAGATCCTTACCTGGCTCGTGCTTAACAACAAACTTCTTACCGTGGAAATCCTGAATAAAAGAAACCTGGATATAGGCTAGTTCTGTTCGTTATGCTCTTCTGAGCATGAAGACACCAACCATCTCCTTCTAAATTGCTATTTTACTCGTCAATTATGGATTATTTCCGTTTCCGCTTGGTAAGCCCCAGCATCCCTAACGATTTTTTCTCTTACTGGAAAACTCATGTTCTCCAGCGCAAATTTCGAGCCTCTGGCGATTGTTTGGGTGACTTGGGCGGAACTTAACAGGCGGATTTTTACCCAAACTGCTTTCCATATTCATACCATTATCGATAATTTTTATTCTTCTCAAAGTTGTGGACTTCCATTTTACCTAATGATAAGGTGGAAGCTCAGCATTTAGATTGCCTGGAGGAGGCAATCCTTCTTTATCGCTCTTCAATTTAGCTTCCCTAGTTCAGCTCTTTTCGTCTTGTTGTTAACTCATGTTCTTATTCTCTGTAGAATTGAGCTTTCTTTGGGATGTTCTTTTGGTCACTGGTTCAGACCGATGTATTGGTTCAGGTGATGTTCTGCGTTGGTCCCATTTTTTGTGGTTTTGATCTGCTTCGGGCTTTACTCTCCTCTGGTTTCTCGTTTGTAATAGATTGTTTCTTAAGTTTTTTGTTCTTTTGAGGATAAAGTCGGGCCATGTTCAGTGGTGTGTATTTTGGTTGTTCAGTGCGCTGTATTGATAAATCCAATATATCCACATTTTGGAGCAATAATCTGAATGCAATTAGATAGTTAAATTCTCTATATGTGATAATTTACTCTTCTTTTCTCTTTTCCATAGGAAACAGCCTGAAAGCAACTAAACGAAGCAGAATTCAAGATTTACTCCTGACTGTGAGGATGATACACAGGAAGCTGCAGAAATCAAGTCGACTGGTTCTTCAAATTAGTCGACTGGACAGAGGAGGTTGAGTTCCGGAGCTGCGCAGTACAGTCGACTCACTCCAAAAGACAGACGACTTGACTGACTAATTATGAATCTACAGAATTCACGACACAGTCGACTGACTCCAAAACCAGTCGACTGGCATTCAGCGAGAGTTAAAAGATAAGAACAGATGAAGATTCATCCTCGTCCAAATCCAAATCAAAGTGAGCTGCCAAAATCCAGGAAACAGATAGGGGATGACTGCAAATAACAACTTCCAAACAATCAAAGTTAAAAACCCGGGTTTGGCAAGTAAGAAGATCGACTCAATCCATATCAGACGCGTGAAGAGATAAGAATCTGGAGTTTAAGATCTGCAGATAAGGGCAAGAGAAACTATAAGAAGAAGGGGGGAACCAGATATCAGAGATATCTATCGTCAACCATCGACCAGCAGGCATTGATCTATCAGCATCAAACAAGGAAGGAGATCAAGTGCACTGAAGGACAAGATCAAGTCGACTGAGAGGCAGTTCAAGTCGACTTCAAGGCTGAATATCATAATAATCAGTGTTACTTCTTCTTCTTTACAGTTTTAGTTTTTATTGTTAAAATCATGAACTCTAAATGTTTACTAAAAGTTGTATTATGTGCAACTAATTTCATTGTTGGGCTGATTGAAACCGTAGTCATGTAATGTTTATAATCTTCTAAAACACTACTTTATTCACTTATTGATTAAATCTGGGTATCTTGATCAAAATTATAATATCAAGATTTGTTAGAAAGTTCGTAGAATCAGTCGACTGAGAGCTAGCAACAGTCGACTGATCTGAAGAACCTGATATTATCAAGTTAGATTATTATAAGATTGACTCTGTTATATGAGTATGGAGATGACCCAGATCTTGTGCTCATACTTGTAACACAGGAATCTTTTAGGTTCTTGGTTTAATCAACTTGAAGGATATAGATCTGATACCAACTTCTAGAACTTTTAGTGTTTGTTATTTCCATCATTCTTATGCTTTCTTCAAGTACAACTTAGTAGATACCATGCTAAATACTTACGGAAAGAAACAAATTAGAGTAGATACCATGCCTAATTCTTGGCCTAGGAAAATCTTAACTTTAAGGAGTAGATACCATTCCCTTAAAGGAACAGACATGAGTGATTAGAGTAGTGTAGAAGGTAATTTAGCATTCTTGACTATAGGTGAAGATCGTGGCCAACTACTTTAATAGACATTTGTGATTCTACTTGATCTAGATTTTAGTCTTTCCTTTGAAATAGACTTTTAGAACAAAACTTTATGGTTTTTATTTTTATTTTATTGATTAGTGAGTTAAATACTACAATCTCTGTGGGATCGACCCTTGCTTTTCACTACGCTTCTATAAACGATTCGTACACTTGCGGGGTTTTAATTTGTGTCTAGTTTATCTGTTTATTTAGATAGCTGAGACTTACAACAGGAGAATGCCTTTTGGATTGTGCAACGCCCCAGCTACATTTCAGAGATGCATGATGAGTATATTTTCAGACATGGTGGAAAGGTTCATTGAGGTATTTATGGATGACTTCAGTGTTTTTGGATCTTGTTTTGATGAATGCCTTAACCATTTGCAACTTGTGCTTAAAAGATGTGAAGAATGCAATTTAGTGCTGAACTGGAAAAAAGTGCCATTTTATGGTACAACAAGGTATTGTATTAGGACATGTAGTGTCCAAAAAGGGCATCGAGGTGGATAAGGCAAAAATTGACATCATATCGAAGCTACCCCCTCCTACTACAGTCAAAGGTGTAAGGAGTTTTCTTGGATATGCAGGGTTCTATAGAAGATTTATAAAACACTTTTCCAAGATCTCCAAACCCCTTTGTCGATTGTTAGCTAAAGATGTAGAGTTTGCATGGACAGAAGAGTGCACAAATGCTTTCGTTACATTGAAAAATCTTCTCATTTCTGCACCTATCATCATGGCACCAGATTGGAACCATCCTTTCGAGCTTATGTGTGATGCAAGTGAATATGATTTGGGAGCTGTATTAGGTCAAAGAATAAATAAGGTACCCCATGCTATTTACTATGCTTCTCGAACTTTAAATGATGCACAGCTTAGTTATTCCACTACTGAAAAAGAAAAGTTAGCTGTCATTCTTGTTGTAGAGAAGTTTAGATCATATTTGATTGGATCTAAAGTCATTATTTTCACTGACCATACTGCTTTGAGATATTTGTTTGCAAAAAAGGATGCTAAGCCTAGGTTGATCAGATGGGTGCTGTTGCTTCAAGAATTCGATCTTGAAATTAGAGACAAGAAGGGAGGTGACAATGTTGTTGTCGATCACTTGTCCAGGTTACTGCATGATGAAGGGAGAACTATGCCCCCACTGAATGAGGACTTTCCAGATGAACATTTATTTGAAATAAATATACAACTTCCATGGTTTGCAGATATTGTCAATTATCTCCCTGCTCATGTTTTTCCTCCAGGTATGACAAGTCAAGAAAGAAAGAGGTTGGTGGCCACGTGCAAGCACTATTATTGGGATAATCCTTACTTGTTCAAATTCTGCCCTGATCAAATTATAAGAAGATGTGTGGCAGAAGAAGAGCAAATGAGTATTCTGCAACATTGCCACCAATATGCATGTGGAGGACACTTTGGGGCAAAAAGAACAGCACTTAAGGTATTACAATCTGGTTTTTATTGGCCTAATGTATTCAAAGATGCTTTTTCTTTTTGCAGGACTTGTGATAGATGCCAGTGGACAGGCAACATCTCTTCCAGAAATCAAATGCCACTGAAAAATATTCAAGTAACCGAGCTTTTTGATGTATGGGGAATCGACTTCATGGGTCCTTTTCCTAACTCACTTGGTTATTTATATATTCTTGTGGGTGTGGATTATGTGTCTAAATGGGTCGAGGCTGTCCCCTCAAAAACTAATGATCACAAAGTTGTTGTCAAGTTTTTGCAGGATAACATCTTCACCAGGTTCGGTACACCAAGAGCGATAATTAGTGATGGAGGTAGCCACTTCAATAATTTTTCATTTGCTTCTTTGATGAAGAAATATGGGATTACACATAGAGTGGGTACTCCATACCATCCTCAAACCAGTGGGCAAGTAGAGATTAGCAACAGAGAGATCAAGAGCATTCTGGAAAAGACAGTAAATACAAGTAGAAGGAATTGGTCGCTGCGCTTAAATGATGCATTATGGGCATACAGAACTGCATACAAGACACCTATTGGCATGTCACCATACCGTCTGGTCTTTGGAAAAGCATGTCATCTTCCAATAGAGTTGGAACACAAAGCTTATTGGGCCATTAAAAAGTTCAATTTTGATATGAAACAAGCAGGTGACAAAAGAAGATTGCAGCTGAATGAGCTTGAAGAATTGAGGCACGATGCATATGAAAATGCAACGCTATACAAGGAACGGACCAAGATATCATGATAAACAGCTAGCAAGGAAGGAATTTTATGAAGGACAGAGGGTATTGATATACAACTCAAGATTACGACTCTTCTCAGGCAAGCTCATGTCACGATGGTATGGTCCGTACATTGTTACAATGGTCTTTCCACATGGAGCGTTGGAGGTTCATAGCAAAGAGAAAAATCAAACGTTCAAGGTGAACGGGCATAAGGCGAAACACTATATTGAGATGAGTTTTGAGCTGCGAGAGGAAGATATAACTCTTCAAACCATTCAGTATATTGCATAAACTCATCAAGTCTAGCTGAAGACAAGAAACACAGCGCTTATTGGGAGGCAACCCAATTTTCAGGGGAGTACTTACACTTTCTCTTTATTTCTCTTTATTTCTCTTTATTCAGTTCTTTATTCATTTCTTTTTATTTCTTTTCCTCAAACTAGATGGGGACACATGCCTATTTTAAGGTTTTTGTTTCAAACATTGAGGACAATGTTCCATCTAAGTTTGGGGGTAGTTATTCACAATTTAGAGTCTTTTGATTTTTATACAAAAAAAAAAAAAATTAAAAAATGATGACTAAATAAAAACCCTTCTAACAACAATGATGAGAACATGAGCTCAGTTACTATAGGTAGAGAGGAGAGAACGAGTATTAATTGTGGTCTTTATCTTTAAAAATGTTAATAACTTATCATATGGATAATACTTGAAACTTTTATTCATGTGGTCATGTCAATGAAACGAATTGTGAAAGAGAATAGCAAGTTCAATTAGGAGTAAACTTAAATACACAAATGTGAGTTTTGAGCCTTATTTTTTTTGAGAGAGTCATACACGTGAAGATCTCAGTTGACTGCATTTTTGAGATGAACTAGAACTTGTTTTTGCTACTTTTCGAAACTTGTTTTGATTTTTGCATGAAAACTTGGAAATGATTAAGGCACCTAAGAATCTATCACCAAAGACAAATAGCCTACCCCACAGTAATTATTCACTAGTTGCCCCTTTGAAGCCTATAAAAGCTTTCTTTTTGTAAGACACATCATCCTTAACCATGCCTAGATGAATAGGTTACCATACCTATATCTATTGAGTTAGCAGAGCAAGAATTGTAAAAGAGATGTGGCATGTCAAGGTGAGGGGTTGAAATATAAAGTAAAGTTGGAGGATTTGTCATAAATGAAAAGTTGTAAATTGATGAGTTGTGGATGGGTGAAAGGTGTTGGTAGAAATAAAGTATAGGCCTGTAATATATGGCCTCATACTTAAAATAAATTAAAATTAAAAAAAATAAAAAAAATCTCTTAGAAAAATGCAAGTTGCCCTACTAATTCTTTAGAAATTTTGTATTCCTTCTCCCTTCAATTGTTTAAACCCTCACCCATGGCCCCATTACAACCTATATAAGACTTTTTGATCCAAGTAGTGTGCAAAATCAATGGTGTGAAGATGTAGTAGCAAGATCAAGCATATGGTTTCATCCAAGTAATGAAATTTGTCACGAGATCTAATTTGAAATTCCCATGTTAACGAGAGCTATAATTTTTCGGGAGTGTATGCCATGGTGAGATTTTGGAGTTGAAATATAGTTGAGCTTGCTAACCTTAATCATGATTATGTTGCATAGGCATTGGCCACACTAATTATTGATATTCAAGTTGAGTATTTTTGTGAATAAGTGATTAACATTTAAATTAAAACTTGTTTAGACCTATCTTAATGCTTGTCTAACATTGACACTAACAGTAGCAAGTTCTCTGAGGTAAATGTTGGGAGGGTCAAGATGTTCAAGCGATGCTTGTAGTCTATTTTGCATGAGGACAAGCAAAAGCTAAGTTTGGGGGTATTTGATAAATCCAATATATCCACATTTTGGAGCAATAATCTGAATGCAATTAGACAGTTAAATTCTCTATATGTGATAATTTACTCTTCTTTTCTCTTTTCCATAGGAAACAGCCTGAAAGCAACTAAACGAAGCAGAATTCAAGATTTACTCCTGACTGTGAGGATGATACACAGGAAGCTGCAGAACTCAAGTCGACTGGTTCTTCAAATTAGTCGACTGGACAGAGGAGGTTGAGTTCCGGAGCTGCGCAGTACAGTCGACTCACTCCAAAAGACAGTCGACTTGACTGACTAGTTATGAATGAACAGAATTCACGACACAGTCGACTGACTCCAAAACCAGTCTACTGGCATTCAGCGGGAGTTAAAAGTTAAGAACAGATGAGGATTCATCCTCATCCAAATCCAAATCAAAGTGAGTTGCCAAAATCCAGGAAACAGATAGGGGATGACTGCAAATAACAACTTCCAAACAATCAAAGTTAAAAACCCGGGTTTGGCAAGTAAGAAGATCGACTCAATCCATATCAGACGCGTGAAGAGATAAGAATCTGGAGTTTAAGATCTGCAGATAAGGGTAAAAGAAACTATAAGAAGAAGGGGGAAACCAGATATCAGAGATATCTATCATCAACCATCGACCAGCAAGCATTGATCTATCAGCATCAAACAAGGAAGGAGATCAAGTGCACTGAAGGACAAGATCAAGTCATGTAATGTTTGTATTATGTGCAACTAATTTCATTGTTGGGCTGATTGAAACCGTAGTCATGTAATGTTTGTAATCTTCTAAAACACTAATTTATTCGCTTATTTATTAAATCTGGGTATCTTGATCAAAATTATAATATCAAGATTTGTTAGAAAGTTCGTAGAATCGGTCGACTGAGAGCTAGCAACTGTCGACTGATCTGAAGAACCTGATATTATCAAGTTAGATTATTATAAGATTGACTCTGTTATATGAGTATGGAGATGACCCAGATCTTGTGCTCATACTTGTAACACAGGAATCTTTTAGGTTCTTGGTTTAATCAACCTGAAGGATCTAGATTTGATACCAACTTCTAGAACTTTGAGTGTTTGTTATTTCCATCGTTCCTATGCTTTCTTCAAGTACAACTTAGTAGATACCATGCTAAATACTTACGGGAAGAAACGAATTAGAGTAGATACCATGCCTAATTCTTGGCCTAGGGAAATCTTAACTTTAAGGAGTAGATACCATGCCCTTAAAGGAACAGACATGAGTGATTAGAGTAGTGTAGAAAGTAATTTAGCATTCTTGACTATAGGTGAAGATCGTGCCCAACTACTTTAATAGACATTTGTGATTCTACTTGATCTAGATTTTAGTCTTTCCTTTCAAATAGACTTTTAGAACAAAACTTTATGATTTTTATTTTTATTTTATTGATTAGTGAGTTAAATACTACAATCTCTGTGGGATCGACCCTTGCTTTTCACTACGCTTCTATAAACGATTCGTACACTTGCGAGGTTTTAATTTGTGTCTAGTTTATCTGTTTATTTAGATAGCTGAGACTTACAACAAGTTTTTGGCGCCGTTGCCGGGGATTGTTAAGTATTTTAACTTGCAAATCAATAAAAGTCTTTTTCTTTTATCTTTTTATTATTAATTGTAAATATTTTCTTTTAGGTTACAAGACATTGGTGTGTGCACGGAAGACGATCACTTCATCCCCAGCTACTACCTATTGACCAAGAGACAGAGCGCACTCTGCACAGACTAAGTCAAATGTCTTTAGGGAATCAGTCGACTGTTGTTAGGAGCAAGTCGACTGTTCAGCGAACCATTCCATAAACAATGGGCGAGGAAGTACCAAATCGAGTACCAATGCAGGACAAATTCACTCCGAAGAATATTGAGCAACCCTCTTGCATAGCCTATCAACCTAATGTCACAGGGAACATGCACCTATCACCTCAATTACTCAGCATGGTTCCCCACTTCAGTGGAAGGCTAGACGAGGATCCTCACCTCCATTTGCAAGATTTCTTTGATCTTTGCAAAACACAAAGCGTCCAAGGGCTCACCCCTGAACAAATCAGGTTAATTTTGTTTCCATTCTCATTAAAACTTAATGCTAAATTGTGGTATAATTCTTTGGAACCAGGATCAATTCAATCATAGGAGCAATTGGCAGCAAAGTTCTTGAAGGAATTCTTTCCAGCTCAGAAAACCAAACAACTAAAAAGAGAAATTCAACTCTTCCAACAAAAAGATGGCGATTTGTTCTTTGAGGCATGGAAGGACTTTAAGAACAAGCTTCTCAAGTTTCATACGCACAACATGCCTAAGGATGATCAGGTACAAGCATTTTATAAGGGTTTAAATGACACTAACAAGGCGATTGTAGATTCAGCTTACAATGGAATCTTGATGAGGAAAAGTGGTGAGGAGGCCATCAAGCTATTTGAAGAAGTCAGCGAGAACTCACAACAATTCTCAACAAGGGGAAGGGGCCTTTCGAAAAAACAGGGAGTTTACTTAATAATAACATGCAATTAGAAATGGTAAACATGAACAAAAAAATTGATATGCTTGTTAATGCAATTTCGACGTTGGGTGGCGTAAAAAAACCAAATAAAAGAAATTTGTGCAATTTGTTCTCATTTTGATCATACAATTGATATATGTCCAATGTCTTCTTTCACAGATCAGGAGCACGCAAACTACGTTGGACAGGGAGTGTTTTCTCGAACACATACAACGCAGGGTGGAGAAACCATCCGAATTTCTCATGGAACAATAATCAAAACAATCAAGGCACTCAAATTGCACAAGGGCATGCACGGAACTTCCAGATGGGGAATGGATTTGTAATACCCCAGATTTGGCAGCGAACAGTCGACTGGTCGATGCTTTAGTCGACTGGTACTGCATATTTGAGACGGATTTAAGAAGATATTGAGAAATTTAGTCCCACATGGGAAGTTTGATAGGATAATTTGAGTATAAATACTATTAGCCAATGATCAAGAGTCACCTAATTGGTTAACCACCTTTTGAGATGCAGCATGTGGTGGGCAGTTGTACTACATAGTATCTAATTTGTCTTCTAAAAAATATTAAAATTGTCTGAGTATTGGGGCGGGGCGTTACAAATGGTATCAGAGCCGACTTTCGACACCGGGTGTAGAATTGGGCCTCACTATGATCTGCGGTGCTGAGAGTCATTGATCTCCGGGGTTGGGTATACTCTGCGGTGTTGAGAATCACAGGTAGTGATTGATAGCCGGGTATCCTATCTGCGGTGTTGAGAGTGACTGATCTCCGGGATAGAGGGCTACATCAGCTAGAAAGGGCGGTCCTACACTAGATGTGTGCCCTGTACTCAGCGAGGACGCTGATTTCTAAAGGTGGGGTGTATGTAATACCCCAGATTTGGCAGCAAACAGTCGACTGGTCGATGCTTCAGTCGACTGGTACTGCATATTTGAGACGAATTTGAGAAGATATTAAGAAATTTAGTCCCACATGGGAAGTTTGATAGGATAATTTGAGTATAAATACTATTAGCCAATGATCAAGAGTCACCTAATTGGTTAACCACCTTTTGAGAGGCAGCCTGTGGTGGGCAGTTGTACTACATAGTATCTAATTTGTCTTCTAAAAAATATTAAAATTGTCTGAGTATTGGGGCGGGGCGTTACAGGGTTTGACCGGCCAGTGCAAGAACAGAAGAAGTTGGATTTCGAATCCACCGTTCTTCAATTGCTCCAACAGCAACTTCAAACAAGTAACCAACAGGGGCAGGTAATTCAAAAATTGGAGACACAAATTGGTCAAATTGCTAAGGAATTAAGTGAAAGAAAGGCAGGAGAACTCCCATCACAAACTATACCAAACCCTAAAGGACAAGAACAGCTCAAATCGGAGACAACACTAAGAAATGGTAAGGTAATTGACAGTAAGGTTGGAACACACGCAGACAAATCAGACACATAGCCATCAAAATCTTTGGGTTCCAACAAGGTAAGTGAAAAAGGGGCAGTATTGCCACCATTCCCTCAAAGGTTAGTCAAGCAAAAGAAAGAACAACATTTACTTGATATCTTTGAAACTCTCAGGAAGGTAGAAATCAATATTTCCCAACTTGATGCTATTAAACAAATTCCTTCTTATGCCAAATTTTTGAAGGAATGCTGTACTCATAAGAGAACGTTTCAGGTTAGGGAGGATGTGGCTCTGACAGAGGAAGTGAGTTCCGTGTTGTTGAGGAAATTACCTCCTAAGTTGAAAGATTCAGGTAGTTTTACCATTCCTTGCAGGGTTTGTGAGCATTTTTTTGAAAAGGCACTGTTAGATTTGGGGGCAAGCATCAATCTTCTTCCATACCCTGTTTACGAAAAGCTAGGATTGGGGGAACTCAAACCAACATCCATCACCTTGCAGTTGGCTGATCGCAGCATCAGGAGACCTAGAGATATTTTGGAAGATGTTTTAGTTTAGGAATATGATGATTGGAGGATTGCAGAGACAGTACACTACCTTGAAACTCCAAAATCATATACAGGTAAGTATGCACCTGCAATTGAGAATCTTGTGTCTAATAACACTTTTGTTTCTTCTCTTACCAGGACACCAGATGTGGAGCTAAAGCCGCTACCTGAACACTTGAAGTATGCATATTTGGATGAAAACCAGACGTTACCTGTGATAATCGCTGCAAATTTGAGTGCGCATGATGAAGAGAAGCTGTTGAGAGTATTGCGAGAACACAAGAGTGCATTAGGATGGACCATTGCAGATATAAGGGGAATAAGTCCATCCAAGTGCATACATAAAATACTTCTTGAAGACAATGCAAAACCTAGTAGGAAAGCACAAAGGAGGCTTAATCCACACATGAAGGAAGTGGTGAGAACAGAGGTCCTTAAGCTACTAGATGTTGGCATCATCTACCCAATCTCAGATAGCAAATGGGTGAGTCTTATACATGTAGTGCCTAAGAAAATTGGATTCACAGTGGTGAAGAATTAAGAGAATGAGCTAATCCCTACAAGGATGACCACAAGATGGAGGGTATGCATTGACTACAGGAAGCTGAATAACGAAACCAGGAAAGATCATTTCCCTCTTCCTTTTATTGATCAAATGTTAGAAAGATTAGCAAGATATAGTCATTATTGTTTTTTAGATGGTTATAGTGGCTATAATCAAATTGCTATTGCTCCAGAAGATCAAGAAAAAACAACTTTTACATGCCCTTTTGGTACATTTCCATACAGGAGAATGCCTTTTGGATTGTGCAACGCACCAGCTACATTTCAGAGATGCATGATGAGTATATTTTCAGACATGGTGGAAAGGTTCATCGAGGTATTTATGGATGACTTCAGTGTTTTTGGATCTTGTTTTGATGAATACCTTAACCATTTGCAACTTGTGCTTAAAAGATGTGAAGAATGCAATTTAGTGCTGAACTGGGAAAAGTGCCATTTTATGGTACAACAAGGTATTGTATTAGGACATGTAGTGTCCAAAAAGGGCATCGAGGTGGATAAGGCAAAAATTGACATCATATCGAAGCTACCCCCTCCTACTACAGTCAAAGGTGTAAGGAGTTTTCTTGGATATGCAAGGTTCTATTGAAGATTTATAAAACACTTTTCCAAGATCTCCAGACCCCTTTGTCGATTGTTAGCTAAAGATGTAGAGTTTGCATGGACAGAAGAGTGCACAAATGCTTTCGTTACATTGAAAAATCTTCTCATTTCTGCACCTATCATCATGGCACCAGATTGGAACCATCCTTTCGAGATTATGTGTGATGCAAGTGAATATGCTTTGGGAGCTGTATTAGGTCAAAGAGTAAATAAGTACCCCATGCTATTTACTATGCTTCTCGAACTTTAAATGATGCACAGCTTAGTTATTCCACTACTGAAAAAGAAAAGTTAGCTGTCATTCTTGTTGTAGAGAAGTTTAGATCATATTTGATTTGATCTAAAGTCATTATTTTCACTGACCATACTGCTTTGAGATATTTGTTTGCAAAAAAGGATGCTAAGCCTAGGTTGATCAGATGGGTGCTGTTGCTTCAAGAATTCGATCTTGAAATTAGAGACAAGAAGGGAGGTGACAATGTTTTTACCGATCACTTGTCCAGGTTACTGCATGATGAAGGGTGAATTGTGCCCCCACTGAATGAGAACTTCCCAGATGAACATTTATTTGAAATAAATATACAACTTCCATGGTTTGCAGATATTGTCAATTATCTCCCTGCTCATGTTTTTCCTCCAGGTATGACAAGTCAAGAAAGAAAGAGGTTGGTGGCCACGTGCAAGCACTATTATTGGGATGATCCTTACTTGTTCAAATTCTGCCCTGACCAAATTATAAGAAGATGTGTGGCAGAAGAAGAGCAAATGAGTATTCTGCAACATTGCCACCAATATGCATGTGGAGGACACTTTGGGGCAAAAAAAACAGCACTTAAGGTATTACAATCTGGTTTTTATTGGCCTAATGTATTCAAAGAAGCTTTTTCTTTTTGCAGGACTTGTGATAGATGCCAGTGGACAGGCAACATCTCTTCCAGAAATCAAATGCCACTGAAAAATATTCAAGTAATCGAGCTTTTTGATGTATGGGGAATCGATTTCATGGGTCCTTTTCCTAACTCACTTGGTTATTTATATATTCTTGTGGGTGTGGATTATGTGTCTAAATGGGTCGAGGCTGTCCCCTCAAAAACTAATGATTACAAAGTTGTTGTCAAGTTTTTGCAGGATAACATCTTCACCAGGTTCGGTACACCAAGAGCGATAATTAGTGATGGAGGTAGCCACTTCAATAATTTTTCATTTGCTTCTTTGATGAAGAAATATGGGATTACACATAGAGTGGGTACTCCATACCATCCTCAAACCAGTGGGCAAGTAGAGATTAGCAACAGAGAGATCAAGAGCATTCTGGAAAAGACAGTAAATACAAGTAGAAGGAATTGTCGCTGCGCTTAAATGATGCATTATAGGCATACAGAACTGCATACAAGACACCTATTGGCATGTCACCATACCGTCTGGTCTTTGGAAAAGCATGTCATCTTCCAGTAGAGTTGGAACACAAAGCTTATTGGGCCATTAAAAAGTTCAATTTTGATATGAAACAAGCAGGTGACAAAAGAAGATTGCAGCTGAATGAGCTTGAAGAATTGAGGCACGATGCATATGAAAATGCAACGCTATACAAGGAACGGACCAAGATATACCATGATAAACAGCTAGCAAGGAAGGAATTTTATGAAGGACAGAGGGTATTGATATACAACTCGAGATTACGACTCTTCTCAGGCAAGCTCATGTCACGATGGTATGGTCCGTACATTGTTACAATGGTCTTTCCACATGGAGCGTTGGAGGTTCATAGCAAAGAGAAAAATCAAACGTTCAAGGTGAACGGGCATAGGGCGAAACATTATATTGAGATGAGTTTTGAGCTGCGAGAGGAAGATATAACTCTTCAAACCATTCAGTATATTGCATAAACTCATCAAGTCTAGCTGAAGACAAGAAACACAGCGCTTATTGGGAGGCAACCCAATTTTCAGGGGAGTACTTACACTTTCTCTTTATTTCTCTTTATTTCTCTTTATTTTTCTTTATTCAGTTCTTTATTCATTTCTTTTTATTTCTTTTCTTCAAACTAGATGGGGACACATGCCTATTTTAATGTTTTTGTTTCAAATATTGAGGACAATGTTCCATCTAAGTTTCGGGGTAGTTATTCACAATTTAGAGTCTTTTGATTTTTATACAAAAAAAAAAATTTAAAAAAATGATGAATAAATAAAAACCCTTCTAACAACAATGATGAGAACATGAGCTCAGTTACTATAGGTAGAGAGGAGAGAACGAGTATTAATTGTGGTCTTTATCTTTAAAAATGTTAATAACATATCATATGGATAATACTTGAAACTTTTATTCATGTGGTCATGTCAATGAAACGAATTGTGAAAGAGAATAGCAAGTTCAATTAGGAGTAAACTTAAATACACAAATAGTGAGTTTTGAGCCTTATTTTTTTTGAGAGAGTCATACACGTGAAGATCTCAGTTGACTGCATTCTTGAGATGAACAAGAACTTGTTTTTGCTACTTTTCCAAACTTGTTTTGATTTTTGCATGAAAACTTGGAAATGATTAAGGCACCTAAGAATCTATCACCAAAGACAAATAGCCTACCCAACAGTAATTATTCACTAGTTGCCCCTTTGAAGCCTATAAAAGCTTTCTTTTTGTAAGACACATCATCCTTAACCATGCCTAGATGAATAGGTTACCATACCTATATCTATTGAGTTAGGAGAGCAAGAATTGTAAAAGAGATGTAGCATGTCAAGGTGAGGGGTTGAAATATAAAGTAAAGTTAAAGGATTTGTCATAAATGAAAAGTTGTAAATTGATGAGTTGTGGATGGGTGAAAGGTGTTGGTAGAAATAAAGTATAGGCCTGTAATATATGGCCTCATACTTATTAAAAATAAAAAAGTAAAAAAATAAAAAAATAAAAAAAATCTCTTAGAACAATGCAAGTTGCTCTACTAATTCTTTAAAAATTTTGTATTCCTTGTCCCTTCAATTGTTTAAACCCACACCCATTGCCCCATTACAACCTATATAAGACCTTTTGATCCAAGTAGTGTGCAAAATCAATGGTGTGAAGATGTAGTAGCACGATCAAGCATATGGTTTCATCCAAGTAATGAAATTTGTCACGAGATCTAATTTGAAATTTCCATGTTAATGAGAGCTATATTTTTTTGGGAGTGTATGCCATGGTGAGATTTTGGAGTTGAAATATAGTTGAGCTTGCTAACCTTAATCATGATTATGTTGCATAGGCATTGGCCACACTAATTATTGATATTCAAGTTGAGTATTCTTGTGAATAAGTGATTAACATTTAAATTAAAACTTGTTTAGACCTATCTTAATGCTTGTTCTAACATTGACACTAACAGTAGCAAGTTCTCTGAGGTAAATGTTGGGAGGGTCAAGATGTTCAAGCGATGCTTGTAGTCTATTTTGCATGAGGACAAGCAAAAGCTAAGTTTGGGGGTATTTGATAAATCCAATATATCCACATTTTGGAGCAATAATATGAATGCAATTAGACAGTTAAATTCTCTATATGTGATAATTTACTCTTCTTTTCTCTTTTCCATAGGAAACAGCCTGAAAGCAACTAAACGAAGCAGAATTCAAGATTTACTCCTGACTGTGAGGATGATACACAGGAAGCTGCAGAACACAAGTCGACTGGTTCTTCAAATTAGTCGACTGGACAGAGGAGGTTGAGTTCCGGAGCTGCGCAGTACAGTCGACTCACTCCGAAAGACAGTCGACTTGACTGACTAATTATGAATCTACAGAATTCACGACACAGTCGACTGACTCCAAAACCAGTCGACTGGCATTCAGCGGGAGTTAAAAGATAAGAACAGATGAAGATTCATCCTCATCCAAATCCAAATCAAAGTGAGCTGCCAAAATCCATGAAACAAATAGGGGATGACTGCAAATAACAACTTCCAAACAATCAAAGTTAAAAACCCGAGTTTGGCAAGTAAGAAGATCGACTCAATCCATATCAGACGCGTGAAGAGATGAGAATCTGGAGTTTAAGATCTGCAGATAAGGGCAAGAGAAACTATAAGAAGAAGGGGGGAACCAGATATCAGAGATATCTATCGTCAACCATCGACCAGCAGGCATTGATCTATCAGCATCAAACAAGGAAGGAGATCAAGTGCACTGAAGGACAAGATCAAGTCGACTGAGAGGCAGTTCAAGTCGACTTCAAGGCTGAATATGATAATAATCAGTGTTACTTCTTCTTCTTTACAGTTTTAGTTTTTATTGTTAAAATCATGAACTCTAAATGTTTATTTAATAAAAGTTGTATTATGTGCAACTAATTTCATTGTTGGGCTGATTGAAACCGTAGTCATGTAATGTTTGTAATCTTCAAAAACACTAATTTATTCACTTATTTATTAAATCTGGGTATCTTGATCAAAATTATAATATCAAGATTTGTTAGAAAGTTCGTAGAATCGGTCGACTGAGAGCTAGCAACTGTCGACTGATCTGAAGAACCTGATATTATCAAGTTAGATTATTATAAGATTGACTCTGTTATATGAGTATGGAGATGACCCAGATCTTGTGCTCATACTTGTAACACAGGAATCTTTTAGGTTCTTGGTTTAATCAACCTGAAGGATCTAGATTTGATACCAACTTCTAGAACTTTGAGTGTTTGTTATTTCCATCGTTCCTATGCTTTCTTCAAGTACAACTTAGTAGATACCATGCTAAATACTTACGGAAAGAAACGAATTAGAGTAGATACCATGCCTAATTCTTGGCCTAAGAAAATCTTAACTTTAAGGAGTAGATACCATGCTCTTAAAGGAACAGACATGAGTGATTAGAGTAGTGTAGAAGGTAATTTAGCATTCTTGACTATAGGTGAAGATCGTGCCCAACTACTTTAATAGACATTTTTGATTTTACTTGATCTAGATTTTAGTCTTTCCTTTCAAATAGGCTTTTAGAACAAAACTTTATGATTTTTATTTTTATTTTATTGATTAGTGAGTTAAATACTACAATCTCTGTGGGATCGACCCTTGCTTTTCACTACGCTTCTATAAATGATTCGTACACTTGCGAGGTTTTAATTTGTGTCTAGTTTATCTGTTTGTTTAGATAGCTGAGGCTTACAACATGTATATTGGTTTCTTGGTGTACCGTTTTGTGGCCAGTAGCTTAGCAGGGCACCTAGTCGTTTTTGTGTAAAAATTCCTCTCCTTTCGGTGGAAGATTGTTGTTTGTTATTCTCTGTTAGTGCTGCTCTTGTGCTTCTTTTATTGGAGTTTCGGTGGTTTCCTCCCTTGTGGTTTTGTTTTGCTTTGGGATGGATCTCGCTCGACCTCCACTGTAGAGATTTAGCCCACTATCTTTGTTGTCATCTTGTTGTCCGACTTTGTATAAGTTGATTGTTGAGGATTCTTGCGTCTTTGCTTTTTGTTCGCTCCAGCTTGGCTGGAGTTTTTTGGTTGTTGTTTGCATGGCTTGGTTGTGCTTGTTGGCTCGTTTTAGCCTACTCCCTTTGGCTGTGGTGTGGCCCTTACGTCATCTTGTTGGCTTTGCATCTGGATGGTTTGCCCTCCTTTGCTGGCCCCGTCTTCTAGCGTGGATTTTCATCGGGTCCTTCCATGGGTCTCAGCTCGAAGGTGGCCCCGTTCGATTGTTTTGCTGCCTCCTCGTTGCGGTCTGAGTGGGGTTATGTTTTCGGTGTTCCTTCTTCGTGCAGGGCTTTTCGGTAATTTTCTCAATTGCTTTTGTTGCTCTATGTAGTTGTTGTTTAGTGTTCTGTGTGTTTACACTTTGTAAATTTACCTCTTTCGTTGTAACCTCATTTTTATCTATTGATTGGGCTGGAATCTTAGGATTCTATCCGCGTTATTAAAAAAAAAAAAAAAATAAAAATGGCATTTAATTTTTTTTTAAGATGACATTTTGATAATTTTTTAGGTTTTTTATTATGAAAAAGTTGGTGGATGAATCTTCATCCGCTGTCCGTCCAGATAATAAATAAATGAACAATAATATACGGAAAATTTAGGGATTAAAATCTGAGCTCCATTGGATTTGGCCATTGAGGAGAATTAGGGTTGAGAGATTGGAGAATTAGGGAAGAACTAAATGGGTTTCGGGATTAATTTCCTGATTGAATGTACAGACTCCATCCCGCTCTTTATATGAGCTAAGATTACATAATGTGCACATAGTGCTACAGTAATAACCGTCTAACGACTCATATAGACTGAACTAGTACCTGGACCGCTTACAAGACCCGACCCAAAGTCACTATTCAGAATGAACAATGTTTTATTACAACTAATAGCATGTATCGGTTCTCAACGGATACATATACAGACCTATGTCGTCTTCATATGTTCTCCATCTACAATTGCAGCTATTACACCCCGTAACAACTCCTCCCCACTCAGTGCGAGCTTGTCCCAATATCAAAATCAGAGAAACTACACTTGATATGGCTAAAAATGGGATTAAATCGGGGCCGTTCAAATCGGACACGAATCTTAAAGCTCAGGGGTAAAACGGTGATTTCACCTACAAACGAGTCTGAAATGGGAACTGGGTCTTTCTTTAAGACCCAATAACCCACGAACGGATCCACCTCAACTGGGTACGGGTCCCAACCTGAAATGAACCCGGTCCAGCAGGATAGAATTAGGGTTTCTGATTAATCCAAATCAACGACCCTAATTCATATCTATCCGTTCACTGGGAATTAGGGATTACATTCCTAATCTGATCACATGGATTACATTCCTTATCTGATCACAGGGATTACATTCCTAATCTGATCCCTAAGGCGACTATAAATACCCCACATCCACCACCGATTAAGAGGTAATCAATACTTTTCCAGTTTTAAGTTCTTGCTTAATCATTCAGATTACTGACGAGAGTGTCGGAGGGTGCGTCGCCGGGATCCATCCCGGTGTCTCGCACTTTTTGCAGGTTCGCAGCAGCGACAAGAGACCAAGTCAACACATTGGTGAAGGTCAACAGGTTTGCTTTATCGTTTTCTCCAAGAATCCACAAATTCATCTGTTTGCTCCCACACCAAAATTAGCAGCAACAGATTGGCGCCGTCTGTGGGAATCGAAAAAGCAACCTGACCTAACTTCATCAACGATACTAGTTTCAAGCCATGCATTCAAAACAGAAGGGGAATGCAGTGGTCTCCAACCGAAGAACCACTTCTCTTCCTCCTCTCCCTCCTCCGGTTCAAGGTGCTCCTACTCAACAGGCCCCTCCAGGGTCTCGGGGGGCTGCCCAGGGGGGCTCCTGTTAGAGTTGTCCGAAGCAACATCCTCCTCATGACCAAGTCGTGGATCCCAATCCTTCAGTTGAATCTATGGCCTCTCAAAGCCCTCCAGAGCGGGATCTTCGTCTAGTGATTGCCAACCGTCAAAAGGGGGTCGACCTCAGAACTCGCCTGAATGGATGGCGAGCCCTTGGTTGAGTCCATCAACTCGAGAACTCAGGGGCTTCAAGAATCCGAACCCCCCGACGACCGAGGACTAGAAGATCCCCTCCCTCGAGGAGGCGAAGAGAGTCCCCTCAGCGTCATCGGCGGAGAACTCATTCTCCAGTAAGCCGAGCCACACATAGGGACCGCCAAGCTGGGGCACCAGTCACAAGGGCAGGTCTTCAAGACTTCCAAGCGACAGTCTTACGGGCCCTCAATATCGCCCCAAATAACGATCAGAGACCACCTACTCATGAGCAAGCTAGGAGCCACCGCCTCTACACTCTCAGTCCTCGCCCTTCTCCAAGATACCATCGCCGCAGCCCCAGTCCATCCTCATACGAAGATGAGTTTCGGGGCTCGGCAAGATACGATCAAAGAGAAGACTCAGTCTACCGCCGTCTCCACGAGATGGAGAGGCACCTCGGCCGAATTGACAAGGAAGAAGAGCAACGGGCGATAAACCTCCGCCCGAGCAGACCTCCATTCTCCCGCACCATCATGGAGGCCCCCATCCCAGAAAGCTTCAAGCCGTCTCACTTCGAGATGTATACTGGGGAGTTGGACCCCGCAGATCACATAGAGAGTTTCAAAACTCTCATGATGATCCACCATGCTTCAGACGCCCTCCTCTGCAAGATCTTCCCTGCCACGCTGAAGGGGTCTGCGCGAGAATGGTACTCTCGACTCGCCCCGGCCTCCATCTTCTCATTTGATCAGTTTGAAGGGCTCTTCCTTACTCATTTCGTGAGTAGCCGCTGAGCTGAGAAAACAAGTGTATCTCTGGTGACCCTCAACCAAGAAAAGGGTGAACACCTAAGGGATTACGTTCGATGCTTCACCGCCGAAGCCCGGTCCATTCCCTCCCTCAACCAGTCAGTTGCCTCTGCCGCATTCGAGCGCAACGTCACTAATGCCAACCTCAGGGCATCCTTTGCCAAGAAACCTCCTCGGGACTTCTCAGAGCTCCTACTTAGGGTGGAGAAGTACATACGGGCGGAAGAGGCTCTCAACCCCTTGCTCTTAAAAGGAGACATCTTCTGGGAACAAACGGAAGAACACAAGTGAAGAGGGGTCCCAAAAATCCCAGAAGGACAGTAATGGCAAGCGCCGCTCGACTCCACGTTTTGAGAAGTTCACCCCCCTCATTGCTAATATATCAGAAGTTCTTATGGAGGTGGACAAGGAAGGACTACTCCGCGCTCCCCCTAGAATGAATACCCCTGGCAAGAAGAGGAACAAGGATAAGTGGTGCTGCTTTCACAGGGACCACGGCCACGATATGGATGATTGTCGGGCTCTCAAGGAGGAGATCGAAGAACTCATACAGCGGGGGCACCTGACCAAGTTCGTCCAAAAAGAGGGGGCCGAGCTTCCCCCCTGAGGAGCCAACAAACGAACAGAAAGGCCCGCCGAGCTTCAAGACTCAGCTCCTCCCAAGAGGTCTTCATCTTATTATAGAAGTAGGATCTTGATTTTCAATATGGCCGATGCTTGTAACTCGGTCAATAGCATGTAATAATGGCTCACCCTGTTAAAGCGGCAACTTAGTTTATCTCAATAAAACTTTACATTTTTCATCGAAAATTATTACTCTTGCTTCTTCTCTATCTCTTCGAGTCACATCTACGACTCGCTAAATGGTGAGTTTAGAGTCCAGCTTCTCCTACATAGCTGCTCCCGTAACTTACTAAGCTCTAACAACGAGTTCGGAGTCCAACACTTGGCTCGATTCCGCTTCAAATAACTTGCTCTTTAGCAAGTTAGAAGTGGTTCGCCATTCGGAACTGCTCCCACAACCGTTGATACTCTCTCAAACGATGAGTTCGGAGTCCAACACTTGGCTCGATTCCGCTTTGGATAACTTGCTCTAAGCGAGTTAGAAGTGGTTCGCCATTCGGAACTGCTCCCACAACCATTGATACTCTCTCAAACGATGAGTTCGGAGTCCAACACTTGGCTCGATTCCGCTTCGGATAACTTGCTATTAAGCGAGTTAGAAGTGGTTCACCATTCGAACTGCTCCCACAACCGTTGATACTCTCTTAAACGACGAGTTCGGAGTCCAACACTTGGCTCGATTCTGCTTCCAATAACTTGCGGTTAAGCGAGTTAGAAGTGGTTCGCCATTCGGAACTGCTCCCAGAACCATTGATTCTCTCACTTAAACAGCGAGTTCGGAGCTAAAGCTCTCCCCTAGAGTTGCTCCTCAAACTCGTCTCACAAATGGCTCTCTCCCATAGCCGAGCTCTTCACTCCGCTCGCCTCCAAAGCAGACCTCTTCTCAACGAGTTCGGAGCACAGCTCTCCCCTTGAGTTGCTCCTCAAACTCGTCTCCCAAATGGCTCTCTCCCAGAGCCGAGCTCTTCACTCCGCTCGCCTCCAAGGTGGACCTTTTCTAATCGAGTTCGTAGCCCACAACTCTCTCCTAGAGTTGCTCCTCAAACTCGTCTTCCAGATGGCTCTCTCCTAGAGCCGAGCTCTTCACTCCGCTTACCTCCAAGGCAAACCTCTTCTCAGCGAGTTCGAAGCTAAAACTCTAACCTAGAGTTGCTCCTGAAACTCGTCTTCCAGATGGCTCTCTCCTAGAGCCGAGCTCTTCACTCGCTCATCTCCAAAGCGGGCCTCTTCTAAGCGAGTTCGGAGCTCAAAACTCTCCCATAAAGTTGCTCATTGCACTCACTTCATAGAATGGGTCTTCCCAGGGCTCGTACGAGGATCTTCCTAGCGCATCTTCTCCACCCCTAGGAGTAGAGCTCCTCTTCAAAAATCTCCAAAAACAGAGAGCACATCACCAGGCTTCGGAGCTCTTCACCTCTCCAAATATGCCGACCCCCTTCCTCATTTATATCCGACCTGTCCTCCGTCGTCGAGCTCCCCTCGATGAGCTCCGCCAGGACCGAGCTCCACTACGCCGAACTACCGAGTCACCAAGCCGAGTGGACAAGGTACCGACCTCCACATATAGAGAAAATGTCACCGAGCCAGTTTCACCGTCAGATTGTCTCAAAATTCGTGCTAGAACATGATGAACGATTTAGATCGCGCCACGTCTCCATAAAATAACAAGATAACATTTTCTCGAAATTTGAGCCTCTTGTCTCGTGATTCGCGCCATGATCGTGATCAACCATCCAGATTGAGAGGCATAGCTCGGATCTGAAATCCGAGCTACCAATCTACCGAACTGCAAAGTGGCGAAAAATATGCCTCAAAATCCATGCTCGGATTTGCCAAACAAGCAAGAAGAAAAGGAGACTAACGGGTTTTCTCCTTCTTCTTCAGTTTCCTCGCCAAAAGCACCCAGCTCTTCTCCTCTTCTTCACAGTGCGACAAAACAAGGCAGAGGAGAGAACCCGAATGCCTCTCCTCCACTTCTTCTTTCTTCTCAGGGCCGAGCTCCACCATGGCCGAGCTACCGAGCCGAGGTGCTGAGGTACCGACCTCCACATATGGATAAAAATGCTGCCGAGCCAGTTTCACCGTCAGATTGTCTCAAAAACGTGTTAGAACATGATAAACGGCTCAGATCGCGCCATATCTCCACAAAACGACAAGATAACGTTTTCTCAAAATTTGAGCCTCTTGTCTCGTGATTCGCGCCACGATCGTGATCAACCGTAAAGATGGAGCCACGTAGCTCGGATCTGAAATCCGAGCTACCGATCTACCGAGCTGCAAAGTGGAGAAAAATGCTCCTCAAAATCCGTGCTCGGATTTGCCGAACAAGAAGTAGCAAGGAAGAAAGGGAAAAATTTTTTAAAAAAATGGAGAGAAGGGTCGGGTTCGGACCCGTTAGGGTCCCAAACCCGAACCCCTTCCCTTCCTCTTCTTCTCCATGTTCCCGCCAAAGCAGCACAGAAGACAAAAAACCAATGTCAGCTCCCCCTTCACGAGCTTCGTCCCTGAGCTTGCCTCATACTTTTTGTAGTTTGCAAATGAAGCTAGCTTTCTTCGGCTTAAGACCGCTTCATCCAACTCCGAAAGCTTCGTTCCTGAGCTCGACCCCATGGCCGAGCTCTATGCTTTTTGCCAACTCGTCGAAGCTGCTCGACGACCCTCTGTGACCTCCACAATGCCGAGCACAAAGCTCCGCTACAGCGCCGAGCTCCACCTTCGTCACCTTCGACCTCGTCGGCCTCTACAGCGCCGAACCCATGGCCGAGTCATCTCCAATGCCAAGCTCCGACCGTAACGAGCTCACCAACTGAGCTCGAGTCATCTCCACTGCCGAAGCTCCTAGCCCCTCTCAACCTCCGAGCTCCGCCTCCAGTGTCGCCAAGCTCTACCATCGTGGCCTAGCTCGTTGCTGAACGCCATCGAGCTCCGTTGCCAAACTCGAAGCTTTGTCAAACTTCGAATCCATGTCGCCGCAGCTCCCCACTTCGCGAGCTCCCCTCGCCGACCACTCGCAACAGCCGAGCATCTTCTACCCCGTCGAGCTCCGAAGCGTCAACACCATCGCCATGGCTTCGCCACCTCGCCGAGCTCCACAATGCCGAGCTCTACTCTACTTTCTCGTCGGGCTCCACAATGACGAGCCGAACCCATCGAACCAAGCTCCTCGTCCATCTCCTTTCACCCACGCCGAGCTCTTCTCCGATGCGAGCTTCTCTCGCTGTTGAGGTGTGGCCAAAGTCGAAGGGGGCGAGGCGGTGAATTCGAATACGAAGAAGAAGAAGGAAAAGAAACAGGACGGAGGAGAGAAGAAGAAAGCCAGGGCGAAGAAAGAAAGAAAGAAAAAAAAAGTGCCACGTTGCATCACCACGTGGCGTCGACTCCAAGGGTCGGACGGTCACCAAGTTGCCGAGCCGAGGTGCCGAGGTACCGACCATGAAATTGGAGAAAAAATCTGCCGACCCATACAATCCGTCCGATCTTCTCAAAAATTTCGCCACGACACGATCGACACACAGAAATGCGCCATGTGTCCAGAACGCGATCTGCTTTGCGATGCGCGCACATCTGATCATGATCGACGCTCAGAAACGCGCCACGTGTCCAGAGCATGATCTGCTTTGCGATGCACGCCATCTGATCACGATCGACGTCCAGAAATGCGCCGCGTGTCCAGGTAATATTTAATCAATTAATTAATTAATCTATTTATTTATTTGTTTTAATTATTTAAACAAAACCGGAAAAAATAATTAAAAATCGAAAAAAATTAATTAAAAATTCTAAAAAAAATTATTAATTCAAAAAAATTATTTTAAAATTCTGAAAAATATATTTATTTAATTAGAATAATTAATTAATATTTTCGATAATTAATTATTCAATTCGAAAAATGAATAAAAAATTCAGAAAAATCTAGAAAAATCACCAAAAATCTGGAAAATTCTAAGGATATTTTTGGGCATTTTACAAGTCCAGAATAACACCGTTGCACCCCGAGCAAGATCCGAACTCCCTTAAGAACACCAATAAAATCTCGTATGCCATTAGAACAACAAAACTACTCTTCGAAGACTGTAAAACTCAGCCTACAGGAGTGGGGGGCTCGTGATATGGCTAAAAATGGGATTAAATCGGGGCCGTTCAAATCGGACACAAATCTTAAAGCTCAGGGGTAAAACGGTAATTTCACCTACAAACGGGTCTGAAATGGGAACTGGGTCTTTCTTCAAGACCTAATAACCCACGAACGGATCCACCTCAACTGGGTACGGGTCCCAACCCGAAATGAACCCGGTCCAGCATGATAGAATTAGGGTTTTTGATTAATCCAAATCAACGACCCTGATTCATATCTATCCGTTCACTGGGAATTAAGGATTACATTCCTAATCTGATCACAGGGATTACATTCCTTATCTGATCATAGGGATTGCATTCCTAATCTAATCCCTAAGGTGACTATAAATACCCCACATCCACCACCATTAAGAGGTAATCAATATTTTTCCAGTTTTAAGTTCTTGCTTAATCATTCAGATTACTAACAAGAGCGTCGGAGGGTGCGTCGCCGGGATCCATCCCGGTGTCTCGCACTTTTTGCAGGTTCGCATCAGTGGCAAGAGACCAAGTCAACACATTGGTGAAGGTCAACAGGTTTGCTTTATCGTTTTCTCCAAGAATCCACAAATTCATTTGTTTGCTCCCACACCAAAATTAGTAGCAACAACACTGAATATCATCTGTGTCCTCCCAAGTGGTTGCAGAAACAGGCTTAGAAGTCCATTTGATCAATTGCTTGACACTGGCACCTACCCTTTTTTTGTAGACTCTCCTATTAAGCACAATTCGGGTATAACAGAGTTATCATCCTGAACATACATTCGGACATCTTTCACAATGAAGATTATATCAAATCTAGATAGAATTGTGGTGTGCAAATCAATATTCATGTGTAGTCTTAAAATCATCATAGTATCTAGAGGGAGGGTTAGCAGCTGCAAGTGCACACGTTCTTGAATTGATTATTGCAGTGATTCCTGTTGTAACAATAGATACAGTCTGCTGCTCCATTGCTTCATGGATGGTAACTCTATTTTCATGCCTCATTTTATCAGCTTCATCAATACAGACGACTCCGCCATTAGCTAAAACCATAGCCCCTCCTGGAAAAAAATTGCGTGAACTGTTGTCACGAATAACAGAAGCTGCAATACAATATGTTATAAGTTAATAACATTGAAACATGTTTTCAATAAATAAATAAAGGACGAAGAGATAACAGTCATTAACCATATTAAATGGCAGAGTACATATGCTAGTTTATTCCTTAAAATAAATGAGGACCCACTAACACCACAGTAAAAGTAACTAGTAATTTGCACGTTCTAATTAATTTTTTTATAGTAAATAATAAGACGTAATTTGGCCTCTAACATGAGACCCCGCTTTACTCATCGCATATTCTTTACATATTACACATATTGGCACAAACTTTTATTTTATATGAGTGACACTTTGTAAATAATTATGTCATAAATAAATGTGAACTTTGAAGGTATTATGGTAACTAACAACAATTGAGTAAGTGAATGATTAATATAACTTCCACTTAAAAATGAATGGTTGAGATTATATGGTTGAATAAACGTCTACAAATTACACGTTGTCTACAAATGACAACTCTAACTCTCCAATTATAATATAGAGATATGTTATAACTCATACATGTATTCATCAAGTCGCTAAATAAAATGTAACTGAAATATCGAACCCGAGACATTCCTTTACTCATACATAATCTTTACAAATTACCCATAGTGGCACAAACTTTAATTTTATATGAGTGGCGTTTTGAAAATAATTTTGTTCTAAATAAATTTGAACTTTTAGGGTATTATGGTGACTAACAACAGTTGAGTAAATGAATGGTTAATATAACTCCAACTTAAAAATGAATGGTTGAAATTAGATGGTTGAATGTCTATAAATTACAGGTTGTCTACAAATGACAACCCAAACTCTCTAATTATTATAACTAGTAATTTGCACGTGCGATGCACGTTTTTAAAAATAATTTATATATATATAGTAAATAATAAGGCGTAAACATGAGACCAACCTTTACTCATCACATATTCTTTACAAATTACCCCTAGTGGCACAAACTTTTATTTTATATGAGTGACACTTTTGTAAATATCGTAAATAAATTTGAACCTTGAGGGTATTATGGTAACTAGCAACAGTTGAGTAAATGAACGGTTAACATAACCCCTACTTAAAAATGAATGGTTGAGATTAGATGGTGGAATGAATGTCTACAAATTACAGGTTGTCTACAAATGACAACCCCAGCTCTCCCATTATAATATTAGACTAGATAACTAGTAAAATGTACATATGCAAATGCATGAAAATAAAAGAAACTTGCGGCATATTTGTTGTGAAAGAAGAGTATATGTTGCTTTCCGACATAGTTTCTAATAATTTGGGGATTTTTTTTTAAACCCAAAAAAGGTAGGGAGAACTCTACCTAATTAATAAGATCTTTATCTATGCTATAACCAAAATGTATACTCAATTTGTTGTTTTTTGTTTAATTAACCACCATAGTAATCTGCACGTGCAATGCACGTTCTTCTTCTTCTTCTTCTTCTTCTTCTTATTATTATTATTATTATTATTATTATTATTATTATTATTATTATTATTATTATTATTATTATTATTATTATTTTATATAGTACTCCAAATAATAAGATGTAATCTGGCCTCGAACAGGAGACCTCCCTTTACTCATCACAGACTCTTTATAAATTACCCCAAGTGGCACAAACTTTTATTTTATATGAGTGACACTTTTGTAAATAATTATGGCGTAAATAAATTTGAACTTTGAGGGTATAATGATAATTGACAACAGTTGAGTAAATGAATTATTGAGATTAGATGGTTGGATGTCTACAAATTACAGATGTCTATAAATGACAACCACAACTCTTCCATTGTAATATTAGAGATTAAAGATATTAGTAATCTGCACGTGCTTTGCACGTCCTAATAGTTTTTTTTAAAAGTAAATACTAAGACGTAACCTGGCCTCGAACCTGCGACCTCTCTTTACTTGTCGCATGCTCTTTACAGATTACCCCTAGTGGTATCAACTTTTATTTTATATGAGTGACAATTTTGTAAATAATTATGTCGTAAATAAATTTAAGCTTTGATGGTATTTTGGTAACTAAGTACAGTGGAGTAAATGAATGGTAATATAATTCCCACTTAAAATTTAATGATTGAGATTAGATGGTTGAATGTCTAAAAATTACATGTTGTCTACAAATGACTAGGGGTGTTCATCGGTTCAAAACCGAACCGAACCGAACAAAACCGAACTTTTCGGTTTGGTAAAATTGAAACCGAACTCCGAACCGAATATATACGTTTCGGCTTTAACCGAACCGAAATATATCGGTTCGGTTCGGTTAATAACCGTACTAACCGAACTTAAAAAAATGATTTCAGTTTTGAATGTTTATATTAGATTCTGAGTGAAAGATTCATTATTCAATATTCATTAAGCAAAGAACAACCAATTAGCATTGTACTCATAATTTATACACTACAAAATTACAGTAATAACTAGCAAAAAAATTTAATTTACAAGTTACAAATGATTACAATTTACAACCAATCAACTATATAAGCTTATATTTTACAATTTGAAATTACAAGTTTCTGACTTTCTGTAACACTGTTGTTGTTTGCAGGCTTCATCTGAGTCATCTCAACTCTCAAGCACACCAGAACAAATGAAGAAGCAAATGAACAAAAAACTTGAGCCTGCAGCACCAATCAAAACAATCAGGAATTGTCAATATGTTTTTTTTTCAAAATAAATTGTCAAGATGTAATGTGATAGTATAAGCACAGTACTTGTTCAATAACATTTGCTTGAGACTGTTCAATAAACAAACATAGAAGCTTTCTGTAGACCTGATTGGTTTGGTTAACATATCCTCTAAGAAAGCCTAGCACAGAAATAAATAATCAGAACAATAACAATTGTACATATATCAAAACTTAAAGGTGCGGAAAATTAATTATGAAACCGAAGTGCAAATAGTAACTAAGATCAGCCTACCTAGAGTCAATGCTTCATTATTCAGCTCTACATAATCTTTGAGCTCCTCCTTAGCAGAAGAAACCATGCCCACATAGGCTACTGCTATAATATAATCACCTATAATTAAAAAATAAATACAAATCAGCCATCAGTCACATATTGAAACACACAGATTCCAATCAGCTTCACCACCCAAAATACATAGAAAAGAAAAATCAGGGAAGCAAAAAAGCAAATAGCCAAGATACAGATAACACAACCTTGGAAACATTAGTCCTTCCTAGAACTCCCATACCATTCACCAAGAAACTACAAAAAGAAGGAAAACAAAATTATTTCTGTAGAGACATACTTAGTAACTAGTACAAAAAAACAGTTGATCTGTACCTTACTTGTGGAGGGCTTATTAGGCATGATACTCTCTCCAGATTATCGGTTTGAGCTACAAACAACCGCTGCATGAAAAATGACAATGAATCATACATAATATTGAAATGCAAAATTGTGGTCATTGCTTAGCAAAACTGTGGTCATCTGCAAAATATAATACTAGATCGCTCAAATACTAGATCTCAATTACTTGATCTCAATTACTAGATCTCAGTTACTAACTTCAGTCTTTACAACCATTAGTGTCTGAATGTTTACTGACCAACAAACTTCAAGATACCCTTCTTACTTAGCAATCCGAACAGCGCATTGCATACACGTTTTATCAAAAAGTAGATATGAATTCCATGCATATAGAATCAAATATAAGCAGAGCAGTTCATAAAGGATGAAAGTCTCCACCAACTTATCTTGTAAAAGGAAATATGACATAATTTGGTTTTTCCATTAGAGCTACTTAACTATGAACATTTTTTTATCAGCTTCAGTAACTTATCCAACCATGGAGAAGATGCAGAAGAAATAACTTGAAGAATGCATATGGGATTCAGTGCTGATTGTGATTCAGTGAATTACACGATTCCTATAGTAATTATTAGAGATTCTCGTTCATTTTATGTAATCAGTCAGATACTAGCCTACTGGATTAATAAAATGGCCAAGGCCTAATTCTTAAAATTTATTAGAGATACTACATAACTGGAGAAGATATAGCATTAAAAGAATATGAAAAGGTTAACTATTGACATTATATTACAAGCAAGTTATAATAAAAGTTTGGTCTTAAAAACAAACCTAATTTTATATTCATTCCATGCCAGGAATTCTACCTTCGCGGTGTGCAACGCAGGCCATAAACTCATATAATAGTACTACAACTACCCAGGTTCAATTGCAACCGGCATATATTTGAAGAGGATTATTAGGGAATATATATATATATATATATATATATATATATATATATATATATATATATATATATATATATATATAGGGTAAAAGGGATATGAGCAACTTGCTCATTTAGTAAATGAGCAATTGATTATGTGGCATGCATGTGATGCATTGGACAACTAACCCTTTTAAAGATTGTCCAATCTCATGTATGCCACATCATCAATTGCTTATTTACTAAATGAGCAAGTTGCTCATACCCCTTTTTCCCATATATATATATATATAAGAAATGATGTTGAACGTCAAGGGGCACATTACAAGTATAAATATAAATTCCTCAACCCTCTGGACAACCCATAGTTTTGGTGTGGTAGCAAGGCAATTCAATATTTGAAGCCAAACTATTGACTCGCGATATATACTAACTTCCCTAGGGGACATACTAGTTAAGGATTACAAGTTTAAAAACTTCTCAAAGAGCATTGGCTTTTACATTTATATAATAGTCTCGGTAATGAAAAGGTCTCAGGTTTCATCTAAGAAACTCAAATAATACCAAGCATTGAGAGAAAAGGATTAGATCTCTCATGTATTGCTGTCTGCTTACCTTGTTTGTGGGTTTGGTCGCTTCTTGCTCATATTGCTTTTGGGTTAATGTCCCTAACATCTCTTGAAGAGTATCCTCCAACTGCAAAAGCATTAGAAAATATCCATGTTATCAAACATGGGAAGAAAATAACTAAAATTAATACAGGAATGCTATTACGAAAAGGGCAGTAATGGTAATCAGGATAAACTCACTCGATTATCGAGTTTTGCATGATTGCATCTGTCTCCGAAACCGTGGATGAATCTGTATTTTGACTACTTTCAGCTTTAAAGGGATCATCCCACATGTTTATTTGGTGGCTGGTTTCATACATTGCCATACTCCTACAGGTATCAAACTGAAGAGGTGATATCATGGTATTGGTCTGCAAAACAGGAGAACATTACCTTCCAGATTGTTTAAAAGATCACAAAAGCACAACTGAAAGCCACAAGCAACGAAAGAATGAATCATACCTTGTCATGAATTCCTTTCAAGACCCTGTGGCTGGCTCTGCCAGACTGCCAGTGGTTGAGTCAGCTTCCTTGCTCTCTTCCTTCACAACCTACCAAAGAACAATAATTAGAACCCATCGGAGTACTATAGGAGGTAACTTTCACATTAAAATAAACTTACTCCATCGCCACCCATTCTCCTTGTAGATGATAGATCTGGAGAAGAAGATGATAGATCTGGAGTGGAGAAGAAGATGATAGATCTGGAGTGGAGAAGAAGAAGATGAGAAGATCTGGAGTGGAGAAGAAGAAGATGAGAAGAAGAAGAAGATGAGAAGATGAGAAGATCGGAATTGAGAGAGAGGAGAGGAATGGATCTGGAGTGGAGAAGAAGATGATAGATCTGGAGTGGAGAGGAATGGATCTGGAATGGAGAAGAAGAAGATGAGAAGTGGAGAAGGAGAACTCTGGAGAAGTCATTATTAATAGATAGTTGTACACTGAAGTGGAGAAGAAGATGATAAGTCAAGGATTAGGATTTAGGGCATCGCCGCATCGGTTTTCGATTTTATTTTTGGCTGAAGTGATTCGTGAAGGGGGAAGTGGAAGGGCCGAAGGGAAGGGGAAGGGGTATTAATCTGAGAAGGAAAAAAAGTTCGGTTTTTTTTACGGTTCGGTTTTTTTAGAACCTAACCAAAAACCGACCCGAACTCTCTAATAAAAATACGGTTTGGATCAAAACCGAACCGAAAAACCAAAAAACCGAACCAAATTGATAAATTTCGGTTCGGTTCGGTTCGGTAATCGGTTTTAACCGAAGTATGAACAGCCCTACAAATGACAACCCAACTGCTCCATTATAATATTAGAGAGATTAGTGTGTGTGTGTGTGTGTGTGTGTAAGAAGAGAAATGTTCCATTGTGCACTAGGCCTCCATGTGCACTCATCCTTCCCACATTCGTATCGACGATCCGAATCGTTTACATTGATTTACATATCTAAATTAGTCTAAATATGTAAAATTAAATCATTTGAAGTTTATTTGCCCATCCATCACATGACTATAAAAAATAGTGATTAAGAAATCTGCTCCTGTTAATGTTAATGGAGTAGAAGGTTTATGTACCAATAGATAATGGCAGAGTTTATCCAACCACAAAATACAATAATAGAATTTTCTTTTTCTAGGTTTTTGAAAAAAAAATTATCTACCATTTCAACAAGAAAAATATGGTAAGAGTTCATTTTTAAAATATGAAATTACTGGAATAAAAATGCAAAAAACTATAATGATTCTTGTGGAATACTATGTAAGTCCACCTTGATAAGAGTCTTTTGTTCAACATAACAACAACAACAACAAAGTATTTTTCCCAGCTAGTTGGGGTCGGCTACATAAATCTTTCCATTATGCTTGGTTTAACACAATATTTTTTTGTAAGGTCACAAGCTATCATATAATTTTTCACTGTTTCCACCCAAGTTAGTTTAGTTATTCCTCTGCCCCTAACACTACCCTCAATACTTATTAAATCACTATTTCTAACGGGGGCTCTAATAGGTCTACGCGGGATATGTCCAAACCACTTGAGGCGATTATCTCTTAACTTATCTTGGATTGGAGCTACCTTTAGCATGTCTCGTATATACTCGTTTCTAATTCTATCATTTCTTATTTTATCACATATCCATCTTATCATCCTCATCTTCGCTACACTTATTTTTTGGACATGTTATTTCTTTGTTGCCCAACACTCTGATCCATACTTCAGCGCTGGTCTAACAACTATCCTATAAAATTTTTCCTTCAACTCTAAAGGTATCCGTTTGTCACATTAAACACTACCGCCACTTATCCACTTAAGCCACCCTGCTTGGATCCTATGTATAACATCTTCACAAATCTCCTCATCTCTTTGTATAATTGAGCCTAAATATCAAAAACAGTATCTCTTTGCCATAAAGCTTCATTACTCCCTCAGTTGTGTTCCGAATATCACTAAAATTACACTCAATATACTCAGTTTTAGTTCTGCTTATCCTCAAGCCTCTAGCTTCGAAAGTTTTTTTCCACAATTATAATTTAGCATTGACTCCTCTAGTCTCGTCCACTAAGACGATGTCATCGGCAAAAAGCATACACCAAGGCATCTCATCTTGTATTCCTCGAGTCAATTCATCCATAACCAAAGTAAAGAGGTAAGGGCTTAAAGCCAAACCTTGGTTTTGTTAGGTTTTGTGAAAAATTAACAATTGGGTATTAGGGTTTATCTCTAGATCTAAGTTGCTTGATATATTCACCCTAGGTATCAAGATTGGAATACCTAGACTGCTATTACAAGCCAGTATTTATCTCTAAATACTGGTTTGGCTATCGGGTTACAAGCCCACAAACCCGCGTTCCACTATCCAATCAATTGTATGTTCAATACACGTGTTACTCATATGCACATGTAATATTTATATAGAGAGAATATATACCAATATATTCAACATTCTCCTCCTATATTCTCAATATATAAAGTACATGATTATCTCATCAGTTCAGTATAAAACTGAGTGGCTGATAGCAGTCCATAAAAGAAAAGCATCATAAAGGTATAGTTTCATAAGAATCAAAATAATTATAAATCTGAATAGTTCAATCAAGACTAAACCAATATAATTAAATAGTTCCAAACCATATCCAATTCAAAATAGTTTACAAAGACTAAACCAATAGATAAATAAACCATAGTCTCAAAACTAAATAAAGCAAATAAACTTCAAACCAAATTAAAGAGTTTTAAGCTCTAAAATGCAGTCTTAAACTCAAAAGAAGTTCTTATCAAGCAAGTGATCGGCAAAAGAAAATCCTTGCATGCTGTTTCATGATTACTCCTCCATATCGAGCAAGTCATCATCTTCAAATTCAAGATCTAAGATTCCAACTCCGTTAACTTTGCTAGCACCCGTTGCTCAACATTGCAAATAAGAATTTCATGAGTCATTTCTCTTTGAATTCAAACAAATTGCATAAAAGTATCTAGTTTAAACAAAAGAACTTAGTACAATTCAAATTGGCTAACACAAGCATCACAATCAAGTATCTTTAACAAATAAAGTACATGAATTTTATAGTTCATACACAAGAACCATACTATGTTTCATATTGAAGTGAAAAGACTGTCGTTTCAATCATGGTTTAATATTGAATCATCAAAATTGGAATGAAACATGTATCCATAAAAGATATATCATCAAAATTGGAATGATATTTAGGACAATTTAATTATCGGAAACATATCGACAAGTTTTCATGTTTCGTATTAGAATAATATGATTATTCTAAGTAAATTCTATAGATCTATGATACCATCAAAATTGGAATGACATTATATATCTGTGGAATTTTTAGAATCATCAAGATTATCTAAAACACGTTAACTGTTTAATTGATGCTTAAGTTTGAACTTCTTTATAGTTGTTCTAATTATCAAAATAACTAGGGTGTTAAGGCCTTTATGACTTAATGACTCTTAACCCCATTTCCCTCACAGTTTTGACAATTAGACCTTTTTGTAATCCCTTAGTAAGGGCATCAGCCACATTCTGTTTTGATCTCACATCAATGAGGGTAATAATCCCTTGCTTAATGAGATAGTTCAACTTTGCCTGTCTAAGACCAACAGTTCTTCTCTTACCATTGTAAAGAGAATTAGTTGCTACAGTTTTTGTAGCTTGGTTGTCGCAAAACAAGCTAAGAGTGGTTACTTTAAACCTTCTTAATGGAATATCTAGCAACAGGTCTCTCGTCCATTCCGCTTCTTCACCAGCACAAGTGCACAAAGAGTTCAGACTCCATAGATGAGAATGCAATGCCTGATTGCCTTTTAGATTCATGACACGGCTGCTCCTTCTAGTGTAAACACATAACCACTAGTGGATCAAATTTTACCAAGTTCTGTGCACCACGATGCATCAGAATATCCTTCCAAAACTGAAGGATGTCCAGAGTAGCACAAAGCTAACTCTTGAGTACCACACAGGTATCCCATTAGCCTCTCAAGGGCATTCCAATGTGACTTACCGGGAATACTAGTGAATCTGCTAAGCATGCCTACCACAAAGGCTATGTCTGGTCTAGTGCAGATCATTGCATACATGAGACTTCCAATTAGTTTGGAATAATCCAATTGTCTCACTGTTGCATCAACGTTAGGTGTCAACTTATTGTTGTAATCATAAGGTATTTCAAACCTTTTGCAATTACTGTATCCCCACTTTTGTAACACATTATTGATATAGTGAGATTGACTAAGGAATATACCTTGCCTACCAAAACTCACTCTCATACCTAGTATAGTGTCCACAATACCTAGGTCCTTCATGCTGAATTCTTTGGATAGCATTGTTTTATCTTCAACTACAGTTGAGAGGTCGCTTCCAACAACAAGCATGTCATCAACATACAAGCAAATTATAGCAATTTTATTTGATAGATCACGAAAATGAAGGCATTTATTAGAATTACTAGATTCAAAACCTAAGCTCTTTATTGTTGTATCAAATTTTTCATGCCAAAGTTTTGGTGCTTGTTTTAATCCATACAAAGATTTTTCCAATTTGCAAACTTTGTTCTCTAAACCTTTAAGTACAAAACATTCAGGTTGATTCATATAGATTTCTTTATTAAGATCTCCATTTAGGAAAACAGTTTTAACATTCATTTGGTGAATAACAAAATTTTCAATGTTAGCAAGGGAAAGAAGAATTCTTATTGTAGCAATATGACAAACAGGTGAGTAAACATCAAAATAGTCTACCCCACTTTGTTGAGTATAACCTTTAGCTACTAGTCGTGCTTTATACTTTGCTACAGACCCATCTGGATTAAGTTTCTTCTTCAAAACCCACTTGTTTCCTATGGTTTTAGCCCCTTTTGGCAGATCAACTAATTTCCAAGTTTTATTTTGTAATAAGGAATCCATTTCGTCATCAATAGCCTCTTCCCAAAGTAAACCATCCCTAGACCGAAAAGCTTCATTCACACTAAGTGGATCAGCCAACAGTGTATAAGTTACAAAATCATCACCATAGGTTCTAGATGTCTTATCTTTGGTGGAGGTCCTTCTAGTCTCAATTTCATTTGTAATTTCAGTATCAGTTATGCTAGGTCTAGATTCTGTTTGTGAATCATTGACTAAGTCTGTGTGGCCAGATGGTGTTATGCCTTTGTCTTTGATTAACACATCTTCAAAGAATTCTGCATCTCTAGATTTAATTATCTTATTGAGAGTTAGGTCATAAAATATGTATATCGCACTATCAACTGCATTTCCTAGGTAAACACAAGTATTTGTACGATGTCCTACTTTAGGCCTTCTAGGGTCTGGTATTCTAACAAAAGCAATACAACCCTATGCTTTTGTTTTATCAAAACTCAGTGTGTGTTTATACCATAACTCATAAGGTGTTTCTGACAGTTTAGAGTGTGGTAACATATTAAGAACATTATTAGCAGTCAATGCAGCCTCTCCCCAAAAGCTCGAAGGCAATCCAGCAGTCAATAACTGTAACACCCCGAGTTTCTAATAAGGACAAACTCGGGATTTCACAGGATCTTTACTTCACTTCGTACAATTTTACAAGGAAAATTAAAACTTTTCATTCACAATACATCAGAGTTAAATTACAACTTGGTTTTACACAGCGGAAGAATGAAATTTACAATAAAACCTTTACAACATCTTTAAAATAAAACAGCATCAGCATATCCACTTTATAGCTCCATGAATGGTCCTTTACCTGCATGTCAATCTGTGGGCACGTCAGTTACTTACAACTGACGAAATGTTATACACGGCTATCCTCTCTATGCCGGGAATAGTATAACGGTCTCATACTTTAACAAATCACAAAAAGATTGAATGAACATATAAAGTGTCAAAGTGATTATTCTAAACATAAGTGTATGTCATGCCTTAATGCCTAATGCACACAATTCTACACTAGGATGACACTAATGCACACTTGTTCGGATTCTATGCATCCCAGACTACATAGGTCCGAGGGAAAGCGCCTACGTTCTCCACAATAAAGGGCTCGATCCCTCGCCATGAAGACTACCCGGTAGCAAAACAAAATTCAGACTATTCCACGAATGTGAATCCCAGCCTTGGAGTCCACCAACAGCTGTTATAACAGATTCCACATCGTACGAACCGTCCCGTATGTGACCCTCTAGCCCAGTATATATATATATATACATTGGAGACGGTAAACACAAAGATCCATCCGTCCGACTACTCAAGATCCCGGAGTCCACCGCTGACCCGTCCTCATAGTCCCGGACTAAAATATAATAATCCGTCTCCCACAGGGCAACCTCAGTCCACCAACTGGGTCTATAGTCTTGGAGTCCACCAACAACTATATAGAGCACCCCACTTACGTTTCCCTAAGTTTACTACATCTTCACTTATGTGCCTAGATTTTTCTAAGTTCAAGACATGAATAATCTCCACATGTAGAATTAGTTGTTACCTCCTATCGGACTTAGTCAACAAATACGAGATGGCTCCATAACCACATCTCAAAATCACAACTCAACATTCTTTTATTTCAATAATGCCGGTACCGAGGTCTTACTAACTCAAAGTCATAAGCTTTCATGTACAAGAAACATGGGTACATATACCCTTTCATAATCATCTCTTAAACCTAAATAATTTCATCTTTCAATTCATTCACAAAAGATCACAATCTTGTCTTAACACTTATCTACAAGTATTCATATCTTAGTCTTGCCACTAATCATGATCTAGCTATTCATAGCAAATAATAACTCATTCACAAATTTCAAACTCATATGATATCTTATTACATCACGATTTATAATTCCTTAATAATAATTCTTTCTCATGAAACCATTTTATTCAACATCGATCTCCCAAAAAAAAATTTATCCTTTTCACAAACATGATTTTATCACTTGCAATCTCATTTGCATCTCTACTACTATAAAGGAAGAACCTCTTAGTGTAATTTGTCCTCAACCTAAATAATTTCGAAAGTGAACCAGTTCTGGACTAACTTTGGTAAATATTTTCAGAAGTTGGACCTGTTTGGTAAATATTTTCAAAAGTGGACCAGTCGGGTAAATACTTTCCACAGTGGGTCAGTTTCGGGAATTATTTTCTTTTTTTTTATATAAAACTTCTTAAAACCCAAAAAAATATTTGGGCACCGTGGGATTCGAACCAGGCAACAGCCGGCAACCACTTTAGTGGTACCCCACTGACCAAGAAGTCTTTGTGACTTTCTTGTCATAGAGGCAGGCCGAAACTCTCATGTATCAACTTTCGGGTTCTGGGTATTTTAAACAAAATCAAAACAAATTGAGGATTATAAGTTTCGAATCCCGCACCTACTACCAGCAACAGTGACAGCCCTATGGCTCACTCACTAACCAATAGATCTACTTGCAACTACTGATTAAAGATTGTATTACTTTAGTTTTGTTCATACTGTTCTCAGATTGTCTCTTTTTACCCCAAAAAAAAAAATCGTTTATCCCAAGATCCAACACTTTATGATATTGATATAAACTTTTAGACTGAGATAAATTTTAAAAGAAAACAGTAGCAAAACTCATTTCAAACTCTTTTTAAAATATATTTCTATTTTTAAATAATCTCCCTTCTCATTCTAGATATAGATTTTGCCTTTATCTCAAAACTTGATTTCTAAGAGTTTTATTCATGAAGATTAGTTTATGTGCTCCCATCAAACTAATTAAACTTGGCAATAAAGACGAACAAGTCTCTTAATCATCAAGGATAATTCTTTTATGAAGGAAAATTTTATTTTTACATAACAACATGCAATAGTAGACATATTTTGTGGTAACATTCTAATTTATCTTTCTTCCTTCCTTCATTTGACTAATCATGGTATCAAGTATAAATTTAGTATAACACTATTACACATGAATCGTATATTCAACACATACAAATTTCCTAAGCATATAAACAAGATTCATAATAAAAAGCATTTCTTCTTTTTAATTAGCATGATATCTACTATTTACTTATTCTCAACAAAAATTATCCTCATTTATAGCATGGTAACATGGATCTTATCAATAATTTTCTCATTAATTTATATTATACATTCATATGTTTTTAGCATGCATAGTCTAGATCTAGAAAGTATGAAACCACCCACCTTTTGAAGCTTGAACAATTGGAAAAACGATCACCACTTCTACCTCCAAGACTCCTAGCTCTTCTCCTCCTAGCAATGGCCTCCTAAGCACAACACTCTCTTCTCTCTTTCTTTTCTTTCTCTTGATTTTCTATTCTTTTTGGTGTGTGAAATGAGAAGAATAGATGTGCTATTTATAGGATATGTTGAGGGTCAAATTTGCAAAATTACACACCTAATAACTCACTCAAATTAATTTTCCAACCCCTCATTTTCTTAACTCCTAAAAACTCCCAACCTTTCACCTCCTTATAACTCCTACCTCTTCTAATTCTTAACTCCCACTCTCCACTCTCTTCTCACATTCAATCTCTCTCTCTCCCCATGCCAAAACCGAAAACCAGCATCTGTTCTTGAAACCGTGACCCCCAACTCAACTCAAACACATATTTACACCTTATACATATATGCTATTTGCATGTATACCCGTGGAACCCCCATACCATACAATTGTTCACATTTAATCCCATTCCTTACCAATTCCATACAGCCAAAGTCTTTTTCAACGTGGGCCCCCAACTCCAACACACTTACCATATCAAATTAAATCACCAAATGCCATACTACCTTTCATTACCAAATCAGCATCTTATACTATATAACATACTATATAACATATATACATATGTATACACTACTAATATATATACATATACTACTATTTATATTATTTGAAAATCACGTGTGTTATACACGCTCCGAAATTTATTTTGAAAAACAAATGCGTTTACCGAAAACACGTGCATCGCACGTAAAACATGAAAAATACGAAAATCGACTTTATCAATGAAAAATTATTAAATATGATCGAAAACAATATAAGAAAAATATATTTACTAATTTTTATGTATTTCATGATGAAATCACTGCACGTAGAAAGTACGTGCAATATACGTGCAGAAAATCAAAAAAATGCATTTTAATCAAAATAGAGGGAAAATAAATTTTCGTTTTATAAAATAGATTTAAATACATAAAAATAAATAATTTAAACCTATAGAAAATATTATACGTAGTGGTGGAAACACGTGCATCAAAACACGTAAAAAGCACGTAAATCCCAGGGATTGAAATATTATATTTTAGTTGACTGAAATCAATACGGAAAATATATAAATAGTACGAATCCAAAATATGTAGTGAAACACATTACAAAAATATACGTGCGTAACACCCAGGGGCAAAATTGTAATTCTAATTTTGCGGGGTGTTACACTCTCCCCCCTTAGAGTAGTTCCGTCCCCGGAACTCGCTAAGGTAAAGATTGTGTTTTGTACATGTCACAGAAAATTTTTGTATTTAGAAAACTGCAACTTTAAGAAAATAAATGTAGTATACGCAACAAGGAAAAACAAGACAAACTCTTTATAAGAAAACTATGAATATTAAAATGTTACAAGACAGGACAAGAAAAATAGGAGAATGGCATAAGAAATGAAATGTGACAAGAATAGTTTGAGAGAAATTTTCGTACAAAAATAATATTAGGTAGGCTATTTGATAAAGGGGAAAGTCAATTAAGTTGTTAACTTCGAAATAGTTCGGAAAACAATGTGGCGAAGAAAACATGGTCAGTAGGTAATTTAGAAAAATTTATCAATGTAATAAACGGTAGAAAATTTGCAAGATTTGCAATTTAAAACATGACCATTGAATAAGATTTTGGAAAAATAAATGAGAATGAGACATAGTTGAAAGTATAGATAACATAAAATGACTTTGTATACCAATTAATAAAATAGTTTGTAAGGTAACTATAATAATTATACACACAATTTGAAAAAATAAAGGGCATACGTCGAAATACTTTTGAATATACAAAATTTTGTAGTGATGAAAATAATTTATAACATTAAGACAAAATAGTGTAAAGCACATACACGAGATGAAAACACGACTGAAAACAATAATGATGCAGTATAGCAAATTAGGACAATAGGCATAAACAAGTATATGCAAAAATATTAATGTAGTAATTAGAAGAGGGTAAAATGATATGTATAATAAGAATATTGAAATATATGATATATATATAGAGATCATTGGAAAATATAAGTAATAACTAAGAGTGTAAAGACAGTTAAAATTTGAGAAAAGATAATGTATAAATAGTGAGTATATACATTATATTAAAGATGTGTAAAATTATAAAAAGTAATGAGTAGCGATTAATAGTAAAAATCAAAATAAGTATGCAATAATAATAGTACCTAGTGTAGACAATAAAACAAATGTTAGGTCACATTTATATAGGTAGAAAATTTCAATCTTGTTAAAAACATATAGGATAAGATAATATAGTATCACAGAAATCAAATCATATAAAATGAGAGCACATAAGAAAATTTCATAAGAAAAATCCAAAATGAAGAAAATAATTGTTGAAATATTAATTTAATAAACGGCAACTTGACAAAATACGTAAAGTAATAGTAGACATAGACGGGTAAACATGAAGTGACATAAATACATGAAAGATGAAATTTTAAGTTTGAAAAACAAGTTTAAAATATCAAGACTAAGGAAAATCGATAAATAATAAATATTCAAATCATTTAATAACATAAGAAAATTTTTATTTGAAAAAAAAATATGGAGAAAGTAGCATGATAAAAATCTACAAAAATAATTTGAGATGGAAGTGTGTAAGGTGTCATGAATGACGGTCCAAGCCAACCACGCTTCCACTGCGCCACTCTGATACCCAGGGAAAAATGTGCTCACATACACTCTCATATTAATGTATACGAGGAGAACATCATGAATAAAATTGAATGCAAGTTCAATAACAACTTCATTCACGACTCCAGCCATCCAAAAGAAAGAGAAAACATCAGTGCATAGAGCAACAAAAATGTAAATCACTTACATTTAAATCTCTATAGACTGAAACTCACACTCTAGTGTCCACAGGAATAATATTGTAACTATTCACTAAGGTGTCACGGGTTCTAGACTATAGTTAATGATCTTACTACTCTTCCTAAACAAATCTTTAGTCTATCAAGTTCTGATTCACTTGGGTTAGCCGTAAGAGTCGGTTCCCAGCTAGCGGTGGTCCGAAGACGCTTAAGTACCGTGTCGCTTAGGGTTGTTTACACCCGGTTGACAGAAGGACTCTCTTGGTTTGTTCCCAAATTTATCGTCACTTGTTATCGTTCCTTATAAACTTGTACTACTTGTGAAGCATGCTCTGATACCATCTGTAACACCCCGAGTTTCTAATAAGGACAAACTCGGGATTTCACAGGATCTTTACTTCACTTCGTACAATTTTACAAGGAAAATTAAAACTTTTCATTCACAATACATCAGAGTTAAATTACAACTTGGTTTTACACAGCGGAAGAATGAAATTTACAATAAAATCTTTACAACATCTTTAAAATAAAACAGCATCAGCATATCCACTTTATAGCTCCATGAATGGTCCTTTACCTGCATGTCAATCTGTGGGCACGTCAGTTACTTACAACTGACGAAATGTTATACACGGCTATCCTCTCTATGCCGGGAATAGTATAACGGTCTCATACTTTAACAAATCACAAAAAGATTGAATGAACATATAAAGTGTCAAAGTGATTATTCTAAACATAAGTGTATGTCATGCCTTAATGCCTAATGCACACAATTCTACACTAGGATGACACTAATGCACACTTGTTCGGATTCTATGCATCCCATACTACATAGGTCCGAGGGCAAGCGCCTACGTTCTCCACAATAAAGGGCTCGATCCCTCGCCATGAAGACTACCCGGTAGCAAAACAAAATTCAGACTATTCCACGAATGTGAATCCCAGCCTTGGAGTCCACCAACAGCTGTTATAACAGATTCCACATCGTACGAACCGTCCCGTATGTGACCCTCTAGCCCAGTATATATATATATACATTGGAGACGGTAAACACAAAGATCCATCCGTCCGACTACTCAAGATCCCGGAGTCCACCGCTGACCCGTCCTCATAGTCCCGGACTAAAATATAATAATCCGTCTCCCACAGGGCAACCTCAGTCCACCAACTGGGTCTATAGTCTTGGAGTCCACCAACAACTATATAGAGCACCCCACTTACGTTTCCCTAAGTTTACTACATCTTCACTTATGTGCCTAGATTTTCCTAAGTTCAAGACATGAATAATCTCCACATGTAGAATTAGTTGTTACCTCCTACCGGACTTAGTCAACAAATACGAGATGGCTCCATAACCACATCTCAAAATCACAACTCAACATTCTTTTATTTCAATAATGCCGGTACCGAGGTCTTACTAACTCAAAGTCATAAGCTTTCATGTACAAGAAACATGGGTACATATACCCTTTCATAATCATCTCTTAAACCTAAATAATTTCATCTTTCAATTCATTCACAAAAGATCACAATCTTGTCTTAACACTTATCTACAAGTATTCATATCTTAGTCTTGCCACTAATCATGATCTAGCTATTCATAGCAAATAATAACTCATTCACAAATTTCAAACTCATATGATATCTTATTACATCACGATTTATAATTCCTTAATAATAATTCTTTCTCATGAAACCATTTTATTCAACATCGATCTCCCAAAAAAAAATTTATCCTTTTCACAAACATGATTTTATCACTTGCAATCTCATTTGCATCTCTACTACTATAAAGGAAGAACCTCTTAGTGTAATTTGTCCTCAACCTAAATAATTTCGAAAGTGAACCAGTTCTGGACTAACTTTGGTAAATATTTTCAGAAGTTGGACCTGTTTGGTAAATATTTTCAAAAGTGGACCAGTCGGGTAAATACTTTCCACAGTGGGTCAGTTTCGGGAATTATTTTCTTTTTTTTTTATATAAAACTTCTTAAAACCCAAAAAAATATTTGGGCACCGTGGAATTCGAACCAGGCAACAGCCGGCAACCACTTTAGTGGTACCCCACTGACCAAGAAGTCTTTGTGACTTTCTTGTCATAGAGGCAGGCCGAAACTCTCATGTATCAACTTTCGGGTTCTGGGTATTTTAAACAAAATCAAAACAAATTGAGGATTATAAGTTTCGAATCCCGCACCTACTACCAGCAACAGTGACAGCCCTATGGCTCACTCACTAACCAATAGATCTACTTGCAACTACTGATTAAAGATTGTATTACTTTAGTTTTGTTCATACTGTTCTCAGATTGTCTCTTTTTACCCCAAAAAAAAAAATCGTTTATCCCAAGATCCAACACTTTATGATATTGATATAAACTTTTAGACTGAGATAAATTTTAAAAGAAAACAGTAGCAAAACTCATTTCAAACTCTTTTTAAAATATATTTCTATTTTTAAATAATCTCCCTTCTCATTCTAGATATAGATTTTGCCTTTATCTCAAAACTTGATTTCTAAGAGTTTTATTCATGAAGATTAGTTTATGTGCTCCCATCAAACTAATTAAACTTGGCAATAAAGACGAACAAGTCTCTTAATCATCAAGGATAATTCTTTTATGAAGGAAAATTTTATTTTTACATAACAACATGCAATAGTAGACATATTTTGTGGTAACATTCTAATTTATCTTTCTTCCTTCCTTCATTTGACTAATCATGGTATCAAGTATAAATTTAGTATAACACTATTACACATGAATCGTATATTCAACACATACAAATTTCCTAAGCATATAAACAAGATTCATAATAAAAAGCATTTCTTCTTTTTAATTAGCATGATATCTACTATTTACTTATTCTCAACAAAAATTATCCTCATTTATAGCATGGTAACATGGATCTTATCAATAATTTTCTCATTAATTTATATTATACATTCATATGTTTTTAGCATGCATAGTCTAGATCTAGAAAGTATGAAACCACCCACCTTTTGAAGCTTGAACAATTGGAAAAACGATCACCACTTCTACCTCCAAGACTCCTAGCTCTTCTCCTCCTAGCAATGGCCTCCTAAGCACAACACTCTCTTCTCTCTTTCTTTTCTTTCTCTTGATTTTCTATTCTTTTTGGTGTGTGAAATGAGAAGAAGAGATGTGCTATTTATAGGATATGTTGAGGGTCAAATTTGCAAAATTATACACCTAATAACTCACTCAAATTAATTTTCCAACCCCTCATTTTCTTAACTCCTAAAAACTCCCAACCTTTCACCTCCTTATAACTCCTACCTCTTCTAATTCTTAACTCCCACTCTCCACTCTCTTCTCACATTCAATCTCTCTCTCTCCCCATGCCAAAACCGAAAACCAGCATCTGTTCTTGAAACCGTGACCCCCAACTCAACTCAAACACATATTTACACCTTATACATATATGCTATTTGCATGTATACCCGTGGAACCCCCATACCATACAATTGTTCACATTTAATCCCATTCCTTACCAATTCCATACAGCCAAAGTCTTTTTCAACGTGGGCCCCCAACTCCAACACACTTACCATATCACATTAAATCACCAAATGCCATACTACCTTTCATTACCAATTCAGCATCTTATACTATATAACATACTATATAACATATATACATATGTATACACTACTAATATATATACATATACTACTATTTATATTATTTGAAAATCACGTGTGTTATACACGCTCCGAAATTTATTTTGAAAAACAAATGCGTTTACCGAAAACACGTGCATCGCACGTAAAACATGAAAAATACGAAAATCGACTTTATCAATGAAAAATTATTAAATATGATCGAAAACAATATAAGAAAAATATATTTACTAATTTTTATGTATTTCATGATGAAATCACTGCACGTAGAAAGTACGTGCAATATACGTGCAGAAAATTAAAAAAATGCATTTTAATCAAAATAGAGGGAAAATAAATTTTCGTTTTATAAAATAGATTTAAATACATAAAAATAAATAATTTAAACCTATAGAAAATATTATACGTAGTGGTGGAAACACGTGCATCAAAACACGTAAAAAGCACGTAAATCCCAGGGATTGAAATATTATATTTTAGTTGACTGAAATCAATACGGAAAATATATAAATAGTACGAATCCAAAATATGTAGTGAAACACATTACAAAAATATACGTGCGTAACACCCAGGGGCAAAATTGTAATTCTAATTTTGCGGGGTGTTACAATAACATAGAATTCAATATTTCTGTGAGTGTTTGATTCTTTCTTTCAGCTATACTGTTTGACTGTGGTGAGTAGGGTGCTGTTATTTCAGAGATAATGCCATGTGAAGTGCAAAATTCTTTAAAACCCATTGATACATATTCCCCACCTTTATCAGATCTGAACCTTTTTATTTTAGCATTTAACTGATTTTTGACATGGTCTTTAAATTCTTTGAATTTATTAAGTGCTTCATCCTTTGATTTTAACAGATAAATATGATAATATCTAGAACAATCATCTATAAAAGTGATTAAATACTTCCGACCTCCTTGCGTCACAAAGTTTTTAAAGTCGCATATGTCAGAATAAATTAGCTCAAGAAGTTGTGTACTCCTAGAAACAGAACTAAATGGTTTTCTAGTGATCTTTGTCTGAGTACACACTTCACACTTGTCATATCTTAAGGATGTATCAATTGGCAGATTAAAATTTTTAGCAACAGCAAGTAATTTAATATAGTTTACATGTCCCAATCTGTTGTGCCAAGTATAAGGGCTACACAGTTTTGAGCTAACAGCATTAATCATTTCATTTACTAAACTAAGTCTATACATACCATTGACTAAGTAAGCACAACCAAAGTAGTATGAGTTAACAGATAAAATAGCTCTACCATTTATCATAGAAACTACCATGCCAACATTATTCAATAAGCTAATAGAAATTAAATTCTTTGCTAAAGCAGGAACAAATTTAACATTAAGCAAAATTAAATTCTTACCCGATGAAAGACTGAGATTTGCAGTTCTAACCTGGACCACCTTGACTGATTCTCCATTCGCCATAGTGACAGACTCATTTGCATCTTTGAGATCAGTTAGCAGGTTCTTATTGTTGCAAGCATGGCATGTAGCCCCCGAGTCCAATAACCAACTAGTAGAGACACTGACCTTATCGTCACCAACAACACACATAAACTTGGTGGGTTCAGTGTCGCCCTCTAATAAGTTTACCGCTTTATTGTTAGGTTGTTCTCTTTGGGTAGCTTACATTCGGTAGCATGGTGACCCCACTTCCTACAGTTGTAGCACTACCCTTTCTTTTTCACAATCTTTTTAGTGGCTTCCAACTTGGACGGTTCACCCTTAACTTTATTAAGCTTGTTCTTCTTAAACTTAGGAACATATTTGGTATTGGTTAGCACATTAGCATGAGAAAGTTGTTTCTTAGCCAACTCCAAATTTATCATAGTTCTTGTCTCATCCTCTACTTTAATACATCGTTTGAGTTGTGCAAGCTTAATTTGTTCTGGCAGTCTTTACATTTCAATCTTAAATGTAAGTCATGATGTATGTAATTTAAAGATTATTGCTCCAGTAAGAAAAACATCACACACAGTGATGTTTTCAATTTTCAATTTAGCTACTAAGTTTTCAAGATCAGTTACCTGAGGGAGAATGACATTCTCCTCTCTGAATTCAAAACTCATGAACTTATCAACTAAGTGAGTCTTGGAGACCTTCTCCTCCTTTTTGAATTCATCCAGCAGATTATCCCAAATCTCCTTAGCTGTTCCGTACTTCATGTAGACATCTAATAACCGATTTGAAATACTGTTTAGCAGAAACTCCCTGCACAAGTCCTCATCTCTGATCCAAGTGGCATCATCCACTTCTTCAGTACACTCATCATAAGTCGTTTGACATGTATAGAATATCTTCATGAATTTCATCCCATACTGTGCTTTCCTCTTCCAGCTATTGAATTCAGAACTACTAAACGCCTCGAATTTAGGAACCTCATACGGTCGATCATGTTTTTCAATCTCAAGGAATAAACGATGAGTTCCTAAAGTTCGAGAGTATGTTCTGAATTATTACTACACAAGTAATTTATAGAGAGAAGATAATTTATCTGTAAATCTGCCAATTAATAAAAGAGTAAATGAATTAGATAAATTGCACAAATCTTAAAGTTTAGAAATACCAGATATGATGATGAGATACAAAAACTCCCACTATTCTTCACAGATCCGCAAACCCCATTTCACCCTTCTTCAAGATTTGGGTTCCAACACACACAGACCCAATTGCCCAAGATGAAGAGGAGAGAGATGACGATCGGACACGGCGCCGTAGGGGGAGGCTACCGTCGACTGCGACTGGAGAAGAATGGGGTGAGAGCGGCACCAGCGAGTCGAGTCCCGTTGGATTCGTGAGTCGAGTGCCTCGACTTTGGGTCGACACCTCACGACGCGTGGACAAAGGAGGAGGCGACAGGCGGCGATTGTCTCCGATGGTGGGTTGTCGATAATCAGCGACGGCGACTCCTAGGGTTTCGACGAGATCCTACGACTCCAACAAGATCCGACGAGATCCAACAAAACTTCGTTCCCCCTCTTAATTAAACTCACAAACTGATTAAAAACATCTCAAAATTGTTAGGTTTTGTGAGAAATTAACAATTGGGAATTAGGGTTTATCTCTAGATCTAAGTTGCTTGAGATATTCACCCTAGGTATCAAGATTGGATAATCTAGACTGCTATCATAAGCCAGTATTTATCTCTAAATACTGGTTTGGGTATCGGGTTATAAGCCCACAAACCCGCATTCCAATATTCAATCAATTGTACGTTCAATACACGTGCTACTCATATGCACATGTAATATTTATATAGAGAGAATATATACCAATATATCCAACTGGTTTAAACCTATTGTAATAGGAAAATCGCTTGTCTCTCATGTGGTTGTTCTAATTGTGGTCGTTGTCTCTTCATACATATCCTTAATTACCTCAATATACCGAATAAATTACTCTTTTATTATTTAACGCTATCCATAATATGTCTCTAAGGACTTTATCATATGTTTTTTCTATATATATATATATATATATATAACATATGTAGATCTTTCTTATTCTCTCTATATTCTTTCATAAGTCTCCTCAGTACATAAATTGCTTCTATTATTGACCTACCAGGCATAAACCCAAAATGATTCTTACACACTGTAGTTTATAGTCTCAGTCTATGTTCGATCACTCTCTCCCAAATTTTCATCGTATGACTCATTAACTTAATTCCTCAGTAATTTAAGCAACTTTGTATATCTCCTTTATTCTTATATATAGGTACTAAATACTTTTTTTGCATTCATCGGGCACCTTCTTAGTCCTCAAAATTTTATTAAATAATTTTGTTAGCCAACTCACTCCTACATCCCCAAGACACTTCCAAACTTTCATGTGTATATCATCTGGTCCTAAAACTTTTCATATTTTCACCATTCCTAGAGCATTTTCGAACCTCCAATGTCATAATTCTACGGAATAACATATGCTTTCGACCCTTCCTTGAATCCTCTATATTTAAGTTGCCCATAACTTTTTCATTTAATAACTTTTCAAGGTAATTTCGCGAGTTTCATTAATTTCTTAATATTTTATTAAGACACTTGAATCATCACTCTTAATACACTTAATTGTATCCCATTTTTTTTCCTTTTTCTTCTATCCATTTGTTTAGCAATCTTATAATTGTTATTTTCTCTTTTTTTCTTCTTCTAATTTTGTGTATAAATCACCATAAACTTTTTCTTTTGCATCTCTTGCCGCTTTCTTAACTTCTTTTCTAACGGTCTTATATCTCTCCAAATCATCTTCATTTATATTTTTTTTATCATATTTTAAAGCTTGATCTTTTTTCTCTCACAATATTTTGGAGTTCTTCTTGTCACCACCATGTTTCGGTATTTAGCATCCCTCTACCTTTAGATTCTCTAGGCACCTCCTTTGAAATTTCTCTTATGTATGTAGCCATTTTAGTCCCAATCATATTTGCCTCCCTCTTCCCAATTTCATGATGCTCCTTTAAAGACTTTATCTCTAAAAACTTATAGTTTATCTCTCTTCAAGTTCCACCACCTAATTTTTGGGTTCATAGTTTCCATCACTGCACATATGTATTTCCCAATCTTAACATCTAATACCATTAACCTATGTTGTGAGGTTAAACACTCTCCTGATATAACTTTATAATCTTTACATGTCAAGCGATCTACCTTTCTAGTGATGAAAAAATCAATCTGACTCCTATTTGCCCCACTTTTAAAGGTTATCAAATGTTCCTCCTTCTCCCTAAAATATATATTTGCTAGTATATGATCATACGAAGTCACCAAATCTAATAAAGCCTCTCCACCATCGTTCTTATTTCCAAATCCATGTCCTCCATGCATCCATTCATATCTCATTTTATCTTCTCCTACATGTTCATTGAAATCTCCTCCTATAAATAGTTTCTCACCTAAGGGTACTCATTGAATTATCTCATCCATATCTTCCAAAAATTTATTTTTAGCTTGTGCATCTAATCCTACTTGGGGTGCATAAGCACTAATGATATTAATTATGTTTTCCCATAATACAAGCTTAATTTGTATTGTTCTATCATCTTTTATATTAACACCTACTGTTTTGTTCAACATCATTATTTAAAATAAGCAAAAACTTAGAAGTAGTGGATTTTCCTTATCTACAAAGATGATCGATAAAATAATTACTCTCAAACTCAAATTGAGGTAACTGTGAACTATTTCATTAACTGATAAAGAGTTTCATTTCCTTCATATTATCTCAGCATACCTCTTCGGATGAAGAGATGTTATTGAGAAAACTGATAAGAGATTGAATTCTTGGTCTGGTAGATATCTTTATAGAGAATGTTGATTAATTCTTATTAACTCTGTTTTATCTAGTATTCCTCTTTACCTTTTTTTGTATCTACCTGTGTGGGTAATCAAGAAAATTGATCAAATTAGAAGAAATTTCCTCTGGCTTGGGAATTCTTCTAACTCTGATATTGTTAAATGCCTTATGAAGTGTAATGGAGTTTGCGAACAAGAAAGGGAAGGGGGTTTTGATGTTATTAACTTAAGAGATCATAATTTAGCTCTGTTAGGTAAATGACTATGGAAAAGTATTACTAATGATAATATTTCCTTGATTATAATTATAAAAAATAAATATTTTCGTAGAATAAATATTTGAGATTACAAGAGTAAACCACCTTCTATTTCTTCTTTTTTTTTGTAAGGCATTTGGAAGGTTGTTGATCCTTTTTAAATGCGATATTCAAAAAAAATTATGGAGATAGTAATACTGTTAGATTTTGGTCTGATATTTGGATTGGAAACTGCTCTTTGGCTACTTATTTTCCAGATTTATACAGTATTGCTACTAATCCTAATGTTATTGTTTTTTCTCTCTACCATACTAACAATTTTGGTAAGGTTTGGAATATTACCTTTCGTATGAATTTATCTCTCCCACAAACTCATGATTTTAATGAACTTCTTCATCTTCTTAGTAATTATTACTGGAAAGTGATAAATGATTTTAGATGCCGTTGGGATAAAACATGCACTTTCACTGTGAAGTTTTTTTTAACAAATTTCTAAACTCTGGTGGTGAAATGTCTTTTTTATAAATTAATTTGGCAGAATATTGCTCCATTAAAAGTGAGAATTCTTGCGTGGCTTTCTATTCATAAGAAGTTTCTTACTGTCGATAATTTTAATAAGAGGAACTTAGCTATGAGGCACAAATGTGTACTTTGTAATCATGATAATGAATCTACTTATCTTCTTTTCATTAAACGTAGTTTTGTAAAACAAGTTTGGATTTTGCTGAAAGAGGCTTGGAATATTATAGGTCTTCCTTCATCTCTGAACTTGTTGGACTGCTTGGAGGGGAAAAATTTTTTTTAAACTAAGTTTTAGATTGCATTGGGATATTATTATGGTGGCTTTAATATGAGTGATCTGGAGAAATTCGATGAATTTTTGTAAGAAATTTTCTGATATTAGTGTGATCCTTGAATCTATCTATTTATTTGCTTATTCTTGGTCGGATATTCTTCCTCCGAATAAAAGAAAGAAATTTAACTTTGATAACAATAATTATGCTATTCAACATTTTATTTCTTATACGGCAACTCCAAATACAAATGCAAATCTCTTCTCTGTTCTTGATGCTGCTCAAAGTTATACTCCTACTGACCTAGTTCACAATTATGATTCTGTTATGGGGTATGAGGTTGCTGATGATGATGAAACTGTTGCTGCTAACTTTGTTGCTAATGTGGCTAATTCTGTGGGTGTTGATCCAGATTTTATTGCTGAAGCTGCTGCGGGTACTGATCCTACATCTTATACTCTATAGTCTATTGCGGCAATGACCCCTCAGTATATATGTGGGATTTTGCTGATTACTTCTCTGCAGGCGACTTATGAGAGGAATGCGATAACCAATGATGGGGGCCCACTTGTTGTTTTAAATCCAAACTCGTTGTTCTGTTCTCTGTGGTATTTGTTTCTTGTTACTTTCTATCCTTCCGGTGGCTTTTTTGTGTTTGAAGCTTTATGCTTCATTTTGCTCCAGAATGGGTTTATGAATCTTGGCGTTATGAACTATTTTTGGTTTCTAATGGTATTTGTCCAGAATCTCATAGGATTATATCCTCTGTTAAATAATAAAAAAAAACCGGTAAAGAGTTTATTGATTAAAAATGCAAAAAAATAGGGGACTTCTTGATGAATTTTTTGCTGTCATAGGCCACTTTTTGATAGTATTTGCGTTTTTGGGCCAGGTCCCAAACTATTAGCGTTCGTGGGCTAGCCACTGCCACGTCAGCAGCGACCGCTATTGGGAATAGCGGCCTCTTCATTTCGAGGTCGCTAATGGGAATAGCGACCTATGTTTTAAATTTTTTTGATTTTTTTGTTTGCCGCCGCTATTCACACTAGCGACCATAGTATAATGAGATTAGTCGGCTCGAATGAATGTATTGAGACACTTAGCGATTCCTAAAAAGTTTTTCCCAAAAATTTAAAACTGAGGTCGCTATTGGGAATAGCGACCTCCGTAGGAAACACAATCTACTTATTTTTTGTAAAATTTGCAAAATAGTTTTATAACTAAGGCCTCTACTGGGAATAGCGACTTTAGTTAATAAAGGCCTCTATTCCGAATAGCGACCTTAGTTTTAAAAAAAATTGATTGTCATTTTTCAGAGAGCAAAAACTCTCTAAATTTTGCAAAGTGCTAGAATACAACTCATTAAAGCTAAGGTCGCTAGTGGGAATAGCGACCTCAGATGGGGTCATAACAACTTAAAAGCAATTAGAGGGCTCATCTGAGGTCGCTATTGGGAATAGCGACCTCAGTTGGAGGAGGTCGCTAGTGGCATTAGCGACCTCCTTTACACATACTCAGCCCAATCACCCTCCGTACTCTATCAAGTGTGGGAGTACAAATTTGGTGGGTATAAAGAGGCCGCTATTCTCAATAGCGGCCGCTGCTGACGTGGCAGTAGCTAGCCCACGAACGCTAATAGTTTGGGACCTGGCCTAAAAACGCAAATACTATCAAAAAGTGGCCTAGTACGGCAAAAAATTCCTTCTTGATATCCCCCTTTAAATTTTTATTGGGCCAGCATGGGTAAGTAGACTTTTCAAAATTTCACAAGAAATACCACAAACATAAAACGCAAGCCCAAAAGAGAACCATCATGGGCATTGGGCCCCCAATCCAACCCACCCACCCGATCCCAAACCTATAACCTCCCATCACCTTCCTCTTCTCATCGCCGTCCAAAACCCAAAACCCTAATTCTCTCTTCTCTCTCTATCTCATTATACCTTTCTTCCCTCACTATGAAGTACCCCAACAAGAAGCCATCCCGCCCCAAACGGCCGACCAAGACCCCCAACCCTCCCTCCGACGACCGCTTCTTCGAACCCGACCCGAAGCGCCAGCGTCGCCGGCGGGACTTCAAGGACGAGGACATCGAAAGCGACAGCAGTGACGACAATCGCCGTCGCCGGAAAGATGATAATGATAAGGTGGAGGAGGAGGAGGAGGAGGAAGAGACGGCGGCGGAGGTGAAGCTTCGGATTGCGAAGGAGCATTTGGAGAGTATAAAGGCTATGAGGGATAGACTTGAGGAAGAGGAAGGGAGTGAGGGGGAGGATGGGAGGGAGGAGGAGGGGGGGAAGAGGGATTCACTGGTTGCGGAGATTCTGCAGAAGACGCAATTGGAGGAGAGTGGGAGGGTTCACCGGTTGCTTGGTTCGAGGTGGGTGAGTTTGATTGGTTGGTATTTACTGAACGCAATTTGAATATAAAATGCCCTTAGAACACTAGTGCGGTACAGATTCTATACTAATTGGATAAATTTTGCAAAACCTTACTGATTTGTTTTAATTATCAATTTGCACCGCATCCTACCCAACCCAACTTTTATTTTGACATCCTACCCTACTATTGTTATATTCTAGTATCGTTATATTACATTTGGCGCTTTGACTTACTCCGTCTATTCACCCATCAGATGTAGTCACTTAACATAACTAAGACTTTTTAATGCCTAAATTCCCCCTATACTTTATTAAGTTTTAAAACTGAAATTAACTTAATTCTTCTAAATGGGACGGGTTAATGGGTTCGGAAGTTGAGTAGTGATGGCTGATGGAGTTGAAGTTATTGGATTTGGGTTTGACTTGAGTTGATGGAGTTGAGCTATTGGATTTGTGTTGGAGTTGAGCTCAGGGGTGAAGAAAGGGGTTATCAATTTCAGATTGGAAGAGAAGATGGTGAAGAGAGGATTCGGGCTGGACCGTTGGAAGAGAAGATGGTGAGGAAGAGGTGTAAGAAAATTCGAGCTGGAAGAGAAAAGAGGGGTTATCAGATTTAAATTAGTAGAGAGATATGGTGAAGAAGATGAGCGGCAGATAGGGGATAGAGAATGGAACAGGAGAAGAGAGAGAGGTAGATGAGAGTGGGTATGTGTTTGGATTTGGATTCGGGTTTGGATGGGGGTTGGGTTGTGCAGTATACTGGGAGAGATGAGGGTGAGGAAGATGAGTGTTTGGGTTTGGGTTTGGATTTTAATTTGGTTCAGATCCGGGTTAGGACGTGTTTGGGATTAACATAATGGAAGATCGGTTTGAATTTGCATTTGGATCCAGGTTGAGTTAATGGGGGTAAATTGGTCATTACCAAGAAAAAACTTAAATAGTAGCCTAGTAGGACAGGTCGTCAAAATGAAAGTTGGGTAGAGTGCGGTGCAAATTGGTGAAAATTAAGTAGGGTTAAGGGAAATTTATCCATACTAATTTGAGAGAGACCCAAAAAAGTTGCAAAACTTGAATAGGGGAATGCAAAGTAATGGACTTGAACACGATATCTTGATGGAAAGAATTCCTACAAGTATAGAATGCAAATATAAACAAAATTACCAAAGTAGCAGAGGAAGTAGGAAATGAGCACATTTAAATATTGGAGTAATGAAATGTTAATTTACTGACAAGGTATAATACCCTTCTTAAAAGAAAGTTCCGACTATTTAACCCAGCTTTTGTTTGATTTTGGTTCTTGATTTGATTCTGATAGGGTTTATTGAATGTAATTAGTACGAGACGTAGGAGAAATTACACCCAAAATGATCACTGTTAGAGGGAACCTAAATCTATATCTACACCATATTCGCTCCTAATTTAGCCGACATGCTAGCCCCTCATATGACGAACGGGACTAAACATTCCACCACGCTCCCCTAATCCCGACGTCCCTAACGGGATTCACTCTGGCAACATTGCCTATGTGCTAGTGGTCTATCATTAATTTTAATATGACCTCTAGATTATCCTTTTTGGGTGATCTAGGGAGCATGAGTCCTGCTCTGGTACCATTGGCCGAAAGTTGGCTATTAGAGGGTGGAAACCATAATCTATATCTACACCTTATTGGCTCCCATTTAGCCGATATGGGATAGTAGCCCCCCCATATGGCAAAGAGCGTAACAGATTTGAATATAATAAGCCCTTACATTACTATTGAGGTATAAGTCTTGTGCTCGCTAATTTGGGAGATATTTACCAAAGTCATTCACTTTAAGAGAGACAAGAAGTTGCAGAAAATGTGACACCTGAATAGGTGAATGTGAGGGAATGAACTCGGGCATGATACTGTGATCGAAAGAACACCGAGAAGTGTATCATGCAAATATAATCCTCTAAGCGACAAAAAGACTTACCAAAGTAGAAGAGGAAATTAGAAATGAGCAGTTACAAATATTGGAATAGTGAATTGTTAATAAAATGACTGGATTTAGTGCTCTTCTTAGAAGAAAATTCCAACTGTTTAGCCTAGCTTTTGTGCTGAAGTGGAACTATGTTATTTTTGTATCGTATCAATCAAAATTAATATTGATATTTTTATCCAATTGAAGATTATTTTGCCGACTGCCATCTTATTTGGTTGAAATTCAATCCATAATAGCTGGAAATTGAGATTAAGATGTAGTTTGTTGCATTTGTGCCACATCAATTATCTAATTTGCCATAAAATAACTAGTTAAAGACATAACCTAAAGTTGTATTGATTATTCAAACAACTAAGAATGAATCAATAAAAGAAAATTCAACATCTAAGAATTTGCATATGCCATACAAATCGTTAAAAGTTGTGGAGATATTTGGTGTATCCTGATGACTACATGGTGAAATGAAAAAAAGAAATGGAAAGCATAGAAAGGGAATGATACTAGAGAAATTTAGAGAACTAGTAAGAGTGCCCCACCTACACGTGGAAATGCAAGATCAATTTAGAAGCAATTTTTTATTATTAGAATATTCATCAATTTTTAATTATGGCTAAATATAAAAAAAGGACAAAGTTTTGGGCCAGTTAAAAAAAAGGACATTAAAAAAGGACATTAAGGTTTTTTTGTCTAAAAAAAAGGACACAAAGTTTCAAAAAACTCCACTGGGTTAGGGTTAGGGTTAGTTCGGGGGGTTTATTTAAACATCTGATTAGTTAAGTGATGTTTTTTTAAACAAATAAAAGATGAATGTGGTTTTTTCAAACACAAATGAAAAATGAAAGTGATTTTTTTAAACCCTACCCTAACCCTAACTCTAACTAACCCAGTGGAGTTTTTTGAAACTTTGTGTCCTTTTTTTAAACAAAAAAAACTTAGTGTCCTTTTTTTTAAACTGTCCCAAAACTTTGTGTTCTTTTTTTATATTTAGCCTTTAATTAATTGATATTTAACTTTGTTTTTTTTAGAGGAGAACTTTGATGGTTGTTGTCAATTATATTCTGGGATAAGATTTACAGTTGAAGAAGAAGATAAAGATAGTTGAAGCACCTTATAATTAAAATGAGAAAAAGCTGAATTTATTTTAGTTGAGAAATATTATTTAATATTAAAATAATTATATATTTATTTAAATTATATTCATTTTATTGGTTATTGTCAACTAACTCGGTGATAAAACACAATTTAAGAAAATAATAGAATAGTTGAAGCATCGTTGAACAATTTGAAATTAATAAAGTAAATATGTGGAAATTTTAAAACATGCTGTGAATGTAACAAGTGAGGCTTTTGAGAATAGTTTAGAAGGTGAGAAGTTAAAAGCGAATAACCATAACTCTACGGCTAACTGTTAGAAGAAGAAAAAAAATGAAAAGCTAGGAGAAGTGCCAAATGAACGAATGAAAAAAAACTGTATTCTGGAAACTTCAACGACCTTGGGTCGTGTTCTCAACTGCAAGTTCCTTAACCATTGTCTTTTAGGTGCCTGTTTAGAATCAAGATAATTGTAGGCATCTCTGCCTAGAGGTTGAGATAACCAGAAATATCTTACATCCTCTCTTGCCTAAATTTTAGTTTGTGAAGACATACCCACAAAAACACTCAAGTGACCTAATAAGTGGAGGTTGAGTAAAGCAATTGGAGTTAATTCAACTCCTTATCTAAGCAGGTACATGTTACTGATTACTGTATTTTGGTTAGGCATTTATTCCTTTGAAATATTAAAAATCACAAACTTATAATTGTGAGGGTAGCTGCAAGACTTTTTATTTTATAATATTTCTTCAATTATGATTTTTTTATACGTTAATTATGTTGATGTGTTGTGCTACTGAATGGACGTTCATCTGCATTTCTGGTTCTCGTAGATAGTAAATTTTCAATGAGCTGTATGCAATTCAAAAATTTTGTTGGAATTACACACATTGTATGGGTAGTTGTTCCAATATATCATAGTTATTAATGTACCTAGTAATTCACATATTCATGAATCTAGGAATTCACATCCATGTACTTAGGAACTAGAGCTTCATTAATATTCTTGTAAATTTCACATTGTATTTACTCCCGAAGTGTATATAAATATAGATCAGCTGAGTGGGTTTATGCACTCAAGCATTTCACAACCTCTAGTCTCTTCAATAATTTTATTTGGTTATTACAGATGCTGTACAGATTATGATACTGGTGCCAAAATTTAGGAAGTTTTATTACTTCTGAAACATAATGGTGCAAGTGAGCCACTATATTCAAACAACAGAAATTTTTTTGTTGTTGTGCAAATGGCATATTTGTATATTTGTTCTATTTATTGTTATTGTTATAGCCGTCCCCAACTAGTTGGGAAAAATGCTTTGTTGATGTTGTTGTCCTATTTATTGTTATATGTAAGTTCTTACAATTTGATTCGCACTGCAGGGTTCTTAAACCCGAACCTGCTGATGAATTCCGCCTCCTTGTGAAGCACCGGCAGTCTGTTACATCTATTGCACTATCTGAAGATGATGCAAGGGGTTTCTCTGCTTCCAAGGATGGAGCCATTATGCATTGGGATATTGAAACCGGTAAAACTGAAAAGTATTTGTGGCCCAGTGAGGATGTATTGCGTTCTCATCATGCAAAAGCTCCACAAAATTCTTCTGGAAAGAGAAGTAAGCATGTGTTAGCATTGGCTATCAGCTCTGATGGCCGATATTTGGCCACTGGTGGATTAGATCGTCATGTCCATTTATGGGACACTCGCACACGAGAGCATATCCAGGTTAGTACTTATTTCATCTAATCTAGTACTTCTTGATGTTAGCTTTTACCTTTTGTCTACTACAAGATGAACCATGCATTTATCATTTCCAGATTATTGTATCTCAGTGTACTTTTGTGTATACTACTATATAGCTACCCATTTTGGAATGTTCCAAAAGAATTCCATTGCCAAATTTACTCTTAGTTGAAAAAAAAGCTTAATTGAAAATCTTGCGAACATAAAAAAGAAGCATTGGTATTTAAGTAAATTTAAGTTAGCTTAATTAGTTCATGCAATCACTTTCCTTTTTTCTGAATGAGAGAAGTGTTCTCTTTTCATTTTTCCTACATAGCACTTTAAGAAGGTTTACAACAGCAAAAAGGCTTTTTCCCAACTAGTTGGGGTCGGCTACATAAATCCGGGTTTTCTATTCTGCTCGATTTGGTCCAATATCTTTTGTACGGTCACAAGCTATCATATCTTTTCTTACGGTTTCCACTCAAATAAGTTTAGGTATTCTCCTACCCCCAAATCTACCATCAATATTTATTAAATCACTCTTTCTAACCGGGGCACTATTAGGTCTACATGTGATGTGTCCAAACCATTTGAGGTGATTCTCTCGTAATTTATCTTGGATGTGAGCTACCTTTACCATGTCTTGTATATGTTCATTTCTAATTCTATCATTCCTGGTTTCACCATACATTCATCTTAGCATCCTGATCTCCTCTACACTCATTAATTTAAAAGGGTTTGATTATATAAATATATATAATCTGATGTGTGCAATTATCTGGTCTTTTCTTTCGTTTCCTGTTTGTTTTAAATTTTATTAACTTTATGTCTTTATCGTATATTATATGTTTTGTTATGGAAATCTTTTCTTTTACTTGCAATCGCATCTGTCAACTAATAACATAGTGCAAACGGAATTCTGTATTCAACCAGCCAGTACAACATTTCTGCTCTAGTGAAAAAGTTGGGAGCTTTGGTTTTCTGAGACCTGTATGTATGATATGATTTTCCAAAAACTTAAAAAAGAAAGAAACAGAAAAAGGAATAAAAACTATGTGACTTCATGGACTGCTTCAATGACTTTCATCTCAATGGAAGAAATCATGTTTATGACTTTTTAACATGAATTGGAGTTCTGAGAACCAGTATGTATGATACAATTTTCCTAAAATTGCAAAGAAGGAAAAAGTGTATGACTTTATGTACTGCTTCCATGATTTTCATCTCAATTGATTGTACCAAGCAAACATGTATTAATTTTTTCCATGTAATTGTACAAGAATTGTGACTTTTTCTTTGGTACCTAAGTCTTGGTATTTTGTTAACAGGCATTTCATGGTCATAAAGGACCTGTGTCTTGTCTTACTTTTAGGAAGGGAACTGCACAACTCTTTTCTGGCTCCTTTGACCGACAAATTAAGTTGTGGAATGCAGAAGACAGAACTCACATGGATACGTTACATGGCCATCAAAGTGAAGTAGTAACTATTGATTGTCTACGCAGGGAACGAATACTATCTGCAGGGCGTGACCGGACTATTCAACTGTGGAAGGTGAGTATTAGTTTTAGAACATTTAACTCTTAATACTGTAAGAAAATTTCTCTCATAATGAGAAGTGAATTAAGCTTCAAATCTCTGTTAATGTGCTTCAGGCTCTTTATGAGTTTTTCCCATGTCTGATTTTACGTCTCATGCAATTGCATGCATTTTCTTTTCTGAATGCAAGTCTGAGAGAGTTGTGTAAGATGGGACCAAGGGAATAAGCGAAGCCTTGTCACTATATGGGTAGTTGGGGATATAAATTGATGTACTCTACAAATAAATAAATAGGATGATGGGAGATAACTATTTGATGTCATAAAGGGTATAAAAGGAGTATAGGGTCTTCATTGTTTTCTCTGTACTTGGTCTTTCTGCAAGATAAGTGAGAGGGCCTCTTTATCCATGCACATGGTTTAGTTCTCTGACCGTATATGTTTTAAGCTAACTTCATCACCAAAATAAATGCGTACGCGAGAAGTAAGATGTGGAGGAGAGGGTAGGAGCGAGCTGAACAAAAACAAAAGATGAATTCAAAATTCTGCGAAGCAACAAGATTTATATTTATAGGGCATATAATAATATGGTGACTTCACAAGAGTAGAAATGGATCCAGTTAAGGACAGTTATGAATTAAATTACAATCAATAAAACAAGATGTGCCAAGTTCCAATGTAATTTTACAACTTATGAAGAAATCATAGGATATAATTTACAATCAGGAAACTGCACCAGATGAAGGTGAATAGTTAATATTCCTTGAAATGCCCTCAAATTTGGACTTCACATTGGGACCGAGGGTATCATGTCATTTTGGAATGACACTATTAGATTCACTCAGTTTGTGTCCCATTGTTTGATTAAATTGAATTTCCATTTGCTCTCCATCCACATCTATTCAAATCTTGTTTTTGAATTTTTATGCAAAATTTAGAGATAGATTAGGTACAATATTTCTCCGTGGTTCGGTGGAGATTCATTTGTAGTTGAGCACAGTATGTTCCGATTAGGGATATGTGGAGTTTAATCATACCTAAATTCAGTGGGATGAAGGGTGAATAAGAGCAATCATCTGGGCTTTGATGCATCACGGAGCCTTCCTTCCTTCCCCTCCCTTCAATTTAAGCAAAAATATTGCAGTGCTGAACTCTTCAGCAGTCTAGCTTCTAGGTTGATTCCACAATGGAATATGCAGTTTCTTCTTTATGTTTCTTACTGAACATAAGGTTTTCCTTCTGGAGAGTGGATGCTTATTTATAGTTACACTAGATTACCTCACGTGCAATTGTGCACGTGGTACTTGAAATTTATATATAGTTAGGGTAATCTACAAATCAATCCCGCAATTTGAGATTTCGGTTACAAAATTTGGTGAATATTATATTCTTGTTTTGTTAACCGTCCATTTCTTTTATTTAATATTTTAAAAATATAAATTATTTATAAAAGGGCATTTTTGTCCATTGTCGTGTAAGTGCATTTGTGGCAATACACCCTCCTTCTTAGTTATATTATGGATATAGATTTTTAATGGGAAACTTGTGGTGCCTACAAAGATTTAGAAAGTCTTCTTTCTTTTCGACTCTTGTTGAAGACATTTACTGAACTGTTATCTTATTTATCTATCTTTTCTCTTCGTCTTCTCCTCATACCATATGGACCTCATTCTATAAACTATATTTGATCACAGAGAGTGATGATTGTTGAGTAACTACAACAAAATATTTACCCCTCTTTAACATCAGAAGCGTCTCTGAGTTGGTGCAAATTTTATGGAATAAGTTTTAAATTGTTGCTAGTTTTACCAAGTATGGCTGAGAAGGAAATGTATTGTAATTCTTGACATACATAGAAAACCTTTTATTTTGTTCTGTATTTCTGTTTCTTGGTAATTCTACTATTTGGATTCTCGAAACCCTCAATTATATGATTTTTTTCTCCTCTTTTTTATAGTAAATTGAAAATTAATGTTACTGCACTTGAAATAAAGCAATAACATGTTTTGTGTGTGTGGAATAGGTTGAAGACAGTAAAAGGTCAATCTACCGAGCCCCATCATCTGCAGAGTGCAGTTGTTTTATTAATGACAGTGAGTTTCTGTCTGGTTCAGATGATGGAAGCATTGAGCTTTGGGGTGTATTAAGGAAGAAGCCAACACACATTTTAAGAAATGCTCATCCACCACTATTATATACTTCTTCTCATCAGTTTCTTGAAGAAGATAAGGAAGGCACAGCTGACGGTCATAGGATAGGTACGTCATTCATTCTTCACCATACGTACTGCTTTCTTTGAACTAAAACTCTTATCCAAACTATGGGAGTGCACAGATGGACTTGGGTGTGTTGAGCAGGTTCTACTAAAATTTGATGACATTTTTGTTTCTTTTCCTTATATTGTTTTGAAAATATTTATTTTTTAGAAATTTGGTATTCTTTCCAAATTGACATTAAAAAAAGAATCTTATTCTAATATTCTTTACATATAAGAAACAAATTGGTCGATGGGCAACTTGTTGTTAAATAAAAATATAAATATACTTAAAAGAACTAGGTTTCTAGGTTGATACGAAAGATGACTGGTTCTATTACTTTTGGTGCCATATATTCCAATCTAGTTATGTACTGATCTGGTTTGGTACCTATCTATATGTCTTTGTGTCTAAGTTGCCATATGCTTGCTTAAGTAATCTGGAACTAGCAGTGTAGCTGAAAGCACCGACCAAGTCCACGGGTTGGTTATGGGTTTGTGTTTTAGAATTTTTAGTTTCAGGTCAGTAAAGTTTTGGGCAATAGTAATCAAACATGATTATTTTGGTTGGGTCAAACTTCCACAAACCCCATTTTATTGGGTTGTGGGCCGGAGAGAACCCGACCCCAGTGCACATCGCTAAGCTAA